>VXBO01004758.1:457755-595964 GCA_013400135.1 Rhinoptilus africanus
TTTCTATGATCTTCTGCTGCATTGCATGCCCTAGCACAAACTGAAGAAAAATCCAAAACACATGGGAGATGTGTCTTTGGAAGGATGTACCTTCTGCAGAGAAACACTACACAACTTCTTATGAATCATTATTTGTAAGACTGCAACCACCTGTGACACTACCAAGGGGCAAAACCAGGGTAAAATCAGCTGCAACATCTGATTTAATCAGATTGCAGGACACATCCTTTTAAAGTAGCAAGCTCTGTTGCCCATCAAGCAGCCTGTGTTATATCAGTTAGCGGCAAGACAGATATAGAAGCCACACAGGATAGCATTTTTTTATTCTTCTACTAATTCACCTGCATGAAAGTACTTGTTCTGTGCAGTGGAGGAGTCCTCCTTCTGCCCATTCAGGATGGTAGAAAGGAGCTTCTATGCACAGCTCTGGCAGAGAAGATACAATAAGCATTTGCAGGCAAGGCTAATAGTCTACTTCCATGAGTAGGAAGGTGAGAGCTAAACCACAGTTAGAATTGAAGACACTGATAGAAAAGTGAGGTTGTGCTAAAGGAACAAAGGGATTCAATGTGTATTACAGAACTACACATCAACTGAGCAATGAAAGGAGGATACCCATCAAGAAATTTTAAAGCTGCACCCTTCCCCCTGATCAGGGCAGTTTCTTGGTCTGTAAGGCTGCACTGCAATTGCAAAGGGAGATGGAAAACTCCAGCCTCCCCACATTCCCTTCTGTGCTATGAAACCATCAGATTCTTCATGCTTTATAATGCAGTGGCTTGCACAGAATTGTGACTCCCGTTCCCATGCAGTATGATTTCTGCACTCCTCTAGTGCCTGTGAAATATCTATACTTTCAGAGCATTAGGTAACAACCAAGACCTGTGTTTCAAACATTGACAGAAGTAAAAAATTTATAAAAATCGTTTTTCATTAAAGTCTATTCATAAAAAACCCAGCTATTTTGTGTCTGTACCTCACCACTTTCTTGTCTGGTTATTGAACGAATGCAAGAGTAAATACAAGCATGCAAGACCAAGGCTAGTGCTTCCTCCAGTTCACACCTACCCAACGCAGGAGTACAAACCCCAGGAGATATTTGACTTGCAGGTTTCATAGCTGTTGAGCAGCTTCCTTTGCTACTTAGTTACTAACTACCCTTATAATTTGCCTTTTACAGCCTCCCTGGGTGCCTTTATATTGGTATTTAATCTATATGAGAATAACATCACATATCATATTATTCACATAAAATATCACATATCATTCAAATAGAAGGCATCTGACTCATGAATGGGAAAAGTTTGAATACTACAGAGGTTGTCGGGAAGAAAAAGGATTCTAAAGGCTTAATTTATTTGTTCATAAATTGCAATGGAGATGGAGACATGCCAGTCATTCTATACCACTCCATCAGCCTGCTGGCAAAGGCAAGATAACTTATGCTGAGCATCTTAAATCTTTCAATAGGAGCAAATGGTGCACTACTTGCACTCGCATGCTGGAAACCAAGTACCACCCTGCTGGGAGATCATACCCTCTTGAAGAAGTGTATCTGCTTGCTGGACAAGAGACAGACTTCCCAACTGCTGGAAGTAATGTGGGCTGAAATCCTGCTCATACCCTTACACAGGACTCATACTAAAGTTCTGTATGTAGTGTGGTCTCACATATATATTGGATGATACATGAGCCTGTTCTGTACCTGCTTGTTACAACAACTGGAGTTGAGTGTGGTTGCCGGGCTTTTATTTCACATCGGAGGAGTTAGCATGATAAAAATCCAGCTCTGCAGAGCTGGGAGGTTTGCAATTCTGATATGCCTCACAGTACATTCAGAATTTGACACCGAAAATAGTTATGCTATTTATTTCATTGCCTGGGAAGGTAAAGAACACTATCATCTACTTTTAAATGCCCAGCAGACAGCATGAGGCTCATGGATCCATAGAGAACACCTACTTGACAAGTGCTCCCTGAAAATGTATGAAAGCCCAGCAGTTTTGACCAGCCACTGTAAAACTGCAGTATTGGTTGATTGTATTCCACTGCAGAAAGTAACTTCTCTCTTTTCACTTTAAGCATCAGTCGTCTCAGGAAGGAAATCAAACCAGCACAACAGCAATTTGTGAGCAATTACCTATTCTTATAGGCCTGTGAAGGAGGACTTTGATATGTGTTGCCTACCTTCTCCTGTGCCATTTCAGATGTTAGAGGGCTAGCAGGATGGCTTCACAATGGAGCCAGTCTCAATCCAAATACCACTGGCAACAGTCTCTGGGAGCAAATCAGTTTCAAGGGCTGGCTTTATAGTGGCTTAAAGGAGAAGGAAAATGTTTTTACAACTCTTGACAGCCTCCTCTAAGAGTAAGTGCCCCAATAAAACAAACAGCTGTATGAGAATTCCCTCAAAGCAAAATCCATTGCAGCACATAAAGCAAAAGAATATATAAAATTAAGCCTGTTTACAATAGCAGCTTGGCCTGTCAAGACACCTTTCTGTTGAGGCACTGGGTTTTCACACAATTTTGGTGCCCCTCTTTGAAGGTAGCAAAGCCATACAGAGATCAGCCAGAGATAAATCCAGGGGGGTAGGAAAGAAAAGGGCTGCAGATGCACTGTTTATTGTCATTTCCCAGAGCAGCACATAGAGTTGCATTGCCAACCTGTGTTCTGCAGAAGGGTGTCTGTCCTGTGTGGTACTGCCTACGTCACGGCAGAAGAGGCAGATGTCAAGCTGAGCCTCACTCTGACACCACTGCACTTGAGGTCAAACTAGCTTTTATCCAGTGTCTCCAGAGCATGCCGGACTCAGGGTCTGGTCACAGGGACTCACAGCACCTCTCCTATGTTGATCATACTGGAATGTATTTTGCTCTCCCAGAGGAACGATGAGCTTTTGTCTGAGACACTGACCTAAGATTCAACAGCTTGAGCTATAATTCCTAGCTCACATGGTCCCTGTGAGATTTTGGGTAAATCGCTTTGTGGGTTTGGTTTAATCCTCTATTGCGATTGCTGGCACTTTCTTTCTCTGTAGAGAAGCTGTTCAAGCAGCACATAGACCTGACCTCCATGACTACGTCTGCCTCAGAGTACGCACAGCACCAAACCGACCGTCCACAAAACTCCCTCAAAGTGACTGTGTGCTCCTCAGATCAATCCTGTAACAAGCCCATATAATGCCCTTGTTGATTATCCATGCCTTTTCCTGGGTTGAAGATAGATCATTCACCTGGTGGAAACCAGGTGAAACCTAAAACATCTAAAGGTTATTTTTCTGCAGGTGAGATTTTGAAAGAGCTACTATTAAGATAAGATGCACGCAATGCAGCAAGAGAGCAGTTCACTTTGAATGACAGACCAGAACACACATGGGTATAGCCCTCTCCTGTAAGTGTGGTGACAATGTTCTCACCTCCAGGAATAACAACTCTTGCACTTCAGGTTTTTAAATATAAAAAAAAAATCTTAGAACTAGAGTTGGTTAAGTAGTTCAAATAGCTAAACTCTCCAGTGTACAAGGCCATCATTTTAGATAATGAGACATTTCTCCATTTTCAAAAAGGTTAAAGACAGACTTTATAAATTGTGCATCTAGCAGCCTAGGGAGGCTTCTCCTAATAGCCCCAACAGCCACCATATCATTGTCTGGGATGCATCAGGATCAGTTAATGCTGATGAAGTGCAAGGCTTTGTGTTCAGAATAAAAGCAGGAGCAGGTGAGGCTTCATGACTTGAAGCTGCAAAAGAGCTTCCAGCAAATAAGCTGCAGGAGGGGAAAAGAAAAAGAAATTAACTGCCACCAACTAGAATGAAACCAGTAAATAACTACTGCAAAACATTTGCTAAGAGAGGAAAGTACAAGGTCATTATCATATTATACATTGCATAAAGGGCAATCTCTGCAAAGCAGACCTTAGGGGCCAACCTGTGTTTCGCAGAGCAGGTGGCAATGCTGCCCTTTAGGTGCTGGCAAGCCAGAGGACGTGCGCCTCAGCCATCTGGAGCTCCGTCAGCACGCACTCATGCTGGAAAGAAAATGCACAAAGATTTGCATGGCTAATTTTCTGCTTCATGCTTCAGCGAGGACAGCAGAGACGAGCAGCCTTGCCCTGCTGACCGCTTGTGACAAGAATTTACTTGGCGACAGAGACCCGCAGGTTGCCAGATGAAACCGGCCATCTGTTAGCTGCGAGGCTGCAGCCAGCCACTGCATGAAAAGGTAAAAATTAAAACGGAGGGGAGAAGGAAAAAAAAAAATAAAAAAGGAAAAAAAGAGAATCAAAGAAAGGACAGAGGAAGAACGCTGTTAGATGTGCTGCAGATTTTTTCTTTCCTTCCCAACAACAGAGGGCGTCAATCCCCCATTCTGTCCGCAGCCCTGGCCTCTTCAAGCACAGTATGACACCCCTGAGGGTCTCAGCTCTCCTCTAGGCAAGAGACAGCAATTTTATTTCTAGGGAGCAAGACATTTTCTGTATGCTGCTTTACCAGAAGCAAAAGAGGCAAGAGGACTAATAGCGGCTTCAGGCAGTTAAATAGACACTACTTCTCTTTGTTAAATGATGAAGATTTTTTTTTCAGCTTGAAATGCAGAACTGTTTTTACACTAGGCATGCATTCACAGAAGAGCCACTTAAAAAAAAAATACACCAGCCCTCTAAGCAGACTGAGCTCTGCTGGAGTAGAAATCTTCTACTGTGGGACACAGAAGCTCTTTCTTCTCCCCTCCTTCTGAGGTTTGAGCCCACTTAAAAGAGCTCCGCATGCTACCTGGCCTGCAGTAAGGCAACTAACTGCTCAGAGCACCAGGCAGATTGTCATCTATGGACTTTGGTAACCCACGTTGCTCTAGCTGATCAGCTCTATCTTGAAACTTTGGGATCCCCATGGGGATCCCAAGCACTGGTCTCCAAATTTCATCAGGATAGAATCAGGAAAGAACACTCTGCAACCTGAAAGTCTTTAGGGCTTACGAAGGAAATAGGAGATCGGAAATGGCTATTTGCACCAGAGTTGTTGGCACATAAGCCCACTTTGAAGAAAGCCTCTTGAACATTAGAAGTCCTGGTCTGGAGACAAAACCAGCATCAGGTCATGTGTGAGAAGTTGTGTCTGGTGTTGATGCAAAAAAAAAAAAAAACAACAGAAGAAGGAAGCTAAAGCCAGGCAGTAGGTCTCCTGCAGCCCCTCTCCTTTGAGGCGCTCTGACACCGGTGTCACTGCCTGTTGCCCTGCAGATCATCAGGCTATCAGCTGTAAGATGCACCCGGGTCCAGGGAGCAGGAAAGCACAACCCTATGAACGCAGGAGGAGAGCGTGCGCTCCCTCATCCACCATGTAAAGGTAAGCCAGAGTCAGCCTACAAGTTCAGTGCGTGAAAATGGAGGTACTGGAAAGGCCCTGTTTGAGAGGGGTTATCTTTATCTTCACTACATAAAGGATCCCAGGGCTGTGGAGATGATGTGCCTTGTCCAAGGCCACAAAGTAAGCCCAGGACAACACCGTAAACAAACCCTGCACCTCCAGAGTTCGCAGCACTAATGCCATAATGCCGCATCCACAGGGACTCCATGCAAAAGCTTCATCTGTGAATTCTGGCAGGATACTCCAACATTTCCTGCTCAAAGCATAGGCCATATTTCAGAGAATTTGTGTGGCCCAAGTCTCCATGTGGCAGTTTCGGACCCAAAGAGACTGAATCTGAGTGGCAGATCCCTCAAAAAATCTGTCACATTAGTTCATTTTAGCCTCCCAGCGCTAATGTTCAGGAAAACATTAAGTGACACAGTCCGGGTCTCAGTTTCGGTAAAATAACATTTTCCCTGTGAGCTCCAGAAAGCAGTCACAAATGCAGTCAAGCCCGGTCACTGTCAGGTGCTCAAGTTCTCGCTCCAGGGAAACAGGTAAAACACATACTCCTTAGAAAAGAAGAAATTTTGATTCAAAGTGGCAGAGGGACTGAGGGTCACAGTAAGCTCAGAGTGGGAAAGCACAACACATGATCCCACGTTGCATAAAGAGATCAGTAGCTGCTACATATATAATTTACGCCGCTGAGTCAGACCTGCTCCAAATTTGCAGTTTTAACTACTAAAGCAAATTAAAAAAAAAAAAAGGCATGAAAACAAAGCACACATATGTAGAAACAATACCAGTAACTGTGTAAACAGATCATTTGGGTAAAGCTTTGAAGTGGTCAAAATTATTAGGTCCTATTTTCCTACTGACAGGAATTGTATTTGAAATCAGCCAAAGCTTTGTTGAAATAACTGGTGTAGCTGTTTTCATTTTTCAGTTAGCATGCTAGCTATGAATAAATAATGAAGATGCCATTTATTTAGAAACATATTCAACATCTCTCCCTTGGAAACCCCACAGGGTGAACACGCAGCTCTACTTGTCTCTTTGCCTCACACTAAAAAACCTCGTGTCAAAGTACAAAGATTAGAGCGGGTGACGAAAGTACATCTATTCCCTCCCTGCCCCATCTTCCCCCTGCCAAAGGGTTACCATGCCAATAGAAGTTATCATTTATTCATGTTTTCCTCATAAGATTTAAAGTGCGCTGAAAACTTTCAATGTCGAAGCCAAGCATCTACACAGAAAGCATGATTCTCCCTCCCCCCAGTCAATTCTGCACTTTCAGATTTTGTTGAATCTGGGTTTTGATGAAAGACCAAGAAATGTTTTTGTAAGGAAAGCATATGCATTTTCTATGGACTTTTATTGTTATTGAACAAGCGTTTGAAGAAAAAAAATCTGACTGTCTCTGGCAGATGAAGGGTGCTCTCCCAGTACAGCGTGTTGACACTTCCAGTTGGACAGTCCAGTTGCATAGGGTGGTAGCCATTCCCAAACCGCTTCCTTTCTTACTATTTCAAGACATTAGAAGAAACCCATCATTATGGTTGTTCACAACCAGTGGCTGATCGGAGCACTGCGTACTCAGTACATGGTGGGAGGCAAACAAATAGGAGCAGGAGAGTACTGGTGGTTTTCCTGTCACCCACGCAAGGGTCTATGCAAGTAGTCTGACACATCTGCAGAATCAGATATGGGACTTTTTTCCCCTGCTCCTTGTATCAGCTGATGCTAAAGCCTTGTTTGACCACTGTATCAATACAGGAATGCAAAATCTAGAACCTTCATGTTCAACCTCACTTTCTACCATGAGTTATCATTCAGCGTTCATTAGAACAGCAAAATACTATTTCCAAGGATTATGCCCGTGTTTAAAATAGTCAGAAAAATATTTTTAAGGGAATGTATTCTCATCTAGAGGACATTAACAACTTGATAATTAAGGTTGAGATTTCCCCCTATAAACAGAGCTTAAAACCAGCTATTCGAAGATACGGTACCGTTTAGTTCTGGTGACTGCAAGGCCAGGGCAGTTTTTCAAGCTGGCTGTCTGCTGCTGTGCACTACACAAGCCGGGTCAGTTAGGACTACAACATTCAGTCTCCATAAACTGCAGGGTTTGCGAGAGCTTGTTGTGGGAGTCTGGCAACACTAAAGAGCAGCTGTGGATACGTTCTGATCGGAAGGTAGACTGAGGCTGACTGAACACAACATTCAAATACAGGTCCAGCTCTTCTTATCAAGGGAAGATATTGCTGTCAACTACAAAAGCAGTAGCAGGTGCTATGAAAGACCACCTAGTGCAGTCACCAGATAGGACTAAAAGCTTTTCTAAAGGAATTACTATTATTACTCTTACCACAATACCGAATTAATTTGTGGCTTTGCCACATAGTATGGAGAGTGACAAAACAAGTTGCAGGACAAAATAAACCCATAAGGGATAGGTCCATCCATAGGTTCTAAAATACAAGTGTTGGAAGTGAACGAAGGAAAAGCCCACAGTGCATTAGTGGCAGGAAATCTCTGGCAGCAGAAGGATCACTAGGGTTTCCCTGTGTACAATGCACAGTTACTGCTGTCAGAAGCTGGGGGCCGGGGGGAGGCAACCACAGTCCTGACCCCGGACAGCAGCATTAAGGGCCTCATGCTCCACGTTTTCATATGTAGGAACTGCTCAGGCTGCGGCTGAGGTCTTTGCACTGGGTGCCAATCCTGACCTTTTCACAACCACCATTCCCCACAGCTCTTGTTCACTGAGGATCAGCAATGGAGGAGACAGCTGTCAGCCAGGGACACAGCAAAGCCATGCCCTGCCAGTGTGCCTATTAGCTTCTGGGGACAGAGAGAGATGACCAAAAGCCTTGACCCATCCAAATTTTAAGAAAGGTCCATTATTCTAACCAAACAACTGTGTGAAAAAGAAAGTCTCTTAAAGATTGAAAAGATGAGCCATATTTCATTCCAGGATACAATACCAAAACTATCTTTACAGACTGACATCTTTGCTTCCACAGGATTTTTCTGTGGCTTTTCATTTATTTTTTTTTAATTTGGGACAGATTTTGTTTCTTAAGGTCAAAAGCACTCAGTTTACCCAGCTATTTTTAGTCACATTGGACAGATTCATTGAATTATTCCATGAATTATTCATAGCAGCGAGAAACAGCCTGGGCATTCCTATGATATTTGAAAACAATAACAGCTTCTCACATTTTTGCTGTGCAACTGAAAAACCAGGCTCCAGCAAGAGTCTCACAGGTTTGTCAAGGGAGTCCAGAAAGGAGCCTGTCTGTTTTCCTCTGGACAACATCTGTGCTCAAGTGCTGGAAACATGGTGAAATCAGTAAGGCCTATTACAGTGAAGACAGAATATCTTGTTGCAGGGGTTTTCTTTATTTTATTATTATTTATTGTGTCACTCTTAGCTGGCATAAATTTTTATATTTGTGTTTTCCGGGCTTAAAAAAAAAGCCATACCTAGCAAAGCAGACAAAAAGGTCCTCAGAGCAGAGAAAGGAACAGCAGGGAGGAAATTGCTGCTGATTGTTCTGGAAATATCCTTCATCCAACTTACTAATTACACACTCCGTTGATCACCTATAATTATGATCTGAAAGGAAATTCTACACCCTAGCAATTTAGCTGGTGTTTCTTTTTTAAAGTCAACCATTTCCACTCTAATGAACCTCAGTATGAAGCAGCAAAACCTTGGAGGGAAAGGCTACAGACACAAAAATGAGTGCTTGCTGTCTCATTAACATTTTACTTGCTTGGCTAGGAGTCCCTTTGTTACAGGAAGCTAAGTGTTTTTATGGCCAACTCTCCTGAATCTGTAATAATATCCAATATGAACGTTAGTGATTTCTGCTTTTAAGCTACTGAGCCTCTAAATAATCTCCACTAAAGCTAATGTATCCACAGTCAATGTGCAGCACTAGCTAAACTACAAGTAATTGCTGCCTTGGCTAGCACAACTCTAAACCTGACATTTGGCAGCTGTTAATATTTATAGCTGGATGGATCCAACTTGTCAGATATGGTCTTCCCAAAAGCAAGAATATGTCTGGAGCTAAAGTTTTATTTTCAGTCAGTAAAAGTTAAGGCCAGGCTGAGACACCCCAAGACAGAATTGAGCACACGGAAACCACAGAGGAGAGTTTCCCTGCACAGGTACAGCTGAACATACCCATGCCACATTGATATTCCTAGTCTTTTCCCAAAGAAACCTACAGCCTATGTTTAACTCAGCCTTTAAAAGAAGAGTCCTAGGGAACCAAAATGAATACAAGGCAGTAAAACCTACACTCAAGACTTTTCTGAGAAATTAATATAGCAGGTATTTAAGTGAAATTTAACAGTAAATAAATTACCGTTAAGACTCCTAATGTAGTGGAATTCTTCATGACTGTAACCAGCTGGGACAGCTGCCTCATGGCTCCAGAAATAATTCGTGATATAAAACCAGGTCAAATATGAAAATGAGAAGAGAGCTACCTCTCAATGAACAAATTTGTAAGAAATGTGCTTCTCCTGAGCCCTGTCCTCACCTTCTCAGTGAGCAATTAGTTCTAAACAAGAACCAATCAGATGAGGGTGAAGAGGGCTGAAGAGAAGATGGGGCTGCCAATCCTCTTCCACAGGCAGGCATGTGGAGCAAAAATGGTCCAGAGATTCCCCTTACAGCCACCTTCCCACTGCAGTGATAAAGGCTGTAAAGGAGGTGAATGAAGAAAAGAGATGAGTAGCAAGGTCAAAAGGGAGAGGAGCAAGGGGCAAAGACAAGCACAGAAGTTGAGGCTATAGAGGCCAGTATTTAACATTTCTAAATAGGATTGTTACCTGTTCTCTCCATCCTTCCACAGAAACCAAGGCCATTTTGGATTTTAAAAGCTCTCTGACATGCATTAATTGAATTAAAAAACAAAAGCAACATGTGACACAGGCCATGTGGTTCAAGAAGCCAGCAGCCTAACAGAGGTGAGGCAACAGTGCTCTTCAAACACCTATGGACCAAGGAGAAAACTCTCCTCCACCCAAGAGAGCTTTTCCACCCAGAAAGCTGCTCTCAGGGAAGTGTGCCTCCTACTCAGGACTTCATTTAAGCCATGTCTGCAGTGGATGCCTTTGGGCCACCTCCTCAGAGGGCAGCGCCAGCCACACCCAGAGCTCCTAATGGTCAATGCTATCTACTATAAGAACCTCTTAAAAACTTTCCTACCACCTTCAGTGATACTAAAAGTCAGCTCTTCCTTACAAGATTTAATTTCTGCAAGATGACTTATTCTAAGACATGAGAAAAAATTAATTGCAGTAGAGATTTTCTGCTCACACTAGCGTGCATTAGTTTCTCTCATATTCACTATTTCGCATATTGCTATCCCCTTTGAGATCTTATCTCCTCCTCAGCTGTGTTTATACTGTGTGGTCTCAGCTCTCTTCTGTTTGAGAGTGTGAAGTTTGTGGAAAAACAACAGAAGACTCCCTGTCATCATGGATTCTTTGGAGCTCAAATGAAACTTGTCTTAGGAGCTTTAGGGTGAAGTGAATATCGATAGGCTACTAGCAAAAAAATATTGTCACTGTGAAAACTTGTTTTGCTTAATAAGTCATTATCAAAGAACAGAGACCAAGTGCCAGCTTGGTCCCATGTACTTTTCATATCAATCACACAGGCCAGGCATTTGAAACATTGAGTGACCTCGAGTGCGTTAGTTCCAACAACACCTGGAAAAACAAATAGCCTCACAGGAACCAAATAAAAGTCTACTTACTAGCCTGGGGCTGTTTCCAGCAGTGGCAAGTAACAGAGGCTGGGAGAAAAGGTAAAAGGCTGGCATGGAGATTGGTGATAAACAGCGTCCCTCAAGGGTCCACATTGGGATCAGTGCTATTTAATATCTTCATCAATGACATAGACAGGGTGACTGAGTGCACCCTCAGCAGATTTGCAGGTGACACCAAGCTGAGAGGTGCAGGGATGCCATCCAGAGGGACCTGGAGAAGCTCAAAAAGTGGGCCTGTGTGAACCTCATGAGGTTCAATAAGGTCAAATGTAGGGTCCCACACCTGAGTTGCAGCAGCCCCTGGTATCAATACAGGCTGGGGGATGAAGGGCTGAAGAGCAGCCCTGCCAAGAAGGACCTGGGGGTACTAGCGGATGAAAAGCTGGACATGAGCCGACAACGCGCATTCGCAGACCAGAAAGCCGACTGTATCCTGGGTGTTAGAAGCAGTGTGGCCAGCAGGTTGAGGGAGGTGATTCTGCCCCTCTACTGTGCTCTGGTGAGACCTCACCTGGAGTACTGCATCCAGCTTTGGATCCTCCAAGATCAGAAGGACATGGACTTGTTGGAGCACGTCCAAAGGAGTGCCACAAAAAAATGATCAGATGGATAGAATATGTCTCCTGTGAGGACAGGCTGAGAGAGTTGGTGTCATTCAAACTGAGGAAGAAAAGACTCTGGGGATACCTTATTGCGGCCTCTCAGTAGTTAAAGGATGCCTACAGGAATGATGGGGAAAAATTTTTTAGCAGAGCATGTTGTGATAGGACAAGGGGTAATGGCTTTCAACTAAAAGAAGGAAGATTTAGGCTAGGTACGAGGAAGACATTTTTTACAATGAGAGGTGTGAAACACTGGAACAGGTTGCCCAGAGAGGTGGTAGATGCCCCATCCCTGGAAACATTCAAGGTCAGGTTGGACAGAGCTCTGAGCAACCTGATCTAGTTGAAGATGTCCCTGCTCATTGCAGAGGAATTGGACTAGATGACCTTTGAAGGTCCCTTCCAACGCAAACTATTCTGTTTCTTTCTCAAATTGGCTCCATTTCATCAATTCGTGGTAGGATTTGCTCAGCGTGGGATTCTCAGAGGGTTGAAAGATTCAGTATGGAAACCAAATTTAATTTTCACTGTTTGAAAATTGTGTGTCAGAGTGTATGGTCATTAATTATAAAATTTTCAGTTTACCTTGACTTTGAAAAATTATTTTAATTAATTTTCTATTTTTATAAGTGTGGATTTCAGACATGTATGGGATCTTTGGCATTGTGGACAAAGTCATGTGTGTCAAAGCCGAAAGTGACTCAAATATTCCAGTCCTAAACTGAGCCAAACATTTTTTTTTTCTTATCAAGATGATTTTATAGAGTCTCCCATGGTCTTCAAGATCAACTCGTCTAGAGACATTTCTCCAAGGTAGATGGGGTCAGATTCTGCTTCTGCATCTTGACCATCTCACTCTGTCCTGAGAATGGGGCAAGGATCTATTATGTACACCTTCCATGGCTTGATTAGAGTTTTGAAACTTTTGACAAATAATTCAGACCTTGTATTCTAATTCAGAGAACAAGTTTGAAGTCCTAGAAGAGTCCAGTGCTACAGAACAAGAATGAAAAACAGATTCAAAGAGCAGATTGTAGTCTTTGTTATTCAATTTCAGCTGTTTCCCTCACACAATAAGCAACACCGCATGGATAGGACCTTACACAACACTACAGGAGAGTACAATTCTAATTCACTCTTAATCTACTGAGGGCAAGGAACCCCAATTTCAAAAGCCTGGCAGCATAAAGTTGTGTAGAAACAAATAAACACATCCATAGCAGTTCTGATATGAGGTTTTACCAGAGGCCAAGAACTTGTCACCCACAGCATATAATTTTAGATAGATAGATCATCTAGGAAGACTCCCAATGTTGAATTTAAAGACCTTCTATCACAGAGATCCCACTACAGCACCATAAATTGTTCCAGAAGTTACACTTTCTCACAGAAACTGTTGTGTCATTATTTGCTGCTGCTAAATGACTAGCTTCAGATTTCAGTCTTTAGCCTATCTTTCAGAAAACTTTTTCTTATTTAATCTGTGGGTCAAACCATAAAAAGGTTGCAAAACTTGATCCTTCCCAGAGTGAAATCCATAACTGGGAGTAAGAGGCATTAGTCTCCTTACACAATAGGTAGGGATAGTCTCTTGTCCCAAAACAATACGAACTGCTGGTATGAAGTAGAAGTGTAGTCCAGAGGAAATATCTAGGACAGAGCAACATCTGCATCTCTGATGGCTGGGAATTAGTCACCTCTGGCTTTTGAGGATCCATCATCCCACACACATCAGGACAGAATAATCTCCCCAAATGTAAAGGTCAGTGCATCTTCTGTGGAAAAGCTATGGAGGAGTCAGCCTTCTTTCACAATGTATGCAAGAATGGTGGTGACTTAAATCAGCTCATTGACAGAGCACTAGCATGGGAAACGGAAACCTTAAGTTTCAATCTATTCTCAGATCAAAGAGGAAGTTCACATTTTCTATTTCAAAAACTGTCCCCCAACACTGGTATATAAGACCTGTATTCGATTTTCTTTTCTCACTCCCTGTCCTCTCAATTCTTTCATGGTTTCCTGCAGAGTGGCACAGTTTTGGGAACATGGGTAGAGTGCTACCCACCACCAAAAACTTCTCAGGAGGGCCTTGTAGTTACGGCACTGTCCTAGGAGGTGATATCACAGGGAACCTCAATCCTGGACTTCCCAGGCAGGCACACAACCTAGTTGCACATTACACTAACTTGAACTCCCCTGCATTTAACATGGAGTCCACTGCCAAGTATTTTCATCAGTTATTCTTAGGGCTCTCATTGATGACATCCCTGGGGCACAGATACAGAGGACAACAGACATTGAGGACGTTAGTCAGGCCAAGACACAAGCTAGGCACTTTTCTCTTGCCAAGACAGAAACAATTCTGGTCTGCAGTCCTGTGAGGAGCTTCAAAGCCAAATAGGGAAAGTATTGTGAAATGTAGGCATTTCCAGGTACTACAGTTGCTAAGAGGAGGTTTTACAAGAAATGCAGGTTTAGATTTAAAGATCTGAATTCCACTTGCATCCTGTATCAGGCATTTTAGTAGCTGGAGACTTTATAGGCTCCATGGTCAAGTCATTCCTTAACTTTCCTCCTGGATTACATAAACAGGCTGACTTCAGATTTAATCTTCCTTCCTGTGCCCCATTCTTGCAGCTGTCTTTAAAAATGTAAAATATATGGATTTACTGGGAAAAGATACACTACTGCCACTGTAAAATATATACCAATAAAATCCTTAGTGGACACAGTAACATCCTCCAGCTTTTTTTTTTTTTTGGTATTAGAAATTCTGTTTATGATAGGATTTTCAGGAGGCTACATGTATTTTTTGGTGATTTTTCTTCCCCTCATAGCTGTTTCTTTTTGTCAGAAACAAAGAAACTATGAAGGAATAGACATCACTTCCTTTAAAAGTGTGTGAAAGGATATATCTGGAGCTTTGCAGCTACAAACCAAATGGAAGCCCTTAAATACATCTAGTGGTAAGAAATTCATTAAGTGCATTATGCCCTCTGAAGTATTTTAGCATTAACTATGGTAAGCTTTCTATTCCTATCTTTTTTGTGGCACAAGCAAATAAAATGTGATGATCCACCAGAGAAGCCAAGCCTACTTTTCTGCTAAGACAATCAACTTAATGAATAATTAGTGTAAGAATATTAGTAACATTAATGCTTAATGAGTTGAATCTTCTTTGCGTCATATCCTTTAGTTTCCCCAGCTTGCTAAATAAAAGTTTATTTATTGTCTTAAATTAAAGGACATTTCTGAAATGAGGTATAATAAAGTTGCAAAGAAGGAAAAGCTAATCAAGACAATTAAAATGAAAAATTGTTAGAATAATTCACTTTCACCTGCAGTTGCAGTATAGCTGAACTAGGAGTTTCTAATTAAATGAGAAAGTATGTGAAGTGCAGTTCAGCTGATTTGCATTTGTGGAACTGGAAGAAAATATTACCTTATTAAAGTGAGTTTCAGAGGAAATGTCATAGCACAGAGGTTGGCCTGACTTGACTTTCTAGTAGATTATGCAGTCATTTATGAATTTGACTGCTTCACAGAGCCAGCTCCTCTGTGGCTTTAAATCAGCATGGTCTCACTGAAGTTAATGAAGCCACATCAATTTATACCAGGTAAGCATCTGCCCACTAACCCTTTCAATGTATATATTGCTGCACAGAGCAAAATTCAGCTGCATCTGCCACTGTGCTCACCTCATAGATGCCAATAAGAAACAGTGTAATGGTGCTGTGCCCAGATAATCAATTTACCCAAATTCTGCTGCTTGGACAGGGGTTGTACCACACTGACTCTGGTGATTTATTCTTGCAGCTACGTACAAGAAAGTGAGCTAGGTCATATTTGCTGTCCGGGTTTTTGATGAAGTCCAGCCCATGAACATCACTGCTCTCAGTGCTGTACACAGCACTTGTTAAAACTACCATATTTGCCCCAAGCCATGACAAGCCTGAATCTGAGTTGAGCTCATATGTTCACAGCCGGGAAGGAGAGGCGCTTTTGTTGGCACTGCCTGGTGTGATAATACAACCCCCTTCATGGTGAAGTCTCTGTGCTTTCCTACCTGCAGACCCAGCAGGGAGATTATCACAACAACATGGTTGCAGTGAAAACAAGGAAACCAGGCCCTCTCTCACCAACAGGTCCCTTCTAACCCAAACCATTCTATGATTCTGTGATAACAGGAAGCAGCCTATTACTATCTTAGAATCATAGAATTGTTAGAGTTGGAAAGGATCTTAAAAGTCATCTAGTTCCAAACCCCCCTGCCATGAGGAGGAACACCTCCTACTAGACCAGGTTACTCAAAGCCACATCCAACCTGGCTTTGAACACTTCAAGGGATGGGGCATTCACAGCTTCCCTGGACAACCTGTGCCAGTGCCTCACCACCCTCTCTCACACTTTATAAACGTGGAATAGCCAGAGACTAATCCTGCATTGCCCCACTGCCTGTGTACACGTTTTGATACAATAAAATTGTGAGGGTATTTAAGGTATTTCATTCTCATTAGGTTAATCTAAGAAAATTCTTGGATTTTAAACTCCTGAGGCTGGAGGAAAGGATCTTCTGAGATTCAAATAATGCATTTCATCTCACAGATGGAGTCAAGCAGAACTCTAACTATGGGCATCTGCTGCAACATCGCATCTACATCTAGATTATAAAAACATAATACTTGATACGGGCAGAGTATTTACTATGTCTCTTTAAGAAACCAGGATTCAGTTTGTTGAAGAAGCAAATGCTATTGCAGATATTTTACACTTATATTTTGTGCAAAAGAAAATGACCGCATCTATCGTGCCTGTGCCAGGAAAACCACAGCTGGTTTTGCGAGGCATTCCGTGGTCAAAGATTCAGCTGTCAAAGTTGTGTTACATCAGAGACAAGAGTGACCTGCTGGCAGAGATAACAAGACAAACCAACAGAAGAGAAGCTTCAGAGAGGTCTTATTTCCAGCACTGCTTCAGTCGTTGCAGCTACAGGCCTAAATTAACCTTGCAAAACCGTCATGAAAACCTAACAGGCCAAGCATAAAAATTTCCTCTACGACACTCTATCATACCAGTGATGACAAAAAATATTAATGACATTCCGTTCACCTGTCAAGCTGATTGCTCGGCCGGGATAAAAAGCAAGAGTTTTGTGGAGCTGTTTCAGCTGACAAGCCCCAATGACAGCCATGCCATCCAGCAGCCTAGCCACACTAATGAGGAGGCTGTTCAGCCTGGCCTTTCCCTCCCCTGCCAGGGGTGGGTAGAGAGCTAAACAGCCCAGACCAGCCCCCCTGTCAAACACAGGTGTGTCACTACGTCAAATGACCATTTTGGCCCCATTTGATTTAAAAGCCCATTAGGCCAGCTTCTTTTTTTTTTTTTTAATATTTTAAATATTTCCAGTTTAGTGTTAGCTATGGAATTATACACAAGCTTGGAAAACCTATTTTATGAAAAACTAAGTTGCCTTCATACTGAGTATGCAAGAACCTAAATTTATGTTGATTTTCTGTGCTACATGCCACAGGAACTCTTCTACATGCTTTGAGCAACCCTTGTTAAGATTAAAAATAATATTCAGTGCTAGCAAGTGGACAGATTACAAATAACCTACAGTTGCTATCACAACTATGACCTTTTAAGTGAGGAAGGCAAAGAAACTCATGAAGCACATCACTTCAAAACCAGCCCCCCTTCCCCGAATAAAATAATGAGGAGGTGGTGCAGGTACTCCTCCTTTTACTTTTATCTGGCCAGTTGTGTCCCTGATATTCAGCAGCACTGCCAGAGTGTGAAAAGGAGAAATAAAAACGATCAATAAATAAGGAGGAGCGAGGAAAAGAGGGCAAGGAACAGACAGTTAAAGGCTTCTTACCCGGGTTGAGAACACCCATCTTGCTGGTTATTTCCTTTAGTCTCTCATGGTGTTATAAAGGTTGCAGCTGGCAGAGTGAGAGGGAGAAAAAAATTGAGAGAATCAGCCCTGCAAGCCTGGAGGAGGTGCTACAGGCCCAGAGCTTGCTGGTGACTTGTCACCTGGCCAACATAGGCTTGAATATACTGGGAATGCCAGAGGCACATGATGCAAGATGTTTCCAGGAACTGCAGTCTGCAGGCATCTGAAGAGGGAAGTCAAGGAAAAGATTTGTAGTCTGGTCTGAGAAGCAGCTTTTAATCAATGGTCAGATTTTGTAAGTGTGTAGGCTTTCACAGGTGGCCATTCAACCTGCGATGCCAGTACTTTGACAGCATCTTTAAGTTTATTTACATACAGTGTCTATCCGTGCCAAATAGAATGACTGATGCTACCATCCCTAAATAAAGAAAAAAAACCACTAAAACCCCCAGACTTCCCAAAGCTCCTAGTACCTGAGGTACTCAGACTTCTTGGTACTCTTGAAAAAACAGACACAATCTAAAAGTTATTTGAAACCTAGAAAGCACACAGGAAGTTGCTATTACTATAAATGTGTATGTGTACACCAAAATGAAACTGTAAGGACAGGGATACGTTGAAGGAAGAGGATACTTACAAGGGAAAAAAAAAAAGAGGAATAGAAAGGAAGTCCTGCATACACAAAACCAGGCACAGCTGGAAAAAGGATGCCATGCTTTACCCAAGATTGAGGTCACCCTCTTAAGTAACAATGTATCATCCTTCTCTAGTCTCAAGTCAGATATTAAAAGAAAAGACTTCTCGAGGCCCTTTCCAGCATGATTCTTTATGAAGCAAAGAGCCATTATCCAAAAATCCACATTATTTCAGATGCGTGATCAGTCTGTGGGGCTGTTGGGTGGGTTAGTAGGCTTGCTTTGGGTGCAAATTGATTGTGTGGGGCCTTGGAGAGCAGGAAGGCATACAGAGAAGTTAAGATGGCCAAGTTCAGCCTGTACCATTTCACTGCATAACCTTCCAGAGTTAACCTTCCTCTACCCTTTTCTTGTAATTTGCGTGTTGTAACCAGTTTGTCCCACACCTTCCCTTTATTATTTTTGGACATACAGGAGGATCCAGGCATTGCTTCAAGAAGTTTTGGCATCTTTCTAGATCTGTAAGCCTATGAACTCTGCAGGATAAGTAAACCTCTATGAGCAAGATCCCTAAAGGATACAAGACCTCCTGCTGATGACGGCAGCAATGTTAATGCTGAAGCCACAGCTGACATACGTATTACTTAAGTGCCAAATTCACAGAAACATTAATTCAATAACCTTTTCTTTTTCTTTTTTTTTTTTGTCTGGGTGATGCACACTACCAATTTGCAGATATTAGTATTCAAAGTTATTTAACAAGTTGTTTGTGTGATCATATTCCAACCTGTTAGGTGTTTCTGCTGCTGCATTTGCAGTAGGATTTTAGTGGTGAGCAAGAAGTCACATACTGATTCAATTTCATGATTGTGGCACTCAAGACAACATGGCCAATATATTACAGCTGTTTGAATATAATCTCCCTTTTGCCCAGACAGTTACAATACTTTATCCATGAACATTCCTAAGGATAAAATTCACCAGGGAGAAGCAGATACCAAATACATGGAGAGGGAAGTTCTAGACAGTACTTTTTCCACTAATAAGTGGTCACAAACATTAGACATTGAAGAATTCCTGGAAGTATTGATAGATTTGATATAGAAGGAGAATATCTTTCATAAAAAACTGTGTATGAAAACCTTAAAGCCACAAATCAGAACTTCGCAGATGACCACATCAAATGAAAAGGATTTGGGGCTAAGAGTGAGATTTAATGCTGAGACTTGAAGCAGAACAAAGAATAGATAGTCTCAAAGAACTAATCGGAAAGGAAAGAGGGATTCAGAATCTCCTCCTCAAATCCAGCCTTTGGTTATAGAGGCACCGGTTAGAGGAAAAAGGATTTTTAACACTTTCATGTTTATAACAGTACATGTAATATATATACTAATGCAAACACACACACAAATATAATGTATAACTTATTCCAGTCATTTCCAGAATCCCTTTTGTAATCTGTTTCTGCTGTTCCCTTTCAGCACTGACCAGAATTCTTCTATGTGCATGGATATGCCTTTTTCCATTCACCTCCTTCACATCCACTCACTGCGGTCTTCTCAAGTTCCTTTTAAAAAATATTCTTTCTGATTATCTTCCTATCTTTGAAGTCTTAAATATCCATCCACCCATTCATCTCACCCCTTCTAAATGCCTCTTTTCTCCCCACTCCTTCCATTTCTCCACTTCACTGAGTGTGGCTGCCTGTGGTGAATGAACCAACTTTCATAATTCACATATTTCCCTGCTGCTTTTTCTGCCTCCCATGTTGCAATTTTTTGCCTTGCAGTTGTGCCTATCACTGCTCTAGGAACTGAACAGCCAAAGTGATGCAGGCAAGACATCCAGTTTCATCATCCGATTCACAGGATGACCCCAAAACCAGTGGCATCAGCACAGCTGAGAGGGTAGAAAACTGCCATACAAGGGCTTGGACTCTGCAATTGCCAACACTAGCTTGCACCTTGAATTTCACCCTCTCCCCCTCACCCTTATCTTACAGGGTCAGCCACCTTAATTCACATATAAGATATCACTGCAGGCTCTCCTACTGCTTTTAGTAGTTACAGAGTATGAAACCTTTTAAATAAAGGCTAGAAACGGCTAACCCTCTAGCTACCTCGATGATCCATCTGGACAGATCAGTGAGCATTATCTCAGACAAGGCTTTTAAAAACAGATTTTGATAGTATATTTGTACCTAGACATCCCCATTATCACGATTTTTTTTTAACCACCTCCCAATTTTATGTCCACATCTCTTTCCAACAAGAAGCTATTTCTGATATACACCCTAAAAGTTCTCTTAATAGCATTTCCCTTATGTATGTAATTAATCCACACTCTTTGCTTTCTCATTCCATGTATTTGTAGATTTAAAGTCATGCCTGTTTCTTTTCCCTGCTGAAACAGAACCTGAACAGACAACACTCAAAAAAGAGCAGAGATGCCACCCTGTCAACAAAACTTTTCCTTGACAGACAGGTACATATGAGTACATTCAAAGGAATTGTACTGAAGCTTCAGACAATGGAAGTAGAGTAGGGTATTTTTCATATTTTAATTCAAACTTTACCTTTACTGCTATGTGCTTAGAACACAGGACAGAAAAAGAAATAAATCAAGGAGGCACATAACACTGAATAACTGAAAAAGGATAGGAATGAGAAGGAACAAGTGATGTCCCTGAATAAAAGGAAATTCTGTGTACTCCACGCACATTTGGATACATTCCCTGAGAAATCAAAGCAGAGTCTGTCTAGGAGAAGAAAAAAGCCAAAGCACAACTAAGTGCAATTATTTAAGCACTGCAGTATTCTAATGACTTACATAGTCCTGACACCAAGTAATTGACTGCAGATTTCCTTAATCTTACATTTAGGATTAAACTATGTAATAAACATTTCCAGTACAAAATTAGAAGCTCACTAGGTCTGTTCTAGTATATAGTTTGCTTGATGCTCTCAGAAAATTAAAAAACCCAATTGTGAGCTCACAGCTGTGAATATAACTTCCTTTTTAACATGATGGTATTTCAGTAGTAAGACTGTTTTACAGATTGCTATAATACATTATGACCATCATAGATTACAGAAGCACACAAAAGGCCAAGGGGATAACTCGTTTATACCTCCTCCCTCTTCCACCTCCTCCATTTCACAGCAGCCTACACGAGAATGAAATATAAGTTTCAGAGAATCATGCTACTGTGTGAAGCCACTGTAACTTTCTCTCCTGAAAACCAGTAGAGATGCAGCTAGAAAGATAAGTAGATATGATCAAATTGTTGGAGCAGTACACCTTGTCATGTGAAGACCAATGTTTTAATCATTGCACTGATGTACAGCTTGGGCAAAAAGCACCAGGTTTCTGCTGCACTAGAACAAATAACTTCTTAAAACCATTCATTTCACTTTCCACCTCCTTCAGCCTTTCAAGGGTTTCTTGGAAAGGAGAGCAATTCTCACTGAATACGAGGCACCGCATATCTAGGTGATGGAAAGATATATCAAAAAGGGAGTAACATGTTCAAAGACAAACATCTACACACTGCTGCGTATATTCCAGGTGCATCAGTTCATTTCCTGAGGTCATTATAATCCTGTTGAAAATCTTCACAAATCGTTTAAATCATACAGTCATTTAAGAAAATTCCTGTAACATATCCAGAAACAAACCAACTGGCAAAGTAATCATAATCAGTTTATGAAGTCTATACTTTGCTGGATGAAAGCACTAGGAAGAGAATAAGTAAACAAATAAGTAAACAAATAAAGTGAGCTGTCCTGAAAAAGAAATAGAGTTCAGAAGGTTGCTGCTCTGAGTAGCCAGACATTCATTTAGTTTAGGGCTGAATTCTGTGAAGTGTCAGACAGATGGTAGCTAAAAGAACAAAGAGAAGTCTTGCTTAACAGGTTAATTATTTTTTCAAGATCCCAAGGGAGAAATTTAGGATGCTGGCACAGCTGAGAATATCTACTGTTAACTATTGTCATAGAATATTAAGACTTTTTGTGACTTTTAAAAATTATTATTTCTTTCCTAACTTTGTTTCCAACTCTGTACTCAGGAATACATTACCTTTATTAAAAAGAACTTGCTGTGTTCTAAAGTACTAGAGGAGTTTAAGTGAATCTGCCTGATACTTCCTCAGAGATAAGGAACCTGATAAAATAACACATGGGTACACTACTTCCACAAGTTCAGCTGACTTTGAAAGTGCCAGGAATTAGGATATGCATCTTTATAAGCTGCAGATTTGCAGGCAGTTTTGATGCTGCAAATGCCAAGTTCCAAGGAAAAGTCCCTCGTCAACACCAGGTAGGAGGGAACAGGCAGATAACAGGCAGTTAACAACTTATGTCCCAGATCCCTGCCCCAGTACCTAATACTACCAGTATTTGCTTTGTTTGTGGGAAGAAATCTGCCACTTCAGGCTAGACTGCAAACGCCTAAAATAGAAGATCACCTGTCCTAAAAATCAAACCTTATTACTAGTACGCAGTCTAGGATCACAGGCAGGGATGCATTTACGGAAGCTGGACAGTTGAGCTTATAATTTACCTGGTTCACCTATTTAAATAAAAATTTTGATAGGTTGAACAAGATCATTTACATTCATCTAAGGAAACCCCTTCTACATCGGCTGATAATCCATGTGACAGCGGAGCTACCCAAAATTAATACTAGCCTTATATGACCTCATAACCTAGTAAATTCTGTTGACTTCATCTCCCTCACCCAAATTACTTTACTCATTCTGAAGTTTAATACTGATTGAGGTGCTGTTATCAAATGAATTTGCAGGGAAACATAATTAGCCAGGCTTTTCGTGGCAGTGTTTTATTGCCCTTACAGATAGTGTTTCATTCTATTTATGACTACCAACACAACAAATCTTATGGGACTGGCCTATTTTGGTAATTGTCTGAGCACATTGATTTCTTACTAGCAATATTGCTCAAATGATACAGTTCTGAAGGACACTAAAAAACAACAAAACAAATCAAGACAGTTATTACACCAGCATTACAATTTATTTACTATTCTCCCCACCGCCCAGTAAAAATAACAGATTCTTTTTGTTACAGACCAGTGTGACTGCAGATGTTAAGTGATTTTATATGCCTATGGATTAATTCCATTTCTTCATACCAATGTATACCAAAGGACTTTTGTTATAAATACAGACCATGAACAGAATACAGTCACCTATGACAAAACGTGCCAGATAACTGATGTTTAAGTTCCAAGTTTACTGAACAAGCAAAAAGCTGTTATCGTATCCCACAATAAACAGCAAGCAAAAGTACAGGGCTTCTAAACTGAAAAATAAGGTCACCCTTGAGGTGAAAGAACTCAGTTAATTCTCAGGTTTTTAAATATCTAAATGATCCCCTAAAATATTTCAAATGTATAATTCAATTGGCTTCATGGTGCCCACAACTTATACCCTTGCACACCAACTCTAGTATACGTCTCCAAATATATTTAGTGAATAATTCCAAAACCCATTTCTGAGAATGAGTGCATTTCTTTATCACTTGAGTTGATGGAAATACATTGGGGAAGTCTGGACAGCATCTTAAATGTTTCATAATCTGTATTTTTCTGAAAGAAAGAGTTCCTAGGCAGTTGCTCGGGGACTTAAAAATGTACCATCAGATGAGCCATATAAATCAAGGAAGGTTTAAGATCTAAAACCATGGAAATAAAATACAGTTCAAGCCATAAGAAGTGGCAGGACATTTTTCAAGTACCAATACATTGTGTCTCAATTGTACTGAAGGATGATAACACATAATGGTGCAGAAATAACATAATTCATTAGCATCAATACACAGTAGTAGGTAATAAAATTATTCAGAGCCGCAGTGTCATTAATCTATGCCAAGCAGCACAAATGAAACTGAACATCTGAAAACAATATTGCAAGAAAAATCTAAATGGAGAACATGTTGGAGAGTCTGAGCTGCATGCACAGAACACTGTTGTTAGTCTCCTCAACCAAGTAGTACTGTCATTTTAATCATGGCGTAACATAGGTTTGCAGAGCCAATCTTTTGCAAGACAGGCTATAATGCCACTGTAGCTTTAGGTTCACGTCTTCCTACTTGAAATACCTGTGAGGCAGGAAGATACAAGCACGATCAGATGAGCAAGATGAGCCAAAAGGCCACATTTCTCAGGTACACGATGCAGTATTTGGAGCTGCAATGGGTCCTGGGCAAAATGCGCTGCTTTGGGGGTGTCTGCTGGTGGTCAGTACAGGAAAATATGGGATAATAGCTGTGTGGTGGGGTAGATTATGCCATCAAAAGGTAGGACAATACAGAAATAGGGGCAGGTGTAAACAGGAAACATCAAAACAAGCTGGAAACTCGGAGGTGGCAAGCTGAGGTGGATCCATAGACATTTGCCACGTGAAAAAGATAGCAGGGGAGCAAAGGTGTCGGAAAAACTGCACAGAGAGAGAAAAAGAAAAAAGTAAAGTTCAGCAATCAGTACTCGGAGATGGAAAAAAGCAAGCAGAACCTATGTTCCACTCATATAGTGTTGGGACCTGAAAGGGTGAATGAGCTTTTATTTCAACATATTGAAAACTAATCTCCTGGCAGCAGAAGAGATTTGCAACACAAAAGATAAATGTTAGACTGTCATTAGACTTTCGGAACTCATTGCACACATTTCTGCTGTCATATTTCAGCATCCCATTAGAAATCACTGGCATTAAAGGCCATTTCAAAGTGGGACCTTCCTGAAAGTGTTTTAGAGCAGTACTGATCTCATGATGACAGGGGAAAAACCTCCATTTGCTCATGAGACTGCTCCTGCTTCAGCTTCTAAATTAATCTGGGACCAAATGCCCAAAGACAGACTCACAGTGCTAATGACAGAAGCCTCTTGCTTGTAAGAAACAGCATTTTTTTCTAATTAAAAAGAAACCCAGCACATGATATAAGGGAGAGACTGATTACCTAAGAGACCAGTTTGATAGTTGGAGTTGTTGTTGCAGCAGCCATGGGATTCCCAGAAGTGATGCTGCAAAGAACACCAGTTCAGCATTGATTACTGTACACAGAAACATTGGATCCTACAGTCCATCCCAGAAATGGGAGCCTGATTTCTTAGTCGAGATCTCAGAAAGATGATCATCATTCCTATTTCTAGTAAAAGGTGAAATACAGAACCCGGGTTCTCTTCTGCTGTCTTCAAAGATAGAATTTTGCTTTAGCAGAAGAAAAAAAGGTGATTAAAGACTTCCTGCATCTTAGAATCATAGAATCGGTGAGGTTGGAAGGGACCTTTAAGATCATCAAGTCCAACCATTAACCTGCCCTGACAAAAACCCCTTCTAAACCATGTCCCTAAGCACCTCATCTACCCTTTTCTTAAACACCTCCAGGGATGGTGAATCCACCCCCTCCCTGGGCAGCCTATTCCAATGTTTAATAACTCTTTCAGTGTAAAAATATTTCCTGATATCTAATCTAAACCTGCCCTGACATAACTCGAACCCGTTTCCTCTTGTCCTATCACTTGTCACCAGGGAGAAGAGGTCACCCCCCATCTCTCTACAGCCTCCTTTCAGGTAGTTGTAGAGGGTGATGAGGTCTCCCCTCAGCCTCCTCTTCTCCAGGCTAAACAACCCCAGTTCCCTCAGTCGTTCCTCGTAAGGTTTGTCCTCCAGACCCCTCACCAGCTTCGTAGCCCTCCTCTGGACACGCTCCAACACCTCAATGTCCTTCCTGTAGTGAGGGGCCCAAAACTGAACGCAGTACTCGAGGTGGGGCCTCACCAGTGCCGAGTACAGGGGGATGATCCCTTCCCTAGTCCGGCTCACCACACTATTCCTGATACAGGCCAGGATGCTGTTGGCCTTCTTGGCCACCTGGGCACACTGCTGGCTCATATTCAGCCGGCTGCCCACCAACACCCCCAGGTCCCTTTCTGCCGGGCAGCTTTCCAGCCACTCCGCCCCGAGCCTGTAGCGCTGCTTGGGGTTGTTGTGACCCAAGTGCAGGACCCGGCACTTGGCCTTGTTGAACCTCATGCCATTGGCCTCAGCCCATCGATCCAGCCTGTCCAGATCCCTCTGCAGAGCCAACCTACCCTCCAGCAGATCAACACTCCCGCCTAGTTTAGTGTCATCTGCAAACTTACTGAGGGTGCATTCGATCCCCTCGTCCAGATCATTGATAAAGATATTAAAGAGAACCGGCCCCAGCACCGATCCCTGGGGGACACCACTTGTGACCGGACACCAACTGGATTTAACTCCATTTACCACCACTCTCTGGGCACGGCCATCCAGCCAGTTCTTTACCCAGCGAAGAGTACACCTGTCCAGGCCATGAGCAGCCAGTTTCTCCAGGAGAATGCTGTGGGAAACGGTGTCAAAAGCTTTGCAAAAATCCAGGTAGATGACATCCACAGCTTTTCCCTCATCCACTAAGTGGGTCACCTTATCATAGAAGGAGATCAGGTTTGACAGGCATGACCTGCCTTTCATGAACCCATGCTGACTGGGCCTGATCACCCTGTTCTCCTGCATGTGCCGTGTCATGGCACTGAGGATGATCTGTTCCATGACCTTCCCAGGCACCGAGGTCAGACTGACTGGCCTGTAGTTCCCTGGATCCTCCTTCCGGCCTTCTTGTGGATGGGTGTCACATTTGCCAGCCTCCAGTCAGCTGGGACCTCCCCAGTTATCCAGGACTGCTCATAAATGATGCAAAGTGGCCTGGTGAGCACTTCCTCCAGCTCCTTCAGTACCCTTGGGTGGATCCCATCTGGCTCCACAGATTTGTGCACCTCCAGGTGCTGAAGCAGGTCCCTCACCACTTCCCTTTGGATTACAGGGGCTTCATTCTGCTCCCCATCCCTGTCTTCTAGCTCAGGGGTCTGGGAACTCAGGGAACAACTGGTCCTACTGCTGAAGACTGAGGCAAACACGGCATTAAGTACCTCAGCCTTTTCCTCATCCCTGGTCACTATAGTGATGGTACAAAATCTGGGTGGTTTAGGCTACTTGTCAGTGCTTAAAAACTATAAATACACCACCACTGCTATGAAAATTAGAAGGGAGTTTTACTCTGACACAGATTATGATCCAGTGGCATGAAGAGTCAGAATACTTGGGTCTTCTACGCCAGACCAGCCAAAGCTCCTGACTCTACAGTAATTGTAGATCTGTCTTCTGATGGTGTTTATCCCACAGCAGATGCAACACAAGGAGGCATAGTAAAGGAGCCTCTATGCACATGAAGAATGAATAAAGCTATGTCTGAACCTCAGTATGCTTCCATGGAGATGCAGAAATCCAGCAAGCATTGAGCCTGCTGGAGCAGAAACTAGTTTGATTCCATAGTTGTGTCCAGACATTAAAAATGTCTTTGGTTTGTATGTTTGGGTTTTTTTCTCCTCAGTGTGCTCCAGGTGGTAAAATCCTTCAGAGTTTTTACAGTGATAGGGTAATCCCAGTTCCATTTTCTTCTAAGTCTTCCCAACTTAGAAGACTTCCCAACTTACCAATATAATAATAATCATCATCATCACTACTCTGGCTGCCTAGTCTCTCTAGATCCCCCACCATGATGAGTGGAGTCTGAGAGACTCCTCCACATGTTGATTCAGCTTAATTTAGCTAAACTATGTGACTTATTTTGTTAGTTTTGTTGGATGGTATCCCATTAAATCTTTTATTTTATTTCCAAAAACACTGTCATTGCTCTCTCCCACATGGTTTATGTGCCTCCTTGGGCACTGCTCTTGATAGGAATGTCACATTGTTCATGAAATTCCAGCCTGTGCATAGAGCCAGCACCCAGTCCATGCACAGCAAGAGTTTTACTTTATAGGCAACCAAGGAGACTTTTTTGCAGGAAGCCATCTGTACCTCCCAAGTTGAATTGTTCTCTTCTTCCTCTTCGGCAGCATGAGGCTGTTCCCAAATTTTTTACATTTGTTTTAACTTTTTAAAATCTATTCATTGAGGCACTACTGTGCTTTCTGTGAAAGCACAATGGCCTCAGTCCTACACGGAATGCTTTACTCAAGTATTTAACTATATAATCAGTCTTGCCTAATGAAAACTGATACATGAAATACTACTGCTGAAGCACACTACATTGATTCCCCTGGTGATAATTTGATTGTAAAGTCAATAAATCAGTCACCAGGTTAAAAAAACCCAAACAAGCAACAAACCAGTTAATGTCATCAAGTGTAGAAATCGTAATACACAAAGGAAAGAAGCACATCAAAGGACTTGGAAGGGAAAGTGCCGGGCCTTATTTAGTAATGGTTGCATTCTCACCCTCATTTGCTCAGCAGCAACTGAGCAATGCAACATCTCCTGCCACCCGCTATATGGGAACACGGATTCCCTCCCTGGGAATAACTGCAAGACAAAAAACACTAAAGAGTTTCAGCTGCTGTAAAATTGGAAGTGACATATACCACTTTTCAGACAATCCAAGCCAAGAAAGAAGCAGCCTTTTCCCCTTCCCTGCATTAGTAACTTGCTGAGCTGCAGTTAGTATCTTAATGTATCAGGGTGAAGATAGATGACGCTTAGTCTCTAAAAAGCAAACAAAAAGTCTGTGCAGGAAATTGCCCCTTTAAGTAGAAAACGGTTAACTATCTTTCATTTCACAGCAGAACAATGAAAACTCCAAGCTTTCTTCGTAATAGTGAGTTACAAGAACAGCTTGGGCTTGTGGTCAGTATTGAGAGAAAGAACTCAGCTCTCCTGCGCTTGCAGCAGACTGCTCATTTTTTCTAGAGTGCTTTGGGAAATCCTAATGTTGTAACCATAGTCAATGCAATACAAAAGTGTAGATAGTAAGTTAAAGAAGAATTACTGATGCATCTTCCTAATAAGAAAATAAAAAAGAAAAACAGACATGTCCACATGCTTCTCTGTGCCTACACGTGGCTTGAAGAAAAAGATAAAAAATCCAAAAGAAAAAGGCTTTCACAGAACTCATTCTCATTTATTTCCTCTTCAAATGAAGAACTGAAGCTTTCAATTTAGAAATTATTTGCTATACATTTGGTAAGATGCAAGAAAAGGCTTTTCATGCAGAATCATTTCAAATAAGTTATTTAGCATCCCAGCAGAGTCTGCTTCCCACCCACCTATCTTCCAGCACAGCACCTAAAGCACACAAACACACACCTGCACCACATTGGGCCACATAATCCTCTCTGTGAGGTCAAGCTCGAGCTGGGCACTCAAAGCCAGCAGTGAAAGTCTGCACAAAGCCTTCCCTGTCATCACCTGTAACCAGCTTTTCTGTGGTGGGCTACAGACATCAACCATGCTCACCAAGCACTGCCAGTGGCACTAAATCCCCTGCAAGGGAGCTGCTTCAGCTCTATTTCTTCTGATCTAGCACCTCACATCTTCCCAGGGGTTTCCAGGTGGAAACGCCACCACAATGCTTCTCCCACCAAGCTTGAAGCCCTACTGAAAACATGGTACAGCATCTTCTACCCCACCTTTTCATTGGTAGAGTCATCTAATTCTTATGCTATGGCATAATGGCACTGTCAAATGGGCAGCCATTCAAGGGGATCTTCCCACCTCAGACACCTTGTTACCCTGAGTCAAGTGGGACAAATGCCTCAAGGCCCTACAGCACCATTTCCCAAAATATTTCCTATTTTCAGGTTTGTCAATAAAGATCTGTATGCATCCCCAGGGCTTAACAGTGATGATCTTAGCACCCTTGAGACATTCCCTGGGAGCAAATCTTCATCAGATGCCAGAGCGTGACTCACTCATTTATTTAATGCTGTAGTTCTAGTTTCCCTTTTATGAGACATTCTTGTTGTAGTTTCTCCCCTCAAACATATACAACCAAGCGTATCCACTTTATCACTCCCCTATCAACTGACCTTTCTCAGCTAGAGGAATTTCTTCAAGCAGCATCATCTTACTAAACACTATCTAATGAACTCCCGCAGAAATATTGTCTTGACCTTCAGTTGACACCTCATCATAAAAGGCAACTCCAGCACAGCCTCTACAATACCTTATCCACCCATTTCCTTTGCAATAAACAAGATGATGTTTTTGACTAAGGAAAATAATAAAGAAAAAGGTCCCCTCTCTTATATGTCCATTTAAACTTGGTGCACTTTAAAGCATTTGGACTAGTCACTTACAGCACTTCAGTCACCTTCTATAGATCTACAGAAGTGGCAATTACCATACTTTGCAATGAGATTTGCAGTCAGTTGGCCACCTTTCCTATATCATCACGATTAACGTATTCACCAGTACTATATGCCAATGGCTTTCATTCTGCTGGGTACATCACTAAAACATGGGACTCGTGGCAACATCCATTACACTTACGGCATAGAGCTAAGCTTCTGCTGTCTTGGTTCTGAGCCCATCCTGCAATAATTTGCTGATGACCATTAAGAGCTTGTTTCCAAGGAAATATCACAAGGACTACATGAGCCTAAGATGCATAGATCACAAGTAAACCCACAGCTTGAGAAGGTCTTGCTCAGTCAGTACTCTTTATGCAGTCATCCTAAAGGAAGACAGAGCCATTTTAGCAAGCTATGGTGACAGACAGCAACTAAGTTTTACACCTATACATCAAATTCATCAAGTAACTTCAGGTACAACCCCAAATTGCAGCCATAATATTTCTTCATATTTAACTTTTGCCCAGCAATTTGTTCCTCTGGTGGGAAGTTGGAACTGCCTTTACAGATATGTCTGTAACTTGCCACAAAAGCTTTCCAGGCTGGCTCTCACAACTGTGACCACTGCTTTGCAGATAGTCATTTCAATCTCAAAAGCACAGTAGACTAGTTCTATGCCCTAGACAATTGACTGCCTGTTAGGGGCATACTTATGACAGTTTTGCTTTTAAATCCATCTCTACAAGAGCAATAATCCCTGGACTGCTTTCCATTGCATAACCAGGCCCTGAAAACGTTGGTCTTCAGGACTTCTTCCAGTCACAGACAGGATTTTGATGAAAGCCTGAATAATTGGCAAGAAGGGGTCTGGAAATAAATATGCAGGTAGGCCAACATTTTTTCTAAACAAGTTTAACATGCAAGAGGAGATTGAAACTAATGAAGTATCAGGTTAGTTATAACCAAGTAATAACACCATCACCGTCAGTCCAGTCACTTGACACATGACAAAAATGAGCTGTCAGTTCATATGACTAGACTACAACAGCATTCCCATTGCTCAAGATCTGGGGCCCGTTTCTGTGCAAGGCCCCATGAAAGGGTCAGCAGAATGCGCAGAGCCTCATTTGACGTGGAAATAGCATGCAGCAAAAGATTTGCCTGACCAAGATTCCTTGTGGAGGAAGAGCCTAAGAGCATATCTTGAACCTGATAGGTCTGTCTGCTCGTCTCAGGAAGAGTTTGTATAATTATATAAATACATCCCTAAGTATGACATCAAGCAACCTGTAAAAGCACAGTTGGATAACAAGGTGCTCTAGGAGGACAGGAAAAATCTCAAGACACCTTTTCCATGTTTTGCATTAAAAACAGCCTGGATAATTCTTAAGAAGTGAAAAACCTGTTTCTTACCAAGATCTGATAAGCTACCATAAGCACTATTAGCCCACAGGAGAAGGAAGGTAATACAGCTCAACTATCTACTCTTCCTTTCTAAGTTAGGAAACAGCAAATTACCTCATATTTTACCCAGAATCGCAGAATTTCCTAGGGACCAGGAATGCATGTATAGAAAGTTTCAAGCCCAGTTATAACTCATGCTGTATTCGTTGAATGCTGAGTCAGAGCCCAGACATCATTTGATATCTTGAGGTGTTACAGACAGTGTGACGTGCCCACGAGTAGGGCCAGTCCCATGTCAGAAATGGCAACTCCTTCACTCCTTAGAACTTGCTTCATCTCCATGCAGTTAAAGTTAAAAAAAACCCCAAACTTTCTGTCTTCAGGAACAGATCTGGTGGCTTGCTTACCATTATAAGCCTTACCTAAATCCTTTGCAAGCAGAAAATGAAATTCTTAAGTCAGTTATGCAGATGCTATCAGTAATATTGGCCAGTAAGTACATCATCACAAACTGGCTTAAACTATAGCTGTGACATTTGGAAACATAAGCAGGTGGATGCATTACCAAATATTTTTTACATTCGGATTTTGCATGGAAAAGAATGTTAGAATATTTCTAAATCTCAGAGTAAGAAGAGAGTGCCATGTTTTTTCAGTGTTTCTAAGGAGAGGGGAAAAAAAAGGCCTTTCTTCAACATTTTTTCTTACTTTGAATCCTGCAAAATTTTGTCTAGGAATTAGATTTGGTTCTAAACTACATCTAATTTTATTTATATAAGTGTGGAATAAGTAAGCATTTCAATCTTATGAACATTCAAGATAAACATATTATACCAATTCATCATGTTGTAGCACATGTTCCATAAACTCCAGGAAATACCATGATCTTAAATGCATGCTTCATTCAGGATCCCAGCTCATTTCCAACACAGCAGAAAGATGAAATCATAAGAACTAATAATCAAAGACACTTTTATGGGTCTCAGTGCTCCTGACTCTCCAAGTTCTCTAACAACAACAGAAGCTCACTTAGAGAATAATGATGTTCTCAATATTTTTTTCCTGTTGCTGCCATTTATACAGTCCTAAGGGTGCTGTCTGGGAAAATAACAAGTGCTAATACAGAACAGCTTGTTGTCAGCATTGAACATCAGCCTAAGTGAAATAGATATCAACGTGAAGTGCACTTTACAAAGCCTATCTTCAGAACTCGGGTAGATGCTTGATGGCAGGAATTCTCCAAACAGCTGGAGACATTGCCTCCTTCCTGCTCCTGGCTGCTCCTCCCTGCTCCCACACCACCCCCTGCTCTCTGCAGACTGAACTGAGGTAGCGACCTTTTAAGCAGGTGCTGCATCTGAACAGTTAACACTTTCTCTGCCTCTTCCTTTCTGCAATATGGAAGATCCAGAAGTAATTTTAGGGACAGGGCTGGAGGAACAAGTGGTAGCATACCTCTTCTCTACCAATGGGCTTCCCAGGTGAATGACAGATGATTGTTGTTATATCAGATGAGTCAGTCAACTTTAAGTTGAATGAAATTTCTACTGCCTAGAAAGTTATTTTGTTGGGCACGTCATGAAACACCCACTATGTGACACATACCGTTAGCGGCATTGGCTTGCTACTCCTCCTTTTCAGATAAGTCAGTTAAGTTTATGCAGACAGTAAAATTACACCACTGTAAAACTGATATAGCTAGGAGGAGACAAGGACAAGAGGTAATGGGCACAAACTTAAGCACAGGAAGTTCCACCTAAACATGAGGAGGAACTTCTTTACCTTGAGGGTGGCAGAGCCCTGGAACAGGCTGCCCAGGGAGGTGGTGGAGTCTCCGTCTACGGAGACATTCAAACCCCGCCTGTACGCGCTCCCGTATAACCTGCTCTAAGGTGGCCCTGCTCTGGCAGGGGGGTTGGACTGGATGATCTACTAAGGTCCCTTCCAACCCTATGATTCTGTGAGACAGACTCGTTGTATGCTGCCATTGACCTGTTAACCACATATAGTTAATAGCTACTATCTCACCTACAGCGTGCTTTTTTCTTCCATGTTCACTGAATGATGCATTTCCCTGTAATGAGTAACACTCCTCAGTTTTCAGATCTATGGCTCTTTGGAGAATAGGTGAGAGAAGCTGCTTGCTACCAGCAGGCACGTATTTTGAAGCACGAGCTATTCCATTATTCAGGAAGCGCTGGATAAACAAAGAAGTCTTTCCACTGAGTCCCACCCCACAGCCCTCTCTGCACAGAGGCAATAAGTTCTGGCACCTGCCATAGTCACTCTGATACTGCCCTCTCTCCTTCATCACTCTGGCACTTTCAGAAGCTGTACATTAACCTTCAGGGGTCAGTTCACTTAATGAGTTGGATAAACTATTTCATTAATTTGCTTTCAATTGATGAAATTACAAAAATGATCTTTTTGAATTCATGAGTCATCTTGTGTTCTTCCTTATAAGCTGTAGAGTAGATAATTTATGCTGCAATTGTTTAGGTATTGAATTGCTAAAACCCTAAGAAGGGGACGGATAAGCATGGAAGAGTGGAGGTGAGTTTATGGACATAAAAGATGCAGCATTTTCCAGGTCATGTTTCACTATCTGATAAAACACTGCAATAAGCCAGGTACCAACATTATTTTCATATGCAGCTCCACACAGAAAAGCAATCAATCCGAGCAAAGTTATCCACACCAACAACTGGATACCGACTTCAAAGCCCATTAATTTGTAGACAATATAATTTCTAGTCAGTATGAAATTCCAGGCTTCCCCATACACTGCAATCCTCATTGACATGCCTCTCACCGTTAACTGGGCTGCCTTCCTTGTCTCTCTGCTCCATGAGATGGACTCCTTCCCTGCATGGCTGTGTATTAAACTCCAGTGCAGCCATCTTGTACCACATAGCATTTACGTAGTCAGAGTATGAGCAGCATGAGGCTTAAATGGTCCAGCCAGAATTTAGACATTTCTGGCAAATAGTCTTGTTAAAAGGGTCACAGTTGGATGTATGATTTTCAGATAGTGTATTTTCCTCATAAAGATCAAGACAGACTAAAAAGATATCAACTCTGAAGGGCAATACAGATAACTCCTACTGATTTTGTTTCCAAGGGAACCAATATCTCTATTGGCTGCAATATTTCTTTGTAAATTTTGTGATTTCACTTTTCATCATCCAAGTGTTAGAAGTTTCCTCAGAACTGTAAACAACTTTGTTTGCATCTCATCTCTTCAATTCTGTCTTAAACTCCTGTTCTTTCCAGTTTAACACCACATCACTTTAAAGTGCTCTGCTTGTGTGCTAAATGTACCCATAGGCATCAGATCAACTAAAAGGTTGAATATACATATAAAAAAAATCCATTTCTTTGTCATTTCCACTTGGCCAGAGCTAGTCCACTTAGCCTTTCCTCCAGTACTCAATTACGATGAAGTTAAGTTTCCAGACAATTCTTCTCCTTTACCATTAGTACAGTGTAAGTTCAGGTAAAACTATTTATCTTTCCTCCAAGTCTGCTGTACTTAACTATCTCAAATAGACTGAATAAATTCCACTTTACTCCCAGTATGTGTGTCTCATGCTTTTCTCAAAACATTGGAATGAAAAATGCATGCATAAAAACACAACCCTGGACCTCACTTGAAGTATACATGAAGATAATCTTAAGAGTAACATTTTTAAAATATACAACTGAGTTAACAGGATAGGATCTCAGTCAACACTGTTTTAAAATTATTGGGTTTAATAGCCTTTCAAATATCCAAGACTCAAAATTTTTCACTGGTGCCGAGATGATTTTTGTATGGTCTGGTTTAGTTAATATCCAGACAGGTCTGCCTCTGAAATGTCACAACTGCTGCATCTCTAAAGATGACCCTCCCAAAGAATTTTCCCATGCAGAACTTGTCACCTCAAAGCTGTTGGACCACAATCATACATATCTGCTATTATGAGAGGGGAATATGGAGCATGCACTGGTCTCATTTATTTATCTGTATAAAACAGTGTTTACTGCCAAGTTACCGCCCAGCCAGTCATAAGGTTGCATTAACACTCGGTAAAGAGTTTTATTTATTGCCTGACCAGAAGATGGCCCTATGCAGCCATGTCCAGAGGCCAACAGCATTTTTCTTCTTTCAAAATTAAGCAGGGACACAAGCACACCTGGGGACAAAAAGTGCAAGAAACAACAAGTTCCTTCACTTGCCTCCTCCTGATGCCTTAATTAAATATTGTCTTTATGAATTACAAACTCTGAAAGCTGAAGGCCTCTCCAAGGAGAAAACAACAGAGTCTTCTCCCTGAACCTGGTTGATGAAAACAGTATCTAAAAATATACCTGAAGTTTTGCAAGAGACATGGATCCTAGCCACAGAACTTTTTAGATGTGTGAAACTAAAGATAACTTACAGAATATGTTGCTATAAGTCTGCTTTTGTCCCGCTTGTTTCTGCCTGTAGACTTAAATTTTGTCAGTTTTGCCTTACAGTAAATTAAATTTATTCTTCTCTAGAACCACAATATTGATCTGTTAAAATGGTGTTTCAAATGGGCCGGTAGCAACCACAGGACCTGGAGGTCCCTGTTCTCAGGAAGGTCAGTCCATACAGAGGCTGAAGTCACGGTTCACAGATGTTTCAGAGGCACCAAGGGCATCCCATGGCTCATTCACTGTTCAGTTGCTGACCACTTAGCATTAATTACTGCACTGAGCTCTCTGGAAATTGGTATGGGAGGGCGATATTAGCCAAGCCATTATTGGTAGCTGCAGATCATGAGAGTCCTTTAAGCAGCTCCATTGAATTCAGGACCCTTTGAAAACTGTGCCCTTCAGAAGTGGGCTCTGCAAAGTTGGGAAGTACTAAGAGAAGCACATCTGTAATAAGATCTGGCTCGCCTTTTTTTTTTTTCCCCTGAAAGCCTGTCAGTTGCCATTACAAACATACAAAGTATTTGAGTGGAGCAAAGCTCAAAGCTAGGGTACAGGTGCTACACAACACCTAGGTGGACTAATTCACTGATTCAGTACAACCTTGAGGCAGTTTGTTTCTTTTGGCTTTCTTAGGCAGTTGTGGCCCAAACACAAACTTTCCTCTCCCCACTTCATTGCCATTTCAGGTCGATGCGTTGTGTGCATGGCCTCATTCCTGACGTGTTTCCCGTGAGAAGTGGCTGGTAAGAAGTATTGCATTCATGAGCCCCAGACAGAAAGACAACCCACATATGCACCCCATGATCTGTACAGGGTGAAGCAAGTACTTTATTTAACCATTCATATATTAGCAAAGCACATAAAACAGGTAGGGCATTGCCAGCAGCCTTTGGGCCAAGTGTCTTTAGCATCCCTGCCCAAATTCCTCTATGGACAGCAGTTTCTTTAGTTCTTCCCAGCTGTAAGGAAAGCTGGGAAATTGGACTGTGATTCATTTTCCAGTGCACACAGACTAACCTATCTCCATTAAATAAAGCACACAAGACCAGATGAAGTAACACCAGTTTTCCAGAGTAAGCTTGAGTGCTTTGTTAAATCAAACCCTAAATACTGGTTACCATGAAGAAAATTTAATTCACAATGGGAAGGTTATGATCAGCACTAGCTTTGTTTGTAAGCTTTGCGGCCAAGGAGAGTGAGCATGTGAAGCATGTAGCTGAGCAGAGACTGGCAGACAGTTCTTGAAAAAGAGGAGGAACCCAGGAAGAACCAGAAGACCCTCAGTCCAAAGCACATGAGCACATTTGACCCCTTTCACTGATTCCCTAAAGTACCCAGTTGAAATTAGCTTGTCAGGAAATGTGGAAGATATGGGGAAGGCAGTTAAACATGAGACTATCGCCATGCGCGATTATTCTGCATTCCCTTGCGTCAGAGTGGCTGAACATTAGGATAGTCACTAGCAGTTCAGGGATGGGCAGGAAAAAAAGGAGCTGGCTTATATTGAAGAAAGTCATGCCTTTTTATATGAAACCCACAATAATACTGAAGAAACTACAGTCACCAATGGGTTCCTAAAATCTGCACTTGCTACATCCAGATGAATGCACCATGTCTAGAAGTATTCTAACAACTTCTTCTATCATTTTCCCATTTTTCATAAGCTGCTAGAAACCACACATTTCAAACTTTTAAATGCAACATTGCTTATAACAGCCAGAAAGAGATAGGAGGCAGGAGAGCTCACGTATATTTCTTAAAAGACCTTAACAAGAGGGAATAAAAAAAAAATCCTTCAGCTACATTAAATACCTAGCATATAAAAAATTAGCCAAGTTGGAAATGTCTGCCAATTACATGGCCAAATTAAATACATAGATAATTGGTACAAGATAATTGGCACTAAGTTAAATTCCCATCTAAATGGTTGTGAAATCACAGATGGGTGAAGCGAAATGAGGAGGAGGTGCAAAGTTAGCCCTGATTGTGTCTTGTTTGACTTGACCATTTGAACAGCTAATCCTTTGCTAACATATCTGTTTTCGGAGATATTTCATCCTTATGAGGCTGAATCGGTTTTTGCCTAATGTTATGTGCAGGATGGTTTTGATCTGATCTCAGGTTTTGGGGGGGGTAGTGGTGGCAGGTTTTTTTACTGTGCTTCAGATTAATGAATCTTTAATCACATTGATGGGGAAAAGTTAATAGAAAAATTAATGAAAACACAACATCAGTGGCTGTGATGTGTAATGAATAATAATAAGGACAACAACAGATGTAGTCTGTTTGATGGCCCAATTTAAAATACTCCATGCCCAATTACAGACGCTCATTTTCTATAAGGCAGACAGTTGGATAAGAAATAGATTATAATTTTCTGCTTTATGACTACTATATAGAATACCTCAGGTCATAACATGGAAGATTTACAGAAAACAATATTCCTCATAGGACAGATGTGTCACAAGGAGGCCCAGCTCTCACCATCCATGTAAAGGTACAACTAGGAAGACCCCAGGTAGTCTTGTGAAGGAAAAACACCAAAGGTGAGTCTTGTTTTATGAAAATCACCCCAACCAGAAGAGTTTGTCCTTGAATTGTACCACCCAGATGCCAATTTCCTGGTTGAGAAAGAAGATTGGGGTACAATCATGTTCTGCACAGCTATGTATTCCGCCTCTTCTTCACTCTCTCTTGCCCCCACAGGAGCTATGCCTGTCCCTGCTTCACCTCCACAGCTTCCCTTGCACAAGAGAAACTTCCCTCTAGAGAAGTGCCAGCTGAAGGACCTTCATTTTGGTGACATCCTCTTTTGGATGTTCTAGATAGCTACCCCTCTTACTCAGGCAGAAATACAGTTCTACTTTAAACAAGGAACTCCAGAATCTCCATAGCACCTCTGTTCCACAACCCCCTCCCATTTAAATTATAAAAAAAGAAAAGAAAAAAGCCCAACACAAGTAGCAAAACCAAAAAAAGCCATAAAATGAGGAATGACCAAAGAGCCAACCCTCTCATAAAAGGTCCAGACCAAAGTATTCAGTTCAAAATAGCAAACTACAAGATTGTGATTTCAGCTTCCTCAATTATAACCCACAATTTGAAAACCCTAGGCCAAATGTATCTGAAGACAAAACGCAAAGCATGTTCTTTACTCCCCTGTTTTTCACAGGGCTCTGTTCAGGTTTGGGGGGCTGGGTGTTGGGTTTGTTTTGAGGGTTTTATTTTTTTCAAACTAGAACTTAGTTCAACCTCTGATGAATTGGTACTTTTGAACAAGAGAAGAATCTGTTGGGAAATCTCTGCTTGGATATACTTCAGGCCCTCGCACAGCAGAAGTTCAATATTACTTTAGATAACCTGACATAAACCACTTTCCAAGGCTTTAAAATAAGTCTGCAAAATGGCAGAGTTCCTGCATATTGTTTTCATCCAGTACAAATTTGTAGAAAGGTGACTCCTCAGATTGCTACTGGTATCTATGATAAAAGTCTTTGAACCCAACAATAACTGCATCTCCCTGTTGTCTGCACAGGGGCAAAACACCTCAGAGAAACAATTGTTGAATTATTAAACCCACCTGAATAGCACTGAAGTGTAAGGTCCCTGTTTTAACAGGATCTTGTTTAGAGACTATCCCTCTTATTGATTTAGGTAGAACACAAGGGCTAGGAGTGAAGCTGAAAAAAAAGCAATATGATTTAAACTAAATTACTTTTGTTTGCTACCCAGGGCAAAAATACAATGAGGTCTTAAAATAGGTCAAGTCCTATTTTATCAGCTGCCGCTTTAATCAGTCTGGATGTGTGAAGCTATTAACCATCCATACAGCTATTTTATGTAAACAAGATATTCTGTATTATTGGGAGAATCATTTTCAGATTCATGAACTTGTAAATAATTATTTTTGAAAGGGCCTAGTCAGAAATAGGGTTTCATATATTTCTCAGTAGGTCCCCTACAGCCACAGAAGATGACATTAATAAAGTCTCAAAATTATACATTAGCAAAAAGGACTGTGTATCAAGATTCATATCACATTATCTCACCTAGAATAAAGATCTTGCTGACAGTTAAACAATAATCTGGTACCTGCAGAGACCAAAGGAGAAAACAGGCTGTATTGAATCCGAGCAAAGTCAATCCAGCACTTAATTCTATCTCTGACTGAGGCTAGCAGGGAACACTTTGGGAAGAGTATAAGACTGGGAAAACATATCCTCTTCTTCCCCTATGATACTCTTCCAGCCTCCCAGGATCTAAGGCTGAAGGGACTTTTCAAACCAGAGACAATGTGTTTGTCTAAATATTATCAAGTTTTTCTTCCAGAAGTTTGTCTATAAACTGTGGTTATCAACAGCAGCATGCAGCAAAGAATCACACAGTTTCACTTCATATCATTTAGAAAAGGTCTGCGGGACTAAAGCAGAAATAAACAAAGATGGATCCTCTAGAATTACTCCTACACAGGAAACTGTATACTGCATATTATCAACCTCACACTAGAGACACAGAATTTTCCAATGTGTAAAGAAATTACTAACTGCAACATAAGAAAGAAAAGACAGTATTAACTGAAGATTTGCCACAATACCTCTTATTAGTTCTTGATATTTCAGGTTGCCTGTAATATATAGTGAAACATGCAGGACTTGCACAATCCATAAATACATGGCAATAGAATGTACAAGCCCACGTGACAACAGTACATGTGCAAGAAATACAGATTTGCTGTCTCAATTCTGTAATCATTCATGCAACCCAATGTACACAGAAAGTGGCCAGTTGTCTCAAGCAACACTTTCTGCTGTTCCTGGGTGAATTGTCATCCTTGAAATTAGCTTTGCACTGCTTCAGTACAGGTGGATTTTTAACCTATCAGAAAAAGCTGAGGTTCTTCAACAGCAAAGGCGCATGAGGTAGCAGGGGCAGGACATAGGCGATAGGATGGCACTCAGTACACCAAAGAGCATAATTACTGCGAGATCTTTATCAATGACAAGATGGGGCTGATGAAGAAGGTCCTACTTTCCAGTGCAAGCAGAGTATTTGGTCATGGACAACACCGAAGAGAAAAAACAAACCCAGAAGGCTTATTTGACCCTGACAATCTATCTAATTTTCTCTTATCAGACTGTCACGTGCAGGTTGTACTCCTTGCATAAAGCCACTGTAGCACTCAAGAAGCATGGGAAGAATCAGCACATCCTGTAGTTACCTCAGTACTCCTCAGGGCAACACCTTCCTAGCCATCTCTAGCAACAGAGCAAAAGCTCTACAGCAATACTTTCTACACTTCCAGGAAAGTACTCCTGCTTTCCCATGCCGCTCTGAAGGGAAGCAATGCAACTTCTCAGAAATCCCAATTTTTCCTTTCTAGAAAGGAAGCGAGCTGTAATATTACCACCTTCTACCCTCTCACCTCCAACACATGTCAATTAGCTCTAGTCATTCTGAACTATCGAACTTACCACTCTATTTTGATGGGTTCATTAGGACACTACTAGTGCTTGTATGATATATGAACAGGATAGTGCACCTTCCTAAATCCAAAAAAAGAAGCAAGTTTGGAAAATACTGTCTTGGTCTGATGACCTGGAGGATGGTTCTGCTACTAGGTGGTGGCATTTTTGAGCCCCTTCTGTTTTCAGTACAGCCTGGCACATCCTAATGAAGAACAAAAGTCACGCAGCTTTGGCAGAGCATACTCATATCTACTGTTACAAGTTTGAAAAAAAAAAAATAATCCAGCTTTAAAGTTCTTTTTGTATCCTTTGCTAATCTCTCTACTAGCAGCAAGTCAAAATCACAGGAAGAGTCAAAATTATATGTGCTTAAAAGTGAAAGCTCTTCCTCTACTTTGGCCATTCCCTGTAGTGAAAAGCTTAGGATACCTAACGTTCAGAAGGTTTAAAAAAAAAAAAAAAAAGAGAGAGAAGCAAACAAAGAAACAAAAATGCCATGTAGCTCTGTGGGGAGCCAGCAAGCAGGAAGGAACTTCAGCGCACCACTAGTAAGCAGTAAGTATTGCTCACAAAAGAGATCATACCAGCTCTTTACTGATCACCATTGCAAGAACCTGTCTAGAAAAGGCAATGGGCATATTCATATTAAGCATGTATATTGCCAACGCAGCAGTGGGTCCTTTTTAGCACCCACCCTACACAAATACCTGCACAGACACTTCTGTGTGACCAAGTACACCAATCCATCACAGCTGCAGTGTATTTACCATTTTAAACCAGCTCTGCAGCTGGTTGCTCTGGCCAGCAGCTGGATTTAGGCAAAATAAAGCGGAGCAAACAGGTAGGGTCTGTGTGAAGCAGGAACTGCAACGTGTTAACAGCACAAGGACTAAGGAAAAATAAGGTTGACCTGGCAGTCAGGTTACACAGTGGCAGTACTAGAGCAATACTCCGTATTTGGAGTTCCTAAAAGCTGTAACAGGAGGACTGGGGAGCTAGGAGAAAAAGGCAGGGACTCAGCTTTGAGGAGATGCAGGGAAGAGTTTTGGAATACACAGAACTTTGTACCAGTGCTCACAGTTTGACCCCCCAGCATGCACATTACCCCCTTCAAAGTATTTTACAATATTAACCAATTGATTGATAACAGTATCCCTGTCCACCATGGCAGAAAAAGTTTATCTCTGTTGCGTCAACATGGAAACCAATTCAAAACAATCACAACTTCTGAGATACTAAAATTACAGGATACAGCAGCAACTAGAATTAGTACTCACCAGGACTGACTTCTAGCACTCTGTTCAGCCTATCCTTTTTCTTCCTTCCAGAGGAAGAAGCACAAACCACAAGGGAGGTCAATTATACACAGCTGCCCCATCACCACCACCAATGGCTGTAAGTAATCAACAGCTGCTGCCTAACAAAGCTAAGACTTAATCAGAGAGTATGAAGCCCAAATCCCCTTGAAATAATAGCAAAAGTCTTAAGGATGTTTGTGGAATAGAGACTTTGTCTCTGTTTCTGAGATTTCATCTGTGAGGTATATCTGATCAAAGTTTTAGTTTATGAGCAAAAGCATGACAATAGGCTAAGATGTTTGTCCATCTCTTTATGATTTGGGAGCATTCCTGTAAGACTGGAGCAGCAGCAGTGACATATTTGCTGCTAGTTAAATCGTTGTTCCCTTCCTCAGCCCCTTGTAGAAGTGCTTGTAGAGCAGGGACCACTCAGGAAAAAACAGGGTGCCGCATACAGGTCAGTCCTCAGCGTAGGAAAGTGATTGTGGACCAAAAAAAAAGCATGACATGGGTACAGCGTCCTGACATAGTTTTTCAAGCCTCAGCTCCCCAACTCAGTTACTTAAAATGGTGTCCTTGGCATAGCTGAACACTATGAAACAGTCAGGAAAACAGAGATTCGGATCAACCCCTGTGACCAGAGAGGCCCCACCATTCCTATTTAATACCAGCTCAAATCTCTCTGAGCTAGATGTTTGGAAATCAGGAGGTGTCAAAGCACTGGATGGGCATGGCTCCAAACCATGCACATGGGGGAAGGGGGACAAAATGTCTATATGGTTTTATAGTCATACATGGATGAAAGCAAGAGGATGACACATTGCCTTGGACAGGATTCCTTGACAGAGGAGGTCCCTTTCAGGGTGTATTTCTCTGTTTTCATGCTTAGTTTTGTATTCATGCAAAAACCCACTGACCTTCGTGACATTTTTATTTCTCCTTAGCTATTCCATGTGCTTAAAAAGTGCCTGCAGGGTCACTTTGGTCACGAGCCCCACAGAGACCATTGATGTATGTGTCCATGTGGGAGCATCCTGGAAAGGTGAGATGAACGAGCTATCAGAGAGTGACATTAGAATAGGGGAAATCCCAATGAGCCCACTCTTATGCTTTTAAACTACAGCAAACTGAGGACACAATTTTCAAATACAGCCTCCCCAGGAGACTTCACATGCTTTGTGTTCTTCAAATTTTGTCTTGTTGGGGAAATTTAATTTCACAGTAGGCCTGCTGAGACGGTGGTGGGGAGGGAACCTAACATTTTTCAACCCTTCTTCAGGACCGTGCATTCACACCACAGCTTTTTTTTTTGGTCCTTCCTTTCCAGAGGACCAAAGAGTCCAGTACCTCTGGGCTTACATGACACGGTTTTATTTTGCTCTGTCATCCAGTTTTACATGGTACATTTATTAAAATCTCAGCATACAGGATAGCAGAGGTAAAGCATGAAGCCATAGCTCATTTTCCATCCTGTAAGTGATTGTCTTCTTTTTCTACACCACCAGTGTAGGAAGCCAGGTTGCTGCTGCCGAGATGAACACTGGGGCAGGAAGAAAAAATGTTATTGCATGATAGACATGGCTGGTTCCACCAGCACTTCTCCCCCTGTTTCCCAGCTGCAATACAAGGGGCAGAAAGCCCAGCTTTGGAAATCTATCTCAGCCCTTTACCTTCTCTTGTCTACATTCAACGTCTTCCTTTAGCAGATGAACTCTGGATCAACCCTCACTTCCATCCCACATTTTGACATATTCTGTGAGGGACCTTGCAGCAAAGCCTGAGCAAAGTTTAGCCTTTGGGTAGATGAGACAGCTGCGCTAGTTTCAAATGGAGCTGCATTGCTCACCTAGGCCAGATTAGCTCCCCTACCGGCATCCATACCTCTTGCTTCTTTGCCCAGGGTATCTCCGGTGCTCTAACCATAACTGTCCAAAATTCCCAGTCCTGCAACTCAAAAAACTGCCACCAGCTGACATATAATATAGTTACATTTCCCTACTGGGACATATCTTTCTCTTGCTCTCTTCTATTATGTGTGAAAAAAAACCCGACGATTTATGTGGAGGAAAAAGATAGGAAATAAACCCACAACATCTTTCATGCTGCATTTAAGCAGAAACACAAGTACAAACCCTCAGGAGGAGGGTCCAATTAAAGGCACTTCCATTCTGCTTCCCACATGCTGTGTCTCGATTTACCTGTAAAGCCATGTGCACCTCAAATGTATTTCAGAATTGGACATGATTTCATGGGAGTCAAGAGACCTGAAATCTGTTCCTATCCCTGCTGCTGAACTGTCGCCTTAGTTGGGTCATTTCCCTTCTCTTTCTTCCCCTCTTTCCACTTTTTAGATTAAAATTCATTCAATGGCTTGCTTTTTCAAGGGATAATTTCATAGATGAGCTCTGCTGCTGAATGGAGCCATCATGCCTGCTGCCTTCCTCACCCATAAAATCTGCATAGCTGTGAGCAAACCATGGCATTGACCCTAGTTAAAACAATGTGGGATTGGGATGTTTTTTTCTGGTTTGGGACTGGTAAGGGCTTATGCTGGGGGAAGGACACGGGCAGGGGGCAAAGGCAGAAAGCTTGTCCTGCCCCTTGTCTGACAGGAGCTTGTGGAAAGATGGCTCACACACATAGTCTGCAGCAAGAGGCAACCTCCTAACCTGCCTGCTGTGAGCTGCTCTCAAACTGGAGCTCACAGCCAATGGGCCTGGTCTCTGACTGGTTCTGAGTTTCCTGCTTTATACTGCCATGCCTCCATGATGCACCCTTGGAAAAAATAATGAGCCACAGCTAGGTTCAGGTAACCATGTTCACGCACCGTGAAAACATACCCAGGCCCAGTACTTTGTGGTGACTCCGTAAATACAGTCAGCACCTGGAGGAGGCTGACAAGCTGTTGAGGTGCATGACCCCCTCCCTATCCCCTCTGTTCACTGAAGCACTGTTGAAGAGGGAAGAAAAAGAACAAGCACAGAGGAAACATGCTTGAAATTGGACAAATCCAAGATGTACTTCAAAGGCGTCACAGTACCAGTCAGAAACAGTACAGTTCAGATGTATTTAACGTCATGTTAATACTCAGCCTCATGCTAATAAGAAGCAGCATGACATTATTTATTCATTCTAAAATAATTTACTTTCTGTGATGGTGAGACTGAACTATGGCTCCAGCAGAATCTTATTTTTCTTACCAGCTGTAATGAAGTTGGTTTCACAGGAGCACTCTCCCAGTTGTAATGAGCTGCCTGTCTCCTGCCACTACAATCCAGTGAGAGAAATAAGACCAGCTGAGAAATACTTTATGCTTTGATCTGTCTCAACAAATCAGTTGAAGAGCTCTAAAACAGAAACCCCAGGGAGAGGGAAGGGGAAGAGGAGAAGTTCAAGCCGGGAAGTTTTAAAGCTGTATTTGATTTGTTTCACTAGAGCTGTGGTAGTTAAAAAAAAAAAAAAAAATCATATCTGTCCATCTTTTTTGAGCTTTCTCAGCTCTCGCAGGTACTGCTACACTCCAAACTTTGGACAACTTTATTTCAGTGATAACCAAAAGAACAAGAACAAGTATATGTGTTTGATATAGATATAGATATAGATATATAAAAACTTGACATCTTGAAAAGTCAGGTTCTATAAGCTAGCTGAGTTGGATTTCTCCTGTTGCCAATGTATCAACCACCCTGTTATCCACTTCTTACAAGAAAAAATGAGTTGATCAAGGAAATACAGCAAGAGAAGGCAGGGGTGGAAGCACACATGTTTTGCTCCTTTCCTTTGAAGTTAAGATGCTCTGAATGAGCAAGGCATGAATCCTACCTCTGGGATTCATCCTACACCCTCCTTCACAACACTGGGGACAAAGACTTCATTACAGCCTTGAGCATTACCATGCTGATGTCTCCTAGTTTTAACATCAGCTGCATGGAGGAACTTTATATTTCTCCTGTACTCTTGCACTCTTTTTTTGTTTTCTGGTTTGCATTGCCTGCTAACTTCCTGCACGATCTTGGTCAAACCCCTTCACCCAAGTGGCTCCATCTGCTAAGAAATGATGAGGCTAGGCTCATATACACAGGGAGTATACAATGAAACATCTGGGGAAAATTATTATCAAGAGTTTGGCGCTATTGAAGAGGGTTTCCTATATGATCAGCAGTTCCCCTGAAAGAGGGTAGAAATGTTAAGACTTGTAGTAAAACAGAACAGGAATTAGCAGGAAAAAGCAGATCATGAAACTCCACGTTATCAACAGCCAAAACTATCCTCATTTTCCTGCATGTCAATGCCACTACTGTTATTTCTAGATACCAGCACACAGTAGAAGTTGAATCTGTGCATGAAGATGGCCATAGCTGTGCAAACCGGTGGCGCCTTAATGCGAGTTCACGGCTCTAGCTCACACTGGTATTATATTGTGTAAACCCAAGAATTGTAAGGACTTTGTAGATTTAATCCTTGAGATGGCAGTCTTCCTGCCCATCTATGTTTTGTAATGGAGAGCTCTACAGCACACATTCAACCAGAATGCTCTTTCAAAGAGATATGCCAATTAAAGTCACATTTGGTATCTTGTGTATTTTAGCCAAAAGCATATCAGCTAGCCTGAGTGCCAACTGCGTGTAAGACAACTTATGTTAGAGGGAAAATATACTTTCCAGTGTCTTGGCTGGTTTTATACTTTCACATTCCATTTCCCAGAGCATTTTGTAGCTATGAAAATTGTTTTAAAGAAAAAAATAAAATGATTTAAGCTTAGGAAATTGTGAATTTGAAATCTACAAAATTCTGGGAGAAATTCAGAGGTGGTGACAGTGCTTGAAAAATAACTTTTTCCTTCTCTTTTAATTGCTGTTTAATGGACAATGGCATTTTTAGAAATATGCACAGCTGAGAAAGCACGCGTAAGAAGGAGGAAATAAAAATGAGTGAATAAATAAAAAGCATTCAAGTGCAACACTAAATTAGCTAATTATTTACACTTGTCCATGTTGGTTTTGGTGTTTGCCACTATCTTACACGCATTGATAGTGAGATGTAATGAAACTGGAACACAACACAATTTTAATTAGAGAGGTTTTCAGAAGGACTTCATGTCAGTGTAAAACAACTCTATACGTGTCCTACCTCTTTCTAGAGCACCATGATGAGCATGATAAGGTCAAAAAAATGCTGCTACCGTATATAGTAGCATCCAATGCATTAAACACAAGTGTGTCCCAGTGCTGCTCTCACCCTCCCCGACACCTCCCCCCAGCTTGCAGTCTAACATTTCTGAGGGGGGGCTAAAGTTAGTGCCCTCTGAACAGTGTGGAGCGAGCTTAGGTTTAAAAGCAGAGAGAGGCATGACGGGCGACCAGCAGCATGCGTGTGCAGGAGGCTCTCAAGCCTGCCTTGCCCCCACTCCACTGGCTGAGCTGGACCCATCAAGACATGGCTCCAGGTCGCAGGAGAGCGCACATCTTCGGGGAGAACGTATCTACTCTGAATGAGACTGGAAAAACAGGACTGGCAAAGTTGTTCTGTCCGTTCCCTGGAGGGCTCTGCTTCCTCTGAAAGCCAAGCGTGTGCAATATTTATACTGGTCATATCAGCTTACTTCTGCGTTGGGCTTTGCCAAGCAGTTTTCAGGGCAGCTCCGGATTCCAGCACCGCAGGCACAGGGGGGCTCTTAATGCCTGCTTCGGCTGCTGTAAGTAAGCAAGAAACAAATGCAGGATTAAGTGTCGCAGCAGATTACTGAGCGGGATGCCTGCTTTATCGTGACGCTGAGCTTCACAGATGCCAGGATGGCTCAGTCCACACAAGTGACCAGAAGGTCACATAACTGCATGTCTAGGGCCATTGGCATTAGGCACTATTCGCAAGCTAAGTGTGGATGTGGGCCAAAGCTGACTGACAGGAATGTGCATCTGTCGAGGCAGTTGGGCCTGCAGATGACATTTTTTGCTTTCTGAAAGCCACCAGCAACGTGGGTCTCTGCTGTCAGGGTCTTAACTCCTGCGTAGGCTGGAGTGGGACCCAGATTCTCTTACAAGCTGCCAGCCACCATTTCACTCTGAAGTGGACCAGCTGAGAAGCCAGACACAGATAAATGACTGTTGAGAAGAAAAACGGTGGGTAATAGGCTGAAAAACAGAACGGTTGTGACCCTTGGTTTTCTGGGATTCACAGACACAGCGCACTGAATTGAAAGCCCTTGCTCCGTTATCTGTCAGCGGCAAAGATCACATCCCAGCACTTCCCCTTGGTCTTCTCACAGCTCAAGATTTTACTAATTCCAAAGAAATGTCATTCTGTGAGAGCGCATCCCAGACCTTCAGGCCTTTTCTCCAACTACTACCCGTGAGACACACTGCACTGATTCATTTTAAAAAGGCTGTGCTCCACTTTGGTAAACTATTGTGTGTGCACGTTTTAACGATAGTCGGCACAGGGCGTTGGCAATCCAGTAGTTATCATTGGTCTACCTGGAATGATTTCCATGCCCTGGGTATCATTTATCCCACTTCTTGCTGTCTAGAAGTTAGACGTCAAGCTGCACTAATTATCCCGGCTCCCCTATTGAGAGAGGCGCGGGGACTTACACAGAGCGATTCATTCCACTCTAGAATATGGCATCCTCGCAGATCTCTGTTAAAGGATATGTCTTTATCACGAAAAACTGAGGATAATAGCTCGTCTTCTCATGAAAGCAGCAGCAGCAGCAAAGGGAAATATTCTTTGTCGGTTGAGAATCTCTCGCGGTGCCTTTTCTGCCTGTGTTTCTGTGTGAGCTCAAAGGATCGGTCCTCTCCCACAGAACCAGCCCCATAGTGTGGTTATTAGCATCTCTTTCATCTCCCTTCTGGATCTCAAGGGTGCCAGAGCGTTAGACATCCTTTTTTCTACTGATCTTATACATATTGCTGATATTAGAAATGCCCTCCCCGACACCCTGTGTATGGCCACAGCTGGCTTTTTCCTGCTTCTGCTGTACAAAGAGCACTACAGCGTGGCCCATAATAGACAGAGAGAACAGGCAGGCAGGGTATGACTGCCTTTGCGAGCCACGTTGGTGTCAGGTCGCACACGTCTCTCAGGCTGGTGCTGGCGCGCCATCACAAGCAGGCACCAGCGGAGGCTCCTCACTTCAGTCAGCAGCTTCAGGGATTTGGCCACGCTGATCTCCAGGGGCTCGGCACATATGCCTGAAGCATACAGCGGCATGTTATCTCCTCTGAACCTCCTTGCATGCTCCCAAAAAACTAGCCGCCGTCACACCTCTCTCGCTTGGATCTGCGAACCGTTTGTTTCCTGTGTACGACATTTCAGAGCCCCTCCGATCCCAGAAGTACAGGCTTATTTACGTGGAACAAAACTGGGCAGCACAAAGAGGAAGGGAAAAGGGGAAAAAAAAAAAAAAAAAAGGAAGGAAAATTTTTCTTTTAGCCACTCGTAGCTGTCTCGCAACACCCACAGAGCTCCTCGCAGCAGAGCTGAGCAAAAAGGCCTTGCCACTGCATCTTGCTTTCAGGTGTTTCTGCTGCTTTTCAAGGCAGAAGAAATTTTCAGTTCTCACAAAAAAGACGTATTTCTTTGCACAAAAATATTTTAAAAGAGCCACTGGTACCTTTGTAGTTAAACCTCACCTACTGTTCTTAAAAAACACCCATGCTTTATTGATGAGAAGAATGGTCATAAATTACAGTTAACACCAGAAGCGTCCTGCGTTGGATGAGTGGTTTGAAAAAAAAATTGCAGCTTCCCTTTACACACTCGTATTTGGACAATGCTAGTTACTCTCACTAACAGACATTCTTGCTAAACAGATACGTACATCTGTTCAGACAATTAGCCTTCCCACTCAAGAAAAAATTTGATCCAAAACCCAATTATTTCTTAAGCAAAGAGGGGCAACGCTTCTAGTTCTGTACCACAGAACATCTGCTGTAGAGCAAGGCAGCTTTCTAAAAAATACATCCCCAGTCCAGGGGAGCAGAGAGGCACATGAATAAATAATAAAACAACTCTCAGATCAAAATTTTTCCTATGCTGTATGAATGCTTCATGTCCAGAGCTCACTCCACTGCTGTGTGACAGCTCTGATGTTTGCAACATCTTTATTCGCACATCAGCAGTAACTCCTTCCACCACATGCCAACTACATATAATCTTCAAGTCCCAATGGACTGGGAAGATAAAAATCTGCTCAAGAAATACTTAAAGCAGACCTTTTTTTTCCCCTTCTCCATCCCCAGGACAGCAGGAAGGATCCAGATTTATCCAAGCATCCAGATTTACCCAAGTGTCTGCCATATAATTTGGACCCCTTTGTAGTTTCTGAAACACTCTCTGGCAATTTCAGCCTAGTGGAAGATGGCAGTGAGCCCCATGACATGTGTTTTTCTGATATCCATGCCAATAAAAGAAGTATCAAGCTGTGCATAACCCATAGTCATGGGAATATGTTGCCCAACAGGCTTATGCACCCAGTGGGAAGCAGGACTGTGGATGCCTGAAGTAGTTCTGAATTACAGCACGCTGTATGTCTCAGTGTTTCATCTGCACAGATGAAACAAAATGAAAGAGTGGCCATTAATGCGCGCCGGAGCTTGGTTCAAGTGCCACATGTGAGCTTCATACAAATGCATTCCTGCTTGCTCTGCACGAGAGAAACCTCACCTCAAGCTTCAGTGTAGACAAGACTTGACCCTTTTGAGTCAGGGAGATTCTGGATGCTGGCTGATCTCCATTTTTTCTCACTGTTAATGCAATTAACTGAGAGCGTACATGGGAATTGCTCTGAATTGTTACTTATAGGAATCTTACAAATCCAGCACTTTGCTTTAACGTCTGATCTCCTGGCCTTTATATGGGGTGGCACAGTCTGAGGTGTTGAAAGTAATTTCTTTTTTTTTTTTTCCTTTTTTCCCCTCTGTGGACATATTCTCTAATGTAATTGAGAAGTTTTTATCTCTAAAGTAAAATTTGTCCAGATTTACCATTTAAGGTTTGATCTCAATGTCAGTTTTTTCCTTCTATGGTTCTTAGACAAGATCATTTGTTTTGCAAATAACTGCATGAAATTTTGCATATCAAAGGATTATACTGTGCCCACCCACCTCCTGACATCATGTCCCATGACAAAATCATGCCCTCAATGAATCAGCAACGCTTCGCTTGGAAAACAGGGGCATGATTCATGAGAAATTTTGTAAAACCTTTTCTTTTAATTGAAAGGCTTCAGAAAAAAACATGAACTATTCTTTCTTTTCTCTGTCAAAAAAATTTTTACTGACATGCACACACATGCAGAAAGCCCTTTTCCCCAACAAGCTCTACCTGTCTTAAGCTTTGATCCTAGTGAGATCAAAATTAATCTGATCTAAGAAGAAAATTTCCAGTCTTGTCTACCATCAATTCACTTGGTCTTCCTATCACATTCAGTGGCCCAGTAGCCACTACCTAAAAAAAAAAAATTACCAAAGGATTTCATGTACATCTGTTTTCCATGCAGATAAAAGCAGTTTTCCACGATGGTGGAAACGATCTGACATAGATTTGCAAGCAAAGCCTGGATATGGCAAAGGCCTTGATTCACACCCATGTGATTCACCCTTGGGGTTTAAAAAAAACCCATGTAGCCTTGGGAACCATGAAGTCTGCTTTTTATCTCAAGATACACAGCACGCTTTGAGGGGACCTTTTTAAAGCATTCCTCTAGGGATATATTTAGTAGAGTTCAATGGAGATAATTTCTATATGGGGGAACATATATCTTTCCTATGACATTATCTTCTCCTTACATTTCCTCTTCACAACTGTCTTTTGTAAAGCTGCACCTACAACATAAAAGGCAAAGTTTCTTTGACTTATTTTCCTAAATCTGCAGCCTCCAAAATTATTCCTTAAAAACACAAGGATGAGCTGAGATGTAGTGCTTCATTAAGCACGTGTATGCTTGCAGCTGATCTCGCCAAATGAAAATCAGGGAAGAATTGAATACTGCTTTTCAACAAGCCATCCAGAAGTTTACCCAGAACAGCTGTTATTCTTCAGCTTGAAAGCTAATCTCAGGTGCTTTCTTGCACTTTGTTCCTGAAATTCCTACATCAATTAACCTCTTTTAAATCAGTGATGAAATACTATAAAAAACCACTCTTAGTAGCTACTATACCTGAACAATGCAGGGTTTGTTGGTTTGTCTTATTTTTTTTTTTTCAGAAAAGCCGGGGCTTTTGACATGAAACAACAGACTATACACCAAAAGCCACCTGAAAAAAAATAAAATAATTATTATCAACTGAAGCAAATAAGTCAGCACAAAAGCATTGCCTGTGCATAATTAACCTTTACAACAATAATGAACAATTATATGCTATAAAGAAGAAATTAAAGATGATGAAAAGATCACGAGGCACTTCCCACTGGAAGATTTATTTCATCCTCAGCATGGCATTACATCCTACTCTGAAGAACAGAAGAAACAGCGGTGTAAGGCCAGTTGTAGTTACTCATGCAGTCAGGGGCATTTGACACTAAACAAACTGATGAAAATTAACCCCAGGTTAGCCTCAACTCCTCCTTCTGACCCTTACAGGTTTTGTCACAGGATGGACTCTGTCAGGTGATACCAATTTTTATTTTATTTGCTTATTAAGTGTTGGGTAACAAATATTGCTTTATGGACCTGCCATATTCAGCTAGGTCAGATCAGAGGCTGATTCCCAGTGCAATACTCATCTCTTAGTGCCTGGGGAAAGGTTTAAGAATGGGGCAATGATATGGAGATATTTCTTCAGGCTGTTCTCTGCCTCTGTGAGCTAGACGCTATCTGTCTGTCTGTCTGTCACAGTCAGTATATCTGTATGTCTTCTCTGACCTCGTCCACCCATTTCAGAAACCACAGCTAATGTCCTACAGCAAGATATGCCACAGGTCGTCTATACTTCTACATGAGGAAAAAAGAACATCTTATCCTGTTTTCTTTGTTTGGATACTGCTGTTTTAATAAGCAGTTTATTTTTTTCTCTTATGTCCATTTTTCCTTTTATCAGGAGGAATCATCTCCTTCCACAGTTGATCGCATATTGTAAAAAGAGCCAGAAGGGTGGGGCTTGATTCCCCTCTGACATGCAGTAGAAAGCAGTATTATTAATTTTTTTTTAGCAGTATTTCACCCAAAGCCCAACTCTGCAAAACATACAGCCGTATAGCAATACTTAATGGCACTCACTGAATGCTGGGCCAACTGTCCTCAGGATCACTGTGTGGCATTAATTATTCAACCATCAGTCCACTGCCTCAAGCGCTCGTTATAGCCACTTTTCTGAAGAATGAAAGGAACCAGCAGGGAAGAGGGTATATTCTTACAGCAAACCAGGGGTAGAAATTCAATTAGAAATGGGGATCTTTGCCCTGTTTTGGCAGCAGAGATTCCTGAAACTGCTGCATCACCTGTACTATGCTGGACACAGGCGACGTGCAGGCAGTGAGGCTTCTTCCCCTTCAAAACATTCAAGGCATTTCTATTGCCTGCCACACAGCTTCGAATAGCGCTTGAGGCTCGTAGGATTGCTGTCGAAGCACTAGTCAGCTTGGCTCAATGTTTGACCTAAGCTGGCCGCTGACTAAGACCCAAAGGTGATGTCCCTCACCAGAAACGCAGTTTCAGACATGAGCTAAGCAGGATTTGAAGCTGTGAGCATTTCTAAAGCATAGTCTGTGGGTTTAAGCATGAGTAGCATACCCTTGAAGATTAAGGGAATCCTTAATCCTCCCTCTTCCCTGCCAGTCAAGAGAGGAGCCCTGGGAGACAGCAAGTCAAAGCCCCCAGCCCTGGCCAGGCATCTCCCTCCACCAGAGCCCCTCCATGCAATGTTAAGGCAGAAAATCCACAGTTATCCCAAAGGGGCAACACGTGCCACAGCTCAACAACCTTGTGAAGGGGAGGGCTGAAGGGACTCTGACCAGTGTGCATTTTGCATTGCTTTTGGGAACGCCAGTCTAACAATGGCATTGAAGCCCTCCATGGCCGTGCCAGGGGCAGGTCGCCAGGCTGCAGAGCAGCTAAGGGGGCAGAGAGCGAGATGCTCTGGGCACGCTACGGCCTCCCCGCGCATTTCCATTCCTTGCTGCTGGGGTGATTTATGCAGTCTTCCTTCAGTACAGGAAGCTGTTCACGCGGAGTTAAACAGAAACATAAGGGGATACAGTTTTAGGAGGAAATCATTGACTTCTCAGGCAGCACAAAGGGAAAAACAATAGCAAATGGCATCTGGCTTCTGTTAGGATGTACAGCCTCGGTAGTCCCCTCCAAAAGGCTGATCAGTGTCATCTGATGCAGTCATCTTAATTCAGGATATGCTTTTTTGGTTTCTCAGTACAATATAAATTAAAAAAAAAAAAAAAAAAACAGCAACAAAGAAAATATGTATGGGGCCTTGGGACTACTTTCCATCAGCTTCAGAATATAAAAAAAAGGAGAAAGCGATATGCAACTACCAAAGCAAGTACGCAGCAGGTAAAGGGAAAAATGCAACAGGCAGACCCTAGCACTACAACAGGGCTGCCACAGAGCAGATGCCTGAGCCTGTCAAATTCCAAGGGAAGACCAGAGAAAAACAAGCCCACTGTGACGGAGCAACCCCACAGGAGAGGAACACGTCCTGTAAACCATTTCAATATTAGGAGCTAGGCTCTGAATTCATGGTGACCAATTGCTGAGTTACTTGAACTAAGTTTGTCCAGGTGAGTCTAACAGCACTCCTCTTATGGAGATTGCCCACAAAATATTTCAAAGGACTGAGGAAAACAAAGCGCTGAATTTCACCCAGCTATTTTTGTTACACATATTTGCAGGTGACTTCTTTTTTTTGCTCCTCCTCACCTTCTGACAATGCTGAAACATCTGTTTAAATAGCAGAAGGCTGCTAAGCAATCCAGCTCAGAATATTTTTATTAATGAACAAAAAGTTTAGGAGACTTAAAAATATTGTATGATTAAAAAAGTAAAATTAGAGAATATTTTTTTTCCTTCACTTGATATAAAAACAGAATTACTTAATTGTCTTCAGATATAAATTCTTCCAGCATAAAGCAAATACGTGCACCACCACATGAGATGTCTCCCCCATGTATATGATACCTTAATAATTAGGACATTCCCCATAGCTGAGGGAGATCAAATTCAGTTTCCTCTTATGCCTAAGGAGATTCAAACTCTTTGGAGAGTGAGACAATCAGAGGATGTAGGCCATTTTGGAGTGGGTGGCTGTGACCTCCTCCTGAGACTGCTCAGTTTTACATAGAAAAGTCTTATATCAGCAGGAAGGCACATGAACGTGCAGGTAGGAGCTGCTGCCATGAGGCTGAGAGAAGTCAGTCGGTGGGATCCTTGCTCTCACGGCTATTTGCATGTTTTACATGAGCTGGTCATTGAACGGGCAGAGAGGTAAATCATGGGAATTCGTGGCCATGGCCAATGATAGGATTTGCTGTTTGCCAAGGGGACATGACAAAATGTCGCACAAGGACACGAGGAAATTGCATCTTTTCAGAAGCAAGATTCCTAGGCTTTGCTTTTTGACTCCCTTCCCCATCACTACTGAGAGTGTCTACAGCCCAGCTTACCATCGATCGATGATGCTGAGGGCGGATTCTTTTTTAACCAGGCAATCCATTCACAACGCTCTGACGAGAAGGAAGATCAATAAGGTAACAGTAGTGGTTCAGAGAAGAAACGGGCCTAAATATAGTGATCACCAAAGGGTCTCTTCACTCCAGACCCTGCATGCAGAGATTTGTCCCCCTGCTCCCGGCTCGTTCAGCCTGACTACACACAACTGCCCTGCATAAGGTCACCTGCACGTCCTTCCTGCCAGACTCTGGAGCATCCACAGAGAAGGATACCCATTCATTCATTCAGCAGCAGCAAACCCAATCATGTGTAATTATAGCAACACTAGGAGCGAAACCTCCACACTATATAAAACATCATGAGGAAAAAAAGCTGTACAATGCAAGGTGTCTGAAATGAGAGCTCAGGGTCACAGGCAAAATTCAAATGCAGTACCTTGATTTAAAAAAGGAAGAAAAAAAATATCAATCAGTAGGCTCTCCCAAGGCATTTCACCTCTAATTGAAGAGTGAATTGTGTTTACTTACCTGCTCATGTTCTTGACTGTCTCTCAGCACGTGAATCGTGATTATACTACCTAAAACTCAGTGTTTGGCTGTCTTACGATCCCATAGAACTGGATTCCACACTTTAGGACACATATGTAAAAAAAGACTGAATGCTGAAAGGTATCTGTTCATTGTATAGAGAAGAAAAATATTTGTTTTAAATACGGGTCGTAGCCCTACAGTTCCTGCTTCCACAGCTAAAGTGTGTAAAGGAAAGGCTACCTGTCTTAAAGGTAAAATAAAAGCTGTTTCACATTCAGATTAACAATGGTCAAGGGTCTTGTATGCTGCTGTCACCTAAAATCATACTATGACACATACAGACTTTACTCACAGAAGGATCTCAAGCTTTTTCATGATGCATATGCATAATTCTGCAGTGCTCAACTCCTACCTATTTTAAAGGTGTTCAAAACTGATAAAAAATTTAGCTTAAGTGAAAATCAACACAAGCTTTTGTCTGGTAAACACATTTGTTACTCAAATATTGTCATCATTGAAGCAGAATGAGGAACTCCATGTAACATTTATGAATGAAGAGTAATTTATCAGAACAAGCTGGGAATTTGAGTTAACATGGACATAAAAATGAGAACCACCACAGGAATTTTAAAAAAAATGTTCTAAAAATTTATGGCAAACCCCTGTGCTGCATGTTTTAAGAGCCAAACCCCCAAATACATTGTTCATCCCCACTACTTGAACGTGATGGAGCAGATTCTTGGGTTGTTGCCTTTGTGTTGCAAAACAGCTTCATAGTTGCAGAAGAATTGCTGGCTACTCTGGCTGGGACATCAGTAGCAACTGATCTTCAAGCAAGTGGATGGGATATCATGGGACATCTGTGTCTTCTATCTACAACTGTTGTATGGCCTCTTGAAGACGTATGACTTAGTAGAGGCCTGTAGCAGTGGTGAATTGTGTTTGTGACATTTCTAGCCCAAGGGATAGGAAAAACACAAACCTAGTTTAAGATGATCTGGTACATCATCCATTGAACACTTTCTGAGTGTCTACGCTACAATTTATAAGTTGTCTTAGCTGTGGTGGTGCATGCTAAGACACAGGTACGTTGCCTTCTCACCAAACTCCCACAAGCCCGTTAAGCATCATTTCCCCATTAGCTTCACCTGAAACAAGACAATGCAGAACCAAAGGGAAGTTCACTCATTCAGAAACAGAGAGGAGACCAAGCAGGTGGTAGAAACATGACCTTTCTCCATGAGGTCAAATAGCTTTATTGTGATTAAGCACTACAATACAGTATATATCCATAAAAAAACTCTATAGTGTATATAAATTATTCCTTCCATTCAGTAATTCTTTTTTTGTTCTCATTTTTTTCATTTCCATTACAGCTTTGGTACAATGTGATTTTATTATATTTTTAAATACTTTTAGCTTCACAAACTCAACACAAAGTACAAAACTAATCCGAATCGGGGATATTACAATCTACACAGTGGTGTTCAGTGGTAGGAAAAAATCTTACCTCAATGAATTCATGTCACTAGCTAAGCTATAAAGGCATACCTAGCAGACATGACAAAAATATGCACCATTAACCAGCAAACATTTTTTTTTTCAAAATTTATTTTATTTTTTTTTTTTTTTACAGATTTTTCCAGCAGCAAATCACTTGAGCATAGTCAGTACTTATGTCCTCAACTGATTATCCTGTTGTGTTCCTCTTCTTTTGAAGGCCATGAGTTATTTGTCAAATAATGCACCACTATCCTCGTATATCCACACCAAGCCACAGTGTCAGTACTTGACCTGCCACCCTGCACTGTTAATGCTCGCACAGTTTGTCCTGCAGCTGGCAGAAATAACTGGAACGTTATTGGAGGGGCAGTGTGGGGCAATCAACCGTAGGTTGTTCTGCGGGGCAGGAGGTATGACATTACAGTAGACAGGCATTCCAGTGGCTGTAAGTGTTCCTTGACCTGATTGATTAGGTAGCATGATTGGTTGTTGATATGATTGTTGTGGCAATCCTTGAGAACCCTGGGTCATTGGCACCTAGGTAGGAACACGGAAAGACGTAAGAAAAACCAGCAGTAATTACCAAACAAATTAAAGTAGGTCTAGGTCCCAAGTGTCCCTCCATCTATCTTCCTTCTAGCTGAATTTGAATATACAATATGTTCTGCCAGAATGTGTCATTTTCTGCTGCTCAGAACTGTTCTCAGCCCTGAGGATTTTCTTTGTTAGAGAAGGGTTAAAGAGAAATCCTTCTGCTCCCGGGTCTAGTAAGTGGCTCTGTCGTGATCTAGCTGAATATGAATTTCTGGGATCAGTGCAAACAGTATATATAGGCCATTTATAAAGGTTTAAACCTTTAACTTAATCATTAACCTTTAAAACACATTTTCAATATAGTAATTCTGAAGATGTAAGGGGAAAATTTTACCCATAAGCAATTCCCACATTTCCACCTGGGTTGCTGTAGTGTTTTCAGAGAAGCCGAGGGAAAAGGTGAATGGCTGCTCAATCAGTGCAATCTATTAAAATGAATTAGATGTCATTTAGTTTCTTAACTTTCCGGAGGGACCAGCAGGAAACATAAGCATAGGCTGCTTCTCTCAGGCTCTCACCATATCTCACAGAAACCAGGTATGAAGTTGGGAAAGTAAATGTGGGTAGCTTACAGACTTGGTAAAAATTAAGCCACTGCCTTTCCTCTCCCCAAAACCCAATAAACAAAAAATCTATCTGGCTATAGCTTGTTATTGAAGACATGGTGGGATCCTCCATAGGAGGCAAAGGATTCCACATTGGCAGGAGACTCCACAGATAAGTAATTTTTAACTGCTACAGGCAAAGCCCTCAACTTCATTACAGGAAACAACACTGCACTGGCAAAAAAACCCCAACAAAACAAAACCAAACCAAAAAACCCCAATGTTCTGTCTTCTATTTTTTAAATTAATTTTCTTCACGGGAAGAAGTATAATTCATTCTTCATTTGCGACATTTTACCCACACTGCAGGCTGTAATAAATAGTTAATTTGAAGTATTCCCAATTCAGAATGAAAATGAGGAGCACTAATATGTAAACAGGAAGCAAAGAAACCACTTTGACTTAGAAGCACATTTATCAGGAGGCCTCCTGCCACACACCGTCCTAATGAAATAATAAAGACCATCCCGCAATACGAAAATTTAATTCAATTAAGCACCCTCCAAGAACATCAGTCTGTCTTTAGGGCTCCCAAGTACCTGATAAGACGACATGGCTGGATACTGCACCATCATGCCTTGCACCTGATTTCCCTGTTGATTACTCATCAGGTTCTGGCTTTGGGGCGGCTGCTGCATTCCCATGAGACCCTGGAACCCCTGCTGCTGGTTCGGCAGGACAGGCTGGTAACCTGGAAGAAAAAAAGACGTCTTCAAAAATCCCATCATTTGTAGGGGCAAAATTAAAGCTGATCTCAGGAACAGCAAAGGATCCCATCATTTCAACCCTGTGGTTGTCAAAAAGTTGCTCTATTTCTAAAGCAGCATTACTGGAAGTGAAAAATTGAAGGGGAATAAACAAATGCTGTGAGTTGACAGCCCTGGCAGACTAACACGAGCGGGCAGCACGCTTTCTACATGCTCCTCAACCCTGCGGCAGAGACCACCTTGAGGGATGCCTGACTGCGGTGCAGGATTGTAACACCCTGAACAGACACAGGGTGCTACCGGCTTCTGGCTACTTCCTCAGAGGCAAAGCTCCCACCGGCTTCAAGGACACCAGTATTTGGCCTTCACAGTATAATCTGTTAGTTTTCTTTCAGGTCACGTTTCTTATCTTACCCTCTTAACTTTCTTGTAATGCAGCTCCCTAGCACTATGTAAACAGAGGCGGCTTTATTTAATCAAGAAGAACATCTGAATACACACTGGCTCCTACTTGCCAGGCTTTTTATATGATTAGGCCATATTAAGGGTCATGTTCCACCCCACTAGTTTTGTGTTCGGCAAAAGAGGAAAATCATAGATTAGGGAGGTGTCTGGTCCTCCCCATTGCTGGGTGGGAGCGCTGATGACACATAAGCGACTGCACAGGGATGAGACGTTGATGCTTCTGCTTCAACTTGCGATTGTCTCTGTGTTCAAAGTCATCACAGCACCGCAGGTTTTCTGCTGGGACGGCTCCTCTAGGACTAACGGAGGAATGGGCATAATCTGGATGATGAGGAGGGCAAAGATGCTAATGAGGCAGGCGCGTGGATGGGAAGCGAAGCGAAGTGCGAGTGGCGAGCTGCTTGGCAGCAACACGACCCAGCCTGAGAATGAGCCTGCACAGATGGCAGGGGGCTGGTGAGGTGATGCTACTGTTCAGAGATGAAGGATTTTGCAGAAAAAGCGCAAAAGGAAAGGGAGACGCAGAAAGTTCCCGTCCTTGAAAAACGCAGGCAGCCACAGTCACTATAAATCTATGAATAATTTCTCTGTAAGACATTCTATGTCCTTTAGCACTCGTATTTTTTAACATGCAGTTACGCAGCGCACTATTAACTCTGTAGTGATGTTCTCTGAATAAGCGTATTTCAGGCAAAGAAGAATTATCAGAAGGAGGAATGCTGTGTTATTTTTACAGAAAAATGTGTGTCACGTCTGCTCAATTTATATTCATGAATACAGTACACGGTTCAATATACTTCACGAATTGGAAATCATCACCTGGGTATTTCTTCATTATGTAAGAAAAATAAAGTAACGAATGTTTCTGTTTCTGCTGGTCTATTCTCAACTGATAGCTTTGCTTCAAAATCTTTTCTGATGCCAGAGAAATGTCAGGTATCTCTGATCTATTTTTTGGCATTAAAAAGGCCTTTCCACAGATATGAAATTAATGTCTCCAGTCAACTGAGCAAAATAAAAAAAAAATATATTCCGTGAGTGATTAACTTGGCTGGGATATAGCATCAAACATCTCCCAAATGCACCACATTATTATACATTCAAATATGCTCTTTTACTACACACAAACACAGTGTCAGCATGTTTTTCAGTCACAAAAATTACCAACATCAGAAGTGCTGCAACTGAGTTTACAGAAGGCTTATAGAGCAAGAATAAAATTGCAAGTCCTCTTCTGGTCCTGTATACCAATTGCAGGGTGGGGAGGGTAGCTGACAAGAGAAAGGACAGAAATAAAAAATTCAGCACCATTATTCTGATATTTGCAAGACTGGAAGTTTAAGCAGAGAGGAGTCAACTGACAGCAGAAGCAGCAATAGATAATTCATCTCACGTCATTTGCAGTTGTCAAAGTAAGTCCCAGATGTTGTAATAAACAATAGATTGATGGCAGACCAGGCATCAAGTGATGCTAAGTTGGGGAATGCCATCAAACATCTGATATGGGCTCCCAGAGCTGGAGCATGATGTACTGGAGCAGGGTGGTGGACTGGTGCTCCACAGAGACAGACATCACTGGGGTCAAGTAGAGAGAAGGCCTCCTGTTATCTCTAGTAAGTACAACTGCATTACTGCTACTTTAGTCAGACTACTGCTGATACTCTGCTGTATGTTTGGACATATATCTGTTTCTTCACCTCAGCTTTGTGTTCCGTATTCTCCAAACACGACAAATTTATTGCCCAATACAGACATGGCTATCAAACTGAAACAAAAAGTTATGGAAATGGCTAAGTATCTACCTCTATGCTGAACACGTAGGCATCATCTCGTGGAGGTATTACAATAACATGTAACTGTGCCCTGAAAATCTCCTCTGTATTAGCAAACACTGCTTACTCAGTATATGGCAAAACCACTACAAGTTTTAGGTGCAGGACTACAAAAAGGGGATGGGCTAAGAGCTAAGGTCCACTGGACTACGGATTATTATTTTAACAATCTTATTACTCTTCAGCAATTTCTCCTAACCACAGTGCATGGGCACCCTTCACCCCTGCCCCAGCACGCAGAGTCCTGCTCACACCCCTGAGTCAGGAGAAGACCTCCTTCCTACTCCCACTGTGAGCCCTTTACAACACTGACCACACAGAGGGGCCTCAATACAAGCAGAAAAATACTTAACATGCACTCTAACACCATTCTAATGTGATTAGATAGGAGCAAAGAGGTATTAACGTAAAAATCTGACCGCATTTTCTCCTGAAACTTCTTTGCTGTTAAGGGAAATTAAGTCACTTCTTTGGCGCAAAAGGAGGTACCAGGGTGTCTTGACCATTTGCTCCCTGGACTTGTGGGTGGAAACAGGGATGTTTGAGAAGATTACTGGCTTGCTTGTATCCTTGCAAAGATGCTGGCTATCATGTCCCTCTCACTTAATATTCATGGATTTCTTTTTTATGATTGGTACCCTTTGGAACAGAATGAAGTTATGGATGTCAGACCTTGCTGCAGAACCCCACTACAGCATTTGGTCAAACACCAGCATCCTCTTCAAGGCTCTGCAACTCAAGTGAAGCCACTTCACTTTACCCAATAGCAAAGTCCAACCCTTTACTATGTTAAATATATGAAGAAAGATGCAGGTTCATCTATTCCATTGAACATAAAAACCCGAAGAGGTACAAAAATATACTCCAACAGTGCAGACGGCATACAGAGTATTAAAAGGTGAATTAATTTCTTTAGCTACAACAAGCTCTGTAAGTAAGAGGAAAATGCTGTAAAAACCCAAAGATGGCCAACTCCGTTCTGCTAGTCGGCTTCTGTTTCAGCACAAATGCAAGAGGAAGAAAGTGAACAAGAAGTTGTTGATATGAGAAACCAGCAGCTCTGAATTTCCCACCTCTGCAACTCTGACTCTGCATGCCACGTAACACTTGAAACACATCCTTCAGTCTTTACTGTTTGTTGATGTCTTCGTGTTTTTGCACACTGGCCAGGAAAAGAATGGAGATGGGAGAATTGAAACTCGGCATAACTGATAGTCTTAATATATCAACCTTTCAGCAATGTTTGTGAAACTATACCGTTCGAGCAAATCTTTTTTTTTTTTTTCCCTCTGAGGGCAGACCATCAGAGATCACAATTTCCCCAATATTATTTATTTGTACACACACAGCAGTTTCAATCCTCAGCTCTACCATGCTTTTGACATGCCATTTATTTTTCAATGAAATTAAAATAATACCGTGTCCTCAAAGTCTTGGGAACCAACTGCAGTGCCTAAAAAGCCATGCATTGCTGGGCAGGGGTGGATGTCTTGGAGCTACACAGCCATCAGGAAACGAGTGAGAACAGGAAGAGGCACCATACTTTCTGCAGCAATAGTTCTCTTCACACTTGCTCTTTCGCTCATTAGCTTTCATACTACATAAAGTGTAATCCTTAAAAGCCTCTTTACTGTCCCCTGAGAACATACATACGTGGGTTATTTTCTAATGGCAGTACACATCAGATGAACCATCCTATTACTGCAAGCTCCAGGGCCTCTTTACTGCAATTATATCATCCTGCTCTATGTTATCTCTGCTACAAAGGAGGATTTTTTAAATCAGGGCAAACATGAGAGACATTGTTAAACAACCAGAGGAACAAATCGTGCACAGAATTTCAATGAATGCCTCAGAGGAAAAATGAGCCTTGGATTGCAGTTGAAATGGAAGAGGCCTTCATACCATCAAGGTAATTCTCTGAACCTTCGCAGCCTGCATCACCATGCTGACAGCCAGCTAACTTAAACATCCCAGGGGGAGAAAGGCTGTGTGAAAGAACCACAAATGTTTTAATTTCTTAATGAGGCTACAGAGCTCAAAAGACAAAACGCAGTGGTCTTACACCTCCGCCAGTAACGTCACCCAGAGCTGTAATTAAAGCATGTTTGGTGCTCTGCTGGCCTCAGCTTACATCCCTTCATGAACAGCACGTCCATGTTTGGAGGGACTTTCATTGCTCATTTTAGATTTGAAGCAGGTATTAGCAAGATAGCTTTTTAATATGCGGATCGGCACTCCGGGTAAAGAGTAATCAGCACTTCGGCTGATGAGTGCAAAAATGTTAGCCTGTCACAAGTCTGCAAATGTTATTGTGCTCTTATTGCACTCTTAACATGTGAACAGAGTCCTTGCATCTAAGCCCATCTGATGCAAGCACAGAAATACACAGTGGTTTTGGTGTGAAATGCTTTGAGAGCTCATCTGCTCCCTTCCCGCTTCGCCCAGTATAGTGCTGGGAGAAGCCGAGCAGTTGCCACCAGCAAACACAAAATGCAGGTACCTTGGCAACACACTGCAGTGGCTTAGACAAGCAAAGCCCCCAAAAAATTGAAAAGGGAAACGTCAGCAGGGCTAACACAGCTGGGTGCAATGCTATGCACACTGGTCATGCTCCTGCCCGCTCTTCAACTATTGCAGTGCTTTTCTAGCACCCCCCAGTATAGACCAGCTCAGACTTTGCTGCAACTGCCACCAGGAGCACCGGGAAGAGACTGAGTTTGAGGTCCCATGGAAAAGCCAAGGGGAGCGAGCACCACCTCTGGGTGCAGACACAAGGGAATATCCTATTGAAAACAGTGTGACAGCAGATTCTGCACCCAAGTCCCAGCTGGTGTGTGCTCACTGTGGGGGGCTTACATTTGCAGAAGACTCCCTGAAATTGACAGGGGCCGAGAAGTACAAAAATGATTTGAGGTCAGAAAGTGCACCTCTTCCTGGGAGACCTAATGAGCTCATTCTGCTCAGTTTATTCAAAAGATGAAGAGGTATCTGCTGGTAGATAGTTCTTGAACAGAATAGAAAATGGCATAATAGAACGACACAGTTGGAAGACAAACCTAGAACTTTTCAGATTAAAAAATAAAATCTAAAGTTTCAGCAGACCTTATAATTAACAAGGGTGCAGTTTACCCAGAGAGGAAGCACATTTCCCATCACCAGAAACCTCTAAAACTAGGGTGGACAGCTTGCTAGAAAATATTCATCAGTTTGAGAAGTTGTTCTGGGAATAAAGATAGGATTAGAGTGTGCTCTGTGTCCAGTATTATTTAGAGCATTAAATTGAATGTTCCAGACTTGAAATATTTAGGAAAATGTTCGCCAGTTATCTCTTAACACTTTTCCCATCTTCCAAGGAAAAGGACTAATCTTTTGCATGTGAGACAGAACCCTCTTCCCAGTCTCTCCGCCCTTTGATCATATACTGGCAACGCCACCCAATTCACTCCACAAGCAGAGTTCACCTGTGTACGGTGGATATTGTAAAGGGCTATTTCTGGCCTATTTTAGTTTACTTTGCCTTGGCTGGAGTAGCACTGACCAGGTTTTGAAGGCTGAAGAATATGATTGATCTCTACTCCCACAATTTTGCCAGGCTATGTTTTCCTTTTTAAAATAAGCTATGGGTGAAGTAGTAAAGTGGCTGGATGTAGCTTTTACTCTACAGTCATAGAAACTTACAATGCCCCCAATAAGTTACTAATCAGAGAAAAAAAAAAATGTCATTGTAAAACTACAGTTCAGTCATGCACACATTGGCAAGTTTGGCAATTCACTTATTTGCCAAAAACTCTGGGCTGGTCCACCCCAAAACTGGAAGAAAGGAAAAAAATGAAGCAAGCAGTTCAACAAGATCAAACATTGTCTTGACACAAAGAACCTTGGATGCTCAAACAGACCCTAAATGTTGTCAGTAAAATATGAGGGAAGGAAGCCAGGCTGGGGAACCATTTGCGTTTATGACAGTTGGCCAAGCTGTGGGAGGTGCACACTGAAATCCCTTCCCAGCACAACTGAGAGCAGGAATTTGAGGAAAGGGGTTTCCAGCAGCCAGAACAAAGCCCTCCCTGCTACAGGGGTCCGTCTGTCCCTCCTGCTGACGCTCCTTACCTTGCGTGGGATACTCAGGCACTGGATTGCAACCAGATGTTTCACCTCCTACACCAACATGGTAATTACCAGCTACAGAATCTCCCCATACACTGCTCGCTCTAGCGGAGAGCTGCTCCAAGACGTTGTGCTCAAACTGGCTTCTTGTATCTCACCTTTATGTGTTAGATTTGAGTGGCTGATGAGGAAATTGGTGGTTTTGTTTTTTTTTAATGCAGTTGGTCATTACCTGGCCAGTTTCACCACAAAAGAAGGACTAAAATGGAAACACAAAATTAATACAAAAATACAAAATTTCTCATGGAAAATACAAAATTAAGCTATAAATGTAAGCTGATTTTGATTTTAGTCTCACCCCAAACTGTCTGCAGTTTGGAAGACTCCTACAGAAGACACACTAATTAATGTCTCCCTGCTGGTGTGGCATTTGCTGTGCGAGTCTGAAGACTTTAACTGCATTTTATGCAGCTGGAATCCAAAGCACTTTGTAAACAATTTTGTAGTTTAAGCTTGGATCTAAAATCCAAGGCATGCTGCAAACCCAATCTGCTGCAGTTGATCAATCTGCTCCTACTGCGTCTACTTTCTCTCTGCAACACTCATAAAAATGTCTTGACCTAGTAAGATATTTGGGCTTTGTTTTCCACTTGAAGACATCACAGATAACTTATGGGTGTGAACTGGATACCATGTGAGCTAGAAGGACAAATATATAATAGCTCAATGCTAAAAATCTATCCCTTTCCCCTCAAAACGTAAGACCATGCAATTATTTTGTTTTCATACACATACAAAGGAAAAAAAACAATACCTATGCCTAAAATAAAGGAGTTTTAAGAAGCAACTGGTAAACTGGGGCTATGAGGTGACTTGTCACACACATAAAACAGCACCTGTGCCAGCAACCACAGCAGCACACAGGATCCTCTCCCCACGGTGCTCCCAGGCTCAGAGCCTCAAAAACAAGAGAAGCCTTTGCACGTAAGTGACTTATGGTTTGTCTTCTTTCATTTCAGGGAAAAGCACATGCCACCCCAGCAGTACAGCTTGCAGGGGAACCCATGGGGTATTACACTGCTGTGGTTTTCAAAATTTGAAACTAATGACATCGATTCTTTCAAGTTGTGCGAGATCAAAACAATTTTCAGCTAATGGCACTCCAGTTAAATTCACGGAAGCACATAACACCATGAATATATTCCTAAACTGATTACAATGACAGTGACTCGAATAATTCTCTGCAGAGCTGAGGTTATAAAACTGCAGGATTTTGAACTTAGACTCTCAATACATAATTGCTGCCAGAATCAGAGCTCCCTGGTCCCTAAATTGGCCGTAGCTTTGCTAAGAGCACATTCATGCTTCCCAAACCTGGTAACAGATCAACAACCGCATTTGCTTGGCAGACCCACAGAGAACGAGATGTATTCAACTGCATTAAGGAACTCAGCAAGATGTATATGCATCAGAGAGATGAGCCAGCAAGACTTATTATCACAAGAGAAAGATGAAAAATACTGGTTAGAGGACAGACCTCCTCTCCTCCTTTCTCTCTCTGGTTTACAAAGCTACAAATTCCACTAAATTAATAGTGTAAAAACATCTTTGTCCAGCTTCAGAAGAAGAAGAAATCAAATTTGGGAATTTGCTGCAATTTTGCATTATTTCAGAGTGACCTATTTGTTGGATTTGGTAAAAACTGCTGGTGAAGATACTCCAATACACAAGACATTTTTTTGTGGCTAACAGCTCTGAAATCCCCCATGTGGCTAGTTCTGTCCAACTGCGAAAGCAGGATCTGTCTTATCTATGCCCCTCCTTGTCCTCTTCATTTATTCCTTCTCAAAAAGCTATATGAAATCCTAATTTTACTTGTTTTGCATCCCTGGGGCCTGGAAGAAACCCAAAGCACAGAGCATCTGAAGCACGGGGATGGTTCCATGTGCTCCTTGAGACAACACTCCAAAGCGGGGGCACTTCTTGGCTGCTAACAAAATGAGAAAAAAAATAGGGGATTAACACAACTCCCTTAGTGATGCAATGCCTCCCAGTTCAAAAGACGTGCAGGGTCAGGGCCTCACAAATGTATTTTTTAACTCTTCTTGCCCTATATAAACCAGAATAAGGCATACCTTTACAAAAGCTAAGAGGTGGTGCTTCGTGCCCAGGCTTTTCCCCAAGAATAGCTGCTGCTTAAAATGGCCTCATCTGGGTGGTAGAAAGCCTCCCATCGTGGTGGTTTAGATTATGCTGATGAGAAATGATGAAAGTAATGCTGCATATCATAAGTGAGATTTAGAGATTTGGTACTGACTTACACGTCAGTACCAAAGAAACACCCATTACATTTTCTTTCACCTTTTCTCTATGATGCCAAGTTCCAACTGCTGGAGACAAGGAATAGCATTAGCTTTTGAAAAACCATCTATATGCATGTGCACCGTCCCGTGGGGCAAAATTGTTTTTGCAAAGAGCACCGAACTGTTACTTAGAGCCTTCTACGTCATCATCCAAGCAACTACCTTTAGGGCAAACATGCAAAATCATTGATACAATGAATTTAAGAATCACTTAACGATGCACACCCATCCCTTGCTTACTTTTCCACAGCTTAAAAGAGTTGTTTTAAAACTCAGTGACCTCACTACCAAGTAAGAAGGCCCAGACAAATAAGCAGCATGATTAAATACTTTCATTATACACCTAATGAAATCACATACTGTAACATCTTCTGAGACTAAAATTTTAATTAAGGCAGGCTGACATTTTGGCTTTCCCCCCCTCCACCCCGTGTTCCAGGGGAACAGCAGGTAAGGTCAAACATAAAGCTTATGTGATAAAATTGCGTGAGAGCGCTCCTGGGAGACCTGGCATTATTAACAAGAACATGAGGAAGGGCACAGTTGAACAGTTCAAAGATAAATGATTGCGTTCAGTTTACTATCAACTGGCGAACCTGAGAAAGCTGTTATTTGACAAGAAATGTATACAAATAGGCACCAAAGAGAGCCTGAATAGATATAAGTTTGGCAGATACAAGGCTGGGGAAGCATTTTTCTTCAGTCTGAAATCTATCTATTCTTTTACTTGTCTACACAAAGGATTTCCAAATTATAGGGACAGTTTTAAAAGCATCTTTCTACTGGTAAGTGTGAAAATAAACTTGTTCTTGCTGAGAACCTAAAACCAGGTTATTACATGTTATTTGAATAATTTATTATCTTTTCAATATACTTTTATTTTATGTTTTCAGACCATTCAGCACTGCTCCTGTTGTTCAAAAACTATGACAAAAATTATTTGCTTTTCTCCTTGTAGATAATCTGAAGATAAACCGAGGGGCACCTCTCATAGACACGGTATGTAACTCAAAGCTTCTGTAAGAGTCAGAAAAGAGAATTCTATTTTTAAGACAAAATCCTTTTATCTCACTTCAGTAAAAATATGGAGGGAACAGCCAGCTGCAAGCCAAAATAATTGCAACACAATAATGCAGGGCTCCGTTACAGCAGCATAATTCCGGTAAAGCAGCTGATCCAGGATCTTGGCATTTACCCAGACCCTGGAGCCTGACTTAAATGCATTAACCCAGACAAAGCATGTGCAGCTGTTTCGGTAATCTGAGGCTTCTGCATTTTATTGGAGACAAAAAAAAAAACAAACCCAAAACCCAGCCAGCAAATAACACAGGTGATACAGAGAGAGGAGAAAAGTATCTTATACTTTTGAACTAAGTTAATCCATGGAGTCACGTGAAGAGGCTCGACAGCCCCGGGGAGATGGGCTTTGGAAAGCATTTCCCTTTGGCGAGGACGATGAGCCAGGGTTTACGCTGGAGCGGTGTAGATGCCCAAAGCCATCCGAGGTGCCTGCAGGTAGGGAACTGCAGGACCCGGAAAACATTCTTCTGAAAGGGGTGAAGCTTTCTCATTCCCACAGACCTAAGCTACTGAAAGCACGTATTGCAAGCTGGTGTGTGGTTCTTGTGACACCAGGGAGGTCCCAGATAGAGCTAGGAAAAAAACAAGTATAATCCTTCTGCTCTCAGCTCCTGCCCGCCAGTCCCGCTGACATTAACCAGAGTTAACGCAGACCCACGGGCAGGCCAACAGATTGTTCTGGATAATTTGTGGGTTGCTTTACTGCTTAAAGACCAAAACTTGCAAATCTAGTCATAGCCCTTACTATGGCCATAGACTGTTATACTGCTGTAGTGTGCTGCAATTCCGCTTTACGGGATTTTTGAATAGCTAATACACAACTAAAACATTGATGTAAAAACTCGTTAGTGCTGATAGTAAGATTCCTTTTGTATATGACGTACTGTAGGTCTTGCTTCACATTGAAAAGTGGCTTCTTGAGAGAAGCCCTTGACATCAAAACATTGTAGGGGGCCTTCATTTAGAATGACCACATAACATTATGTTCAGGATTCTGCTGAATTCAGAGACAAAGTGTTCGTGCATTCCTGCAGAAAAAAAATGAATTTTCTTTAAAGCTAAGATTTACAGTGAACTGTGCGGAAATGAAGCATATGATTAACTATTTTATTACTATTATTTTCAGAAAAAAAAAACCCAAACACTATTTTTGGCTAAAGACTGCAAGAACAAACTGCTCTTCTTTCATCTCTCTACCCAGAAAACTCTACTTTGCAGAACTGCAAGATGTAACCTTTGTTACAAATGTATTCATTTTCACATGGGAATATTCTTAATGCGAAATGTTAACTTCCTGTACTTCAGGGCAGGAATATCAATACTGTAGCTGGTGCAAACTTACACTTGGTATAAATTCAAACCCTTATTAAAAAAAAATTGGTGCCGACTTAACTCTTTGTCTGCATACACACACACACACGTACGTTTCTGTATCACTGAAACCAAATACCAGATAAAATGCAGAGCTAAAAAAGTTAAATAGTAGCCCGTTCATTGCAACCACTGAGTTCTAACCTAACCACCAGCTTTAAGGGTGGGATGCATGTGACAGCTCCAGACTGCGTGATGCAGGCTACCCAGGAGAGTTCATATAAATAATGAAAAGAGTCAAATAACACCAACTCAAGACAGTTCGCTAGCGATATTTTTCTTTGTGATTGCATCGGAATGATTTCTTCACCTGAGTCAGGTGGCGACATGATCACTTTCCTCACTGAGTATAACAAGCCTGGCCTTTCCAAGGGCAGCAGACTTTACAGCTGTTATTTCCAGCCAAAAGTACCTGCAGACATGAGTGACGGGGCTCAAGATATGGGGAAAAACCCAATAAATGTCCAAGTTCCTGGTCATCAGCTAGGGTACGCAAATTGACTGCACAACTGCTCTGTGCTGAATGCCAAGCAAAGCAGGAGGTGTAAGCCTCCGCACACAGAGCAGGCTGGAAACACACATGGGTCAAGTCAATGTAGCTCATCAGATGAACAGTACCCTGTCTGGTACTCCCTATATGTACCTGTGTCTGTGTTCGCATCGTTATATAAAACAGTTCCTGGCCACAGCATAACAATTATTTGCAACATCCATCGTTTTCATGAGAAAATCCATCAGAACTGTGTCCAACAGGACAGCTAGCCACCCAAGCAAAATTAAGTGTGATCCCCAAAAAGAACAAATACAAAACCAGCAGAATCGGATTTTCCATGCAAGCTGTGCACCCATGAAGTCACTGAATTTCAGCAGGTTCACCTCTACATAACACTAGTTTGATTTCCTGGATTGCCCCGTAATAAGTAACAGCAGGTCTGAGCAAACAAACTGTTAATCCCCCATGTATTGATCTGTAACTTTGCTCTTGGTATGGCTGAAATATCGGCAAGCCCACGGTGAACAGCCCCCCCCACCGCTCCCCCCATGCCAGCCACTGTGCAAACTTCAAAGAATAGTTGCAGTCCCTGCACTGAAGATGACACATTCTTCAATAGACAAGACAGCTGGAGACGGAAAAATAAGATCCCAGGAGAAATAACTTGCCCAGAGAAAACCAGCAGAACTGCCCAAAACTCTTCTAGAAAGTACCCCCAAATCTCTGTGCACTGCCTCAGAGAGCACTAGTGCTTGAAGACCCATCCTGAGCAGAGGGCGCTCGGGCGGGCCGTTGCTCACCAGCACAGTCACGGAGATGATGGTCCACACGCTCTCACTGCTTCTGCCACACTGGTTGCCTTCACGCAGCTTCAGGCACAGGCTCCTGCCCAGATCCTATGTATTGAAGAAAGGCTGCGGCGTGCTGGTGATACACAGCTCACCGTGCTGCGCTGGCGTTTTACTGAGAGCAGCAGAATGCGATGAATTCCTGCTAGCAGCATAAATCCTCACTAATGATCTAGGCTTTTCACCCTCACAAGCTGGGCTTTGTTTTGTGGCTCAGTCTCAAGGAGAGTTTTCATAAACGCAACGCCAATTGGAAATGTCATCTGCAACAAAGGCACGGACACTGCCTGACAGCACTCTTCCTCCTCCCCACTGCTTCTGCGTACTTCCATAGGTTAACGTATCAAATCATGAAGCAAAAAGACTTATGCTTATTTATTTACCTTATAACATAAGGGCACAGCAAGTTACGGTCTACATCCTCCAGCTACATGTGAACAAACGCAAGGATGATACTGAAGCCAACAGGACTCTGACGGAGCATATGTCTGCCCATATGGGTCCAACTGCAAAAATCTCATCTTTTCCAAGTGCGCCCATGCAGAATGTAATCCAAAAACTATTGGGGTTAGCAATCAACTTTAGACGGCTTTACACTGTATTAGAAGCACTCGCCTGCAACATAGCGATTACTCTGGCTCCCATACAGCAGAGCTCTTAAACATTTGCGTAACTTTTCAGCATATCAGCCAATTTCTTTATTTCAGAGCAATGATTTACAGGCCTGAGAGCACTTCTGGACTGAGGCCAGGGAACTCAGCCCCTCAAAGGAAGGGATCTCCAATGCCAGAGATACTGACACATTTATTCTTAGCGTCCCTTAAAAGCCTTCTGAGAAACTTGACCAGGCAGGTATCAATCAACCTAGGAAAAAGAGGCTCCATTCCAATAAAATTCATTTCTACAATACATGAAATAAAATAATTTCTCAGCTTGCCTTTTGCACAGTGACTGTGCTTAATCAACAAGCTGGAAAGTGGGGCAGGATGGGACTGTGCCTGCATTCACACATGGCCCAACACATATATATGTACATATATGATAGTGCCATGAGACTAAGCATTGGTTGTGTACCAAGGGATACTGACAAATAATAAATCAAATGTCAACCAAGGATTAGTTGAACCTACTTCACCTCTGTGGCACAGGCACAGAGTGCTCTCAGACATGTTTACCTTGCAATTAACCCCTTCTAGTTTACTAGTAGACCCTAGTTTACTTCTCTTGTCTTTCTTAATTAAAAAGAGCTGTTAAGGAAATGGGGTTAGGCCTTTTCTGCTACTACAGCAATTGTTATCAGTAAGACCTTCCATTTCCATTACCCCGTGAATGACAAGACAAAAGACATGTAAAGCACCTAATCATGCTTTGTATCAGTCTCAGTTCTAGGCATCCACTCTGTTCTGTATCACTGCAAAGGTAGATTGCAATTCTGCCATAGGTACAGAAGCAATACATTAGGTTACTGCACTAAAACTGGGCTGCATCTTCCAACAAAACCTTTTTCTTGGAAGGAGGTGAACAGCAAAATCTACAGAGGTGGTCACTCTGATGCCTGGTTAGCATCAGGTGAACTGTGGCCAAATTATTCATCTTACGAAGGAGGTAATACCAGAGTAAAATCCAAAAATGTCTGAAAAAGTAAAAACATTCCCTTTCGACATTCCAAACAGAACACTATCAATTTCCAAGACTTCAAAAATTTTGTTCGATTTACATTTAAAAAATATTTTAAATGAAATGAAACAGTTTAATTGTCCACAGGCAATTTAAAGCTTTTATTTCATCTTTTGGCTTGCCTTGAGGGGGGAGAAGGATCATCTCAAAGGAATTTGAGATTTTTTTTTATTTAAATTGGCTACGGAATCTGCAAAATAACTCATTCATACAGTTTTATAAACTCTTTTGATAAATCAGGCAGCTAAATCTGCAAAGCACAGTTATCTCCATATCACAGACAAAGATATTTTCAACTCTTGCACTGGTTGGACAAAATAATATGAACTACATTTTTTAAGAAAGGAAAACAGGGAATGCATGTTGGATGTAAACTTTCACCTTTGCCTCTTCTAAAAAGGGTTAAGTGGTACTTTTGAAAACAAGAGTACTAACACCTGGAGACATAAGTTCCTTGTGTATTCACAAAATAAATTAATAGATATGACACTGTCAGCAGCAAGTGACGAGCTTTTCTGCACAGCTGCGCCAAGAAACCTCGGCTCAAAGAGAGTGGGAGAAAGAGAAAAGGGAGAGGGAGGATGGAGGTGGCTTCAGAAGAGACTGTTTGGTTTCTACATTGATTCCCAAGTCTCTGCTGAGTTGGCCAACAGGCTGACAGCGGTGCTTGGGACACGGACAGATGTCACTCTGCCAGTCCTTGCCTCCCTCATGCTTGTGGCAGTTTTTCCGTGGGCTTGAACCCACAGAAGCAGGCCTGTGGTCAACAGATGTCAAAATGTTCAGCCAGAGCATGGTTTAATCCAGTTATGTGAAAATAAACCTCTCCTTGCCCTTGCTCATCCCCATCTTTTGCTGCAGAGCACGTTAGCCAGTTGGAAAAATCCCACTATAGCTGGTGTAGTGTTATCATTGCACAAGGATATTCTGGTTAACCCAAACAGTGCAATCTGGGTTGATCTGTCAAGCAAAAACTTTGTATGCAGACTTGCACTGCGAAACCCATAGGATGAGTCCTGATCCCTTTATCTCCCCTCAAGGTATTTGGAACCGTGCAACTGGAAATGATGCAAAATTTACTTTCATTAGCAAAAAAAAAAAAGAAGCATAGGACAAATTTAAACGTAGGAAAGTCTCCTGAATATTTGCGCTTTGTCTGTTGTGAGTCTCTCCAGGGCAATGTCTGCTCTCAGAAATCACTGGGGCAGAGCTGCCACGGAGCATTTGCTGCCACACAGCACACTTTTAATAGTTTGCAACCCCAGCAAAGCTGTATTTACAATCTTCATGGCCCAAGCTATTTGCAAAGTCTGAACTTGTGAGCAATGCTAGCTAAGCATTCAGAGCTATGGAAAATGCACAATAAAGACCATAAACATATGGAGTCTTCTACTCAGCATAAATACTGAAGATCAGCCTGAGTATGTGGCAAAGGTAGATTTAGAGAGCCAGAAGCAGAACTTTTTCCTTGCAAGCATCATAAATATTTATAGCTTTTTGCTTCCTTGGGACAAAGTACACCCTGAGTGCATTACTTCTCCTTTCTGCATATTAGTTTTCTCATCTGTAAAATAAGGTTTTGAGGGGTAACGTCTTCATGAGACTTCTTGAAATCCAGCAGTGCTGAGAAGTGCTACACACGCAATTGATAAAGTCAATGTAAAAACAATTGACCTCCAATACAATATATAATATGAAGAGGCCTCTGAGTGCTGAATTCACTAAGAGTTACATACAGAGCTTTGACAAATTTTCAGTTGGATGAAGAACTCTACTTTGATCCCAAAAAGATGGTTGTTTTTTTCTGTCAGCAGCTGCAAGGGTAGCGCTGAATTCCCAGAGCCCGAAGCCTGCCAACACTGGCAGGAAGGTGAGGAAGGGGGCATAGTAAAAGTCATTTGCCAGAGCACAGGTCTTAACCACAGGTCTCTGCAAATCAGAGCTTTACCAGCAAACCAATACGAATGGGAATTTTTGAAATTCACTTGGAAGGGTTTGCAAAGGCTTTGCAATCCTTGCCAAAAGGCAACTGCCAGCTGCCCAGGCTCAGCTGAGGTAGAATAGATATCTTCTGTGGGGAAAGCAGGTTTCTTAGTGGTTTTTTTTCACAGAAACACAAGTATCCTCCAACTCTAGCTCCTCGGATCCTGTGAAATGATCTAGCAATATGGACAGGGTTATATGTGCATTCCTATAGATGCCGTCACTGAATTTAAAGCAGCACCATCATCCAAGCCAACTTTAGGCTAAAATACTTATTTCTTGCTTACGTGGTCTGGATGGGGTAACTGATTTCACGTATTACTTCTGGTGCTGCTGAAAGTCAAACTGCAAAGCAGCTGCCAGAAATGTCTCTTCATGTAAAATTTACAACATGCATTTCTGAAGTGGTAGCTGATGTGCCTAGGCAATCTGCTGAAAATGTCTGTGTAGCTAAAATTTTTGAAAAGAGAAAATCAAGGGATCTGCAAACACATCTGCAAAATGTTCTTTAGCAACTACTGCTTATTCTGAGTACAAACCTTGAGAATAAACACTAACTTGTGTAACTGAGAAAGGACAAATGTAAGTCACACCTTTAGAGTACTCCTCACAACAAGGAACTCAATCTACACCTACAAATTTTCCCTTACGGTAGAGCCATTGTTCAATTTTAAACAATTAGCATAACTTCTTCAAACTAAAAAACAGATGAATACAATCTTCACAGTTTAGCAACTATATCTGCTGCAAATAAATAATTTTCTAATTATAAAAACTGACTACTTTATAGACCTCGTTCTCATATTCTGGAATGAGCTATTGCGTCAATTAAGTGAAAAGCACTTTTTTTCCCATCATAGAAGAAGCCGTGGTAAATTGGTTCATAAATATTCACTGATATTTTAGGCATGGACATAAAAAGATGTTGTTTTACTGGCTGTCCTGGAAACAGTGCATTTAACATCAGAGCATTCCTGAGAAAGGAGAGCTGAGGAGAGGCTCCCATAGCAAAGAGCTTCCAAGTAACAGCAAGGTCTGGAAGCGTGTCCACAGGTCACACTCAAACAGATCTACCACTGTGGCAGGAGAAGAAAAATATGATGGATGAGCTTGTGTCTGTCTAGACCTTAGAGTGACCTTACCAGGAACCTGCCTGGTGGGGCACCTGGGACAGGGAGAGAGCAGGCAGATGGTGGGAGCACGGCTGGTCCTTGTCCAGGAGAGTGGATCTGGCTGCCAAGACACAACTCTCCCTCTCCCCAGCCCATGCCTGAGCCTGGGCTCCACATTGCAGCTCTAAGCATCCTCGTGCTCCCACTTGTTTTCTATGGTTCAGGGGAAGGACTCCTAGATGAAGGAATTAATTATGCCTCAGGCATGATTCACTACTTGTGACTTCCCAGTTAAGCTATCCTGCAGGTGTCAGGTAGGAAGGCTTGTCTGTTATTCTTTTCTGGATTTGAGGAGGTTTTTTTATTTTAAATCTACACGGTTGATTACTTTGGTGGATATTCTGCATAGACAGCAAATAAAAATTAAAAAAAAAAATAAGGCAGGGAGGCTCCTGCATCTCCCCACTGTCCTACTTGCTGCAGAGACTCCATGGCCCTGGATGGCTGTGTAGCTGCTCTTCCTGCCGCAGAGTAGAGCAGGAGAGGAAACGAGTCACAAAACGAAGCCACGCCAGCTACATGAGCTGCTTAAAAGAATGAAAGTTAACAAATTGAAAACAAAGTGCAAATGTTCTTGGAGTTAATTAATAATAATAAAAAAATAATTACTACTATAAAACACATCCCATAAAAGCGCTGTCCTCTTTACGGATCAAGGCAAAGTTTCCATTAAAAAAAAAAAAAAAAAAGGAAAAAATCAGGGCTGCTCAAATTCATTTGATAAAGTAAGTTATGATGCATTAGAATTTACACAAATAAAAGTCCAGAACAGTATCAAGACTATGAAGCATGAAGATAACATATTGTTCTGGCAAGTGATAAAACTGCTCACAGTGACAGCAGTGATTTATTGAAGCAATTCAAATACACTTTGAAAGTATATTAGCTTCGCCTCTGCCCACAAAGGGCGCATTTTAGCAGGGTAGGCCACGCCAGTGATAAATTACATACCAGCAAGAACTGAAGGCAATTGGCAACATCAGATGCCCGAAGGCCCTGAATAACTGTGATAATGTGGTTTTCATGATAATCCCTCACATGCAACAGCATCTGAGCACCTAGAGAAACACATCAAAGCTCTATTTTTGTTGGCTTTTTGGAAGATAACGTTACAATGGTGAGACTGACTGGGACTTCCCAGTTAAAGTTGACATACAAAGCATTTACAAATTGCCTCTGGAACAAAGTTTGGCTCAGAAGGTCACAGTTTAGATGCTACCTTTTAGGTGTAACCTGGAAAATAACTGCCTCTTGCCTCCAGGTTGCAGGCACTGAAGCAAACTATGGGCTGCAGACCTACAGGCTGTCCACCTTTGACAGGACTGGTAAAAGTGACCCACGTGTTGCCATGTTTAGCTGTGCTAATATCCAAAATGAGATGGAGACTTCGCCACATAGTGGTCACCACGGCCATGCTGACGCTTGTATCATCATTTCTGCAAAGGAAGCAAATTACTGGGTACACTTGTTCACTGGTCGCACTAGTTCAAACCTGCAGTAAGAGCCATGCTCTTCCCATGGTTCAGAGCAGCACTGGAAAAGGCACACAGAAAAAGCATGATGCCAAAGCCTCTCCCACAGCAACATTTTACTACTGTAAAAACACTGAAAAAGTGTTTTATTTTAAGACGTTTGGGGTGAAATTCTACCCTCTGACATACTAGCATAGACCAAAATTGACTTCACAGTCAACCTGAAGAGAACACGTCCCTTGATAGTGCCATGGAGAGCCACACAACAGACTTCTCGTATTAACAGGGAAAGTTTAACAAATTTGTAGCTGCCTCCAATTATGACGATCCTCTCATTTTTACACACTGAGAAGCGCATCTTTGTATCTTTACAGCTTGTAAATTAAGAGTAACAAGAGAAATTAATGACTTAGTCAAAGCAGTTACATCTTGCTGTGCATCGAAAGAAGTATATCAGCAATTATACTGTAATCGGCTCATATCCAAAAGATAAAGCACATTTAACAAAGAATTTGTTTCTGCTAGGCATTTTTAACTTGTATTTAATCCAAAACACTCCCTTGGGAAGTGATAATGAATATCTCTCTATTTCTATGATACTCATTACCGTATAAACTGAGGACCTCAGACATATTGCATACTTACAGAATGAGTTCGTGTAACTTTTTAGAGGAAGTTGGCCATTTCTTGAGTTTATGCCAGTAAATGCCTGAGAATCACGTTTCTGTATTGTAGTCTCCGTACGGAAAATGCCCCCATGACATTGTAACTGAAATGGTATAAAACACCTATATACAGTTTGATACTTTAAAAGTAGGCTAGCTAAACACCTTCCCTACAGATGAAGGCTTGGAGAAAATGCGGAAGTGGCAAAACTTAGTAGTTATTTTCCTAATTTCTCTAAAGCTTGCGGGAAAGGTGAGCTTTGCACCTTTTTAAACCTGTCCCTTTATCTATTTTTGTATCTCTAACCTAATGATTAGAAGAACAAACATTTTTTCCTTGAATTTAAATTCTAGGTAGTGCAGCTATTACAGCACAGTACAGGCTATTGCTTCCATTTATTTACAGCTCTGCAGCACCATTCTTCTTTAGAGACATTTGCAGGAATTGAATTGATTGTACGCTAAGTGTTATTCTTAATAGTTTTTTCATTGCTAGCTAATGGAAATATGGATTCAACATTATTTTAAGCTCAATGCAGTGTAAAAGAATTAGTTTAGTACACTGTAATTAGGATTTTTTTTACAGCACTTAATAGAAGTACAAGGCAGAAATAGATTTCTTCAAGCAAGGGAGAAGAACGGGAACATTTCTGTTTTTTCAGTAACAACAACTTGAAGATTAAAGCTGTAATAAGGAAGTCACTCCTCCCCTGTCTTTTTCTTGTCTATACCCTTCAAATTTACATTTGTTACTTAAACGATGGAGTGTGTTTGCAGCATCCCTCAAATTCTACCTTACCAAAAGACTACAAATATTCTGATAAACTTTACCTCGGAGCAGGGGAAGGATCCTCCCCTCTCTACTGTAAATTGGGCAGGAGGCATTAGGATTAATCGCCATAGCCCCTGACTTGTTTTCAATGACAGAAGAAATAAGAATACCCTTCCCTATCCGATCACCTGCCTGCGTTTGTCATCCCGAAGCAATGAGATAACCCTCATAGCATCCTAGTAATCAGAGCAGTAAAACTGACCAGAAAATGTTTATTTCTATTCCTCCCACACCCTCTAACCCATAAAACATTCACTTTTCCCTTGTTCCCTGGAAAATTTCACTCTTAAATACGTTCCAAATCTCCCTCCTTCCCAAACACCCATTGCTACGTTGCAGTCTTCGAAATGTCTTTCGGGACATTTCCCCTGGAAGGCCCACTTCTCTGTGTGGACACAAATGCCATTTTGTCTGAACAGCTCAATTTACTGGAAAACCACTGCTTCATCTCCCTTGAGAGCTTCCCAGGTTCCCCGCGCTGCACAGGCTCGCCAGCCACAGCGTCCAGCCTACCTGCTGCAGCGGCAGCTCATTTTTCTTCCAAAGGGAAAACAAGAATGGTCTCCTGGGCCTCCGAGATCTCATTACAGAACAAACCCCAGCATCTTGTAATACAACAAGTGTGAAGGACTTGCGATTTCATGACTCTCTTTGCAAGAAAAACACTGAACACAGAGCACTGTTGAAAGGGAAGGAGATAAGGCAGTCTCTGCTCTTGCCATCTGCTCCTTGCTGTCTCCCTTTCCCCATTTTCTCCATACTGCTCAGAAACTTGCTGAAGCACACAGTCCCCCTCGCCCACGCTCCTTTTTGCTAGGTGTTCAATCATATCTAGCCATGGCTCTACTCAAGGTCTCCTTAACTATGGCAACACAAAAAACAACTTAATAGGAAAACTGGAAATGCTCCATATGTGTCAGGCTCCTTAGGGTCCCCAAGGAAATTAGTAGCAGGATTCCCAGGCCTAAGACAGCGGTTCTGGAAAACTGCCATAAAAGGTAAATACTGTCTAAAAGCTGAGAGTATTTTACCACCTGCTTTTATAGCCTAGTAACTGTAAAGTGTATTTTTGCAGCGTTGCCCTTTAAATGAAAGGAAAATTCCCCCCTATGTTATGTTCAATTTTTCAGCTTCTGTTATGTCAATATAACAATCTCTTGTAACAAGAAGACTAAAGCTTCTCCATCTTCTTGGGATCAATATTATTGCTTAAGCAAGGACAACCAGTATCTCTTTGTTAAGGCTCCATTTTCATGTACTGCCAAAACATAAATAAATTCTAGCTCAGTAGATAAGAAGTTGTTTTTTCAGACCAAAGGCTGAAGTGGTCAGGATGGAAAACCTACATACCCTTTAGTCATGCAGCACCGTTCTCTCCCAAGTCCTGCATACAAAGGAAAAAAACCTGATGGTGCAGAATGGTCTGTGTAGATGCACCTGTGCCAAACGTCAGCTCATGCTAGCAGAAGGTGAAGGTCTGAAGGAAAGAGAAGTCCCATACCCCCCAAGGCTCCTTTCACACCAGCCCCATTCTTCCACAGTGTGGTCACAGCAGTTTCACTACTGAAGGACCCTTCAACAGGGTGCTGCAGTTATTCCTAAAGCTTGGGATGCATGACCTGTAAGAAAAATCTTGAGAAATACATCTGGAGAAAACCACGCAAAGACATCTATACAGAGACAAGCAGGCCCACAAAATGAACTGCAAGTACTGAAAACAGTGAGAAGTTCGTCATTGCATGGCTACAGCTGCATTGCCTTAAGGGGTCACACATTCCAGGTTTTTAAAAACGGAACACACATCAATGCATTTGTGTCCATGTAGCCACAGAGAGAACCAGGGTGGTACAGTTAGTATTCAGAAATCAGGAAAAGGCAATGCAAAAGTAGCCCCTGCAACCTTAATTCCAGCGACTTAGGCATGTATGAATGAGATGCAGTACTTAATTACATAATAATAAATTGCTGAAGTGCCTCCCAGCAGAAATTTCTCATCTTCACATTTCCATGTTGACCACAGGCAGGACTTCAAAATGGTTTTGAGCTTCGGAGTTTATAAAGACTTCACCTCAACCTTTACACAGATGTAGGTGGTTTTGAGCTGTGGGAAAAATCCCATGAGAAATACGCTGAGAAGGCAAAGTGAATTTCAAAAGATTAGGTCTTGATGAAATCTGCATCTGCTTTTCCTGGGACACCTCAAAAGGGCGTTCTTCTTGTCAAATGTTAACCTCCTGCCCTGAGGAGAGCTGGTGCTTGAAGCCGCAAGTTTTCTTTCCTCCTTGTTAAATCATATGAGGAAGAATGTACCTGCTTATGCATGATCTCCTCATACTCAGAAATCACACCTGTGGGATTTTTGTTAATCGTATCAAGGATGTTCATCTTTGGAAAGAAACAGATTGACACAAAGTGTACTGAGAAATAAACAGGAAAAAAAGCTCCACACAAACTTATCTGGTCTTGAGGTCATCCCAAAGCACGGGTGTCGAAGATGTTAAGAAATCAAGTGCTGGTCAATTGGGATGAGAACAGAGTCCGCTGTCCTTTAGGAAGCAGCAGTGCTCAGTTCTGCTCATGCTTTTGCCTCAGATAAGGAAAAAAATGATCCTTATAACAGAAAAGCATTTTAAACACGTAAGCAAGTCCTACTGAGCAAGATGGGACTCATATCCCTGAAATGGTTACCTGAATAGAAATGGATGTAAGTATGCACTTCAGTGGCCCACAGCTCCACTGCAGGGGGAAAAACGGAAAAGTCCAAGGCAACAGCTGGTTTTCACATGAAAATTAGGGGAACTAGCCTTCACTATTTCACCTTTCCTTCTATCATACAGTGACTGCTCTTAATCTCAAAAAATTGTTTCCAAGAAAAAAAATAAAAATCTTAAGTACTTTTTAAGCAAGATTGAGTTGCTGGTATGAGGAAGTCCCCAATGTTCATGCAACAAGGGGCAGCTCTACGGGCCAACACAATCCCTCCCAAGGATGCCAGTAGCCCACAGGCTGTGTTTCTAGTATGATATATCTAGTGAGTTGTAGAAATTGCAGGTATTTAGAGAAAAAGGATTTAAAAAGGACAGACTCAGCATCTTCCTCTAGTTCTGTCCTTTAGACACTAGAAATCAATAGATAATGCTTAGACAGCTGCTTTTTCAGCAAAGGTAAAAATTCATCTGATACACTGAATCTTGAACTTCAGTGCTTTTAGTGCAGCAAGATGAAAGCAGTTTCTTAAGCAACTCACGGGCATTCTTGGAAAATGAATGATTTCAGAACCACCAGAAAGACATGACACATGACCTTAACCTAAGGAACTGAACAACTTGGAACATTATGACTTTTGCTTGTTTACAGCACATCCAAACTAGGAAATTATACACACAACCCCATCTAACTGTTGGACTTCTGTGTTTCACTCCAACAAGCTGGTTCCTCAGATTTTTCAAGCGAAGCCAGTGCTTACAAATTAAGCATGTGGTTTTCTGAGGGCTGATTCCTGTAATGGATATCCAAACATTCCCCTCTTTTCCACATCGAGGAATCCTTGTCTTCCTTGCAAATATCCTTCTCTAACCAGCAACCTGTATGGAACTTGCACTAAACAATGGGAGTCCTCTAACTTCCAGGTATTAAAAAATAAATCTCATTCACAAAGCTGAACAAGAAGATAAATGAGGTATTCTTGAATCTACTAAAGCAGAGTCTGAAATCAAACACCTGCACAGCAGATCTACCAGCATCTACCACTGTTCCATCACCAGCGCAGTGTGCACAGTGAAGTCCTACCTCTGAGCGTGACAGGTCTGTCACCAACAGAATACATACAAAAACTGAGCTAGATCACACTTGGCGATGATCAAAACGTACTGAGATTTTCAAATAACTACAATGTATTATAAAGACTGGGTTATCACTTGTTTCGCCTTCTGATTAAACGTCTCCAGACTTAAAGGTTTTGAAAACACTGTTGACAGTACTGCTGTAAAACGGATATGCAACACAAGTTTTTGACATTCACTTTTGTGCTTAGTAAGCTCAGCGTGATTGGAGCTATTACAGTAACTACAAAGGCACCTGCACAACACAACATAATGAAAAGATGGAGAGAACCCGCGAGACCACTTAAGGAGGTACCAGAGAAACATTTTGGTTTACCAGCCCATTTTTTGTGCCATCGTTCTTATTGACTCTCCTCAGCCTCCTTCTTGGGACGCAGTAGCCACTGCAAGTGTATTAAAACTTTAACAAACCTAAGAGAAATGAGAAATTGAGGATTTCTTTTCAAAGCCAATGTTGCAAACACTCAGCAAAGCACCCTGCTGGGATTGCTTCATGGCAATACAACCACTTTGCTCGCTGGAGACTCAGGCTGTTTCTCCTCTCGTTTTCTCAGTTTCTACTTGATGGATGTGCTGAGTCTGTTCATTTACAGAAGGAAACTCTGGAAAAGAGTTCTTGCTGATTAATTATAGCCTACTCGGAAACAGCATTTTACTAGTCAATTAGGAACGACTCTCTAAGGCAAACTGTATTTCCATGTGCCCACACCTGTTTCTCCAATAAATCATATCATGCTATATTTACACAATGGGCCATATTATAGCACAAATGAGCTGCCTAATGCATTTCAAACAACACTATAAACTCATATAACATGCTAATCATAACTGAGTAGAATGAGAAGACAGAAACTGATGTAACTGTGCTCTCCTCCAGGCTTCAAATCGGTCAGAAAACCGGTATGTTTGAGGACTTAGAAGATTCAATCCTACCACGCACTGCTCACCTAACTACAACTCTTAAGAAATATGAATAGCTCTACGCTTCCACTTTCTTCCTCATAATGTAACAAGTAAATATATCAAAGGGGGAGGGGGAGGGGGAAGGGAAAAAAAGTACAAGCTACACTTCCTTTTATTAACTTCTGTGGAATTGAAGCATACCGTGTCAGCTTTTGCAGCCATTTGGTTAGTCTCAAATTCACACAGAAGAAACGAGGAGCACATAGGCAATTACACATTACATTTATTTTTTACATTTTATAAAATGAAGGTATCTCTTCCATTTAGTTTGTAAACACTCCATAGCTCGCTATTAACATATGGACAGAACGGACAGAACTAGGTGAGCCTTTATCACTGTGCAGTTTCCACCATGGAAGTATAAATACAGTTCACTGCAGACATATGGTGTCTCCCTGAAACTAGTGGGATCAGTGATCAGGACTCAACATGGCTCTGGATAATGCCTTACAAACCCACTGCTATCGCTAGCTATGTCTCCTAGCAACAAGTTTCTTGCTCCTTCTATTGCAAGGCCATATTTCTGTGAGACAGAGATGAGCAATTCAAAGAAAAGCAGAATACCATTTATATTATTTTACTTAGGAAAATTTTCTTCCTTAACATGACCTGGACATAACAAACTATGGCTTCCCATTTTTACAGAGCTAGCCAGGGGCTTGAATGGCTCCTGCCTATTGCTCCGGTGGGCCAGTGTACTGAAGCACACTTCTAGAATAGAAAAATACAGGTCTTTCACTTTCCCCTGCATAAGATTTTCCACATCCTTTGCCTCTCCTTATCAGAGCATCCTGCACACAGCTCCATGATATGAACTGATGACCCATATCCTATATGCTTCATTGATTCTCTCACTGACCAGCTTCCACTGAGTTGGCTGAAGAGCTGCAAGGTGAAGCAAGGTTAGCTTTGGGATCGACGAGGCATGCATGGGAGCTGTAAGGAACCACAGCGTGGCATGGAGGGAAAAGGCAGCCCCTGAAGCTGCACGGGCAGGAGAGAGAGGCTCAGGGTAAAGGAGCTCTGACTTGTATCTTTAGTCTCCTCAGCAGCTCACCACAATGGAGCAGAAACTATAGGATGTGGTACCACTGAAAATTTCATGGAAGGCAGTACTGATGATACGGTGCCCTGAGTGAAGAGCAGGAAAGTATTCAAAAGATGTTAATACACCCACGCACCTTGGACATCACCTTCTCCCTCCATAAAACAAGTCCTGTCATCAGAGGCTCTATGTGAGTTATAGCTGAAAGAGCGCAAAGAGCATTTTCCTATGCCAGCACTGCAATCCAAATAATTTGGTGATGGCTTGGGGTATAAAAAGGTGCTTTGTAAAACCTGGCTCCACTCTTTTACACACAAATCACTGGCAAATTCATACTTCTCTGGAACAAAGAACATCAGGAAACCTAATTCAGATTTCTAATTCCTGCATTATATGATAATTCTGTTTCACCAAATTACTTTTGCCTTGCGATGTAGCTGCATTTATAATTATTTATTGCCCAGCTCAAGGTTAAGTGAAGGAACAGCCGCACTGAGATCCTGTTTAAGCCCTTATTTTTCACAATGTGCTACAAAAGATTAATTGCTTTCTATTTTCTCCAATAGAGCCAGAATTAAAATTGCCATGTGATACAAACTATTAACACAGTAATCATTCTGAAGTAGCACATTACTTCTTATAATTTAATACACTTCCCCTCTTTTGCTTGTTCTATAAAGTGGTACTTGGCAAAGTTAAAAATTTAATTTGTGGAGGTTCCTTTGTAGGGCCTGTAAAAATCCAGTCTTTTGCACTCCTGCAGACTCAGTATCTGATGAAAGGTAGCTCTCAACAAAGAGCAAACTGGAAATGCACCATTGTTGAACAGATGCTATTGAAGATGTTCTGTTTTACCAGCATGCTACTTGGAAGCCCCAAGGACAGTGCTGAAGCATATAATAAATTGTTTTGATAACATAGGATGACAAAAAGACCAAGGATACATATATATCACCTAAATATTTGGTTGCTCAGAAATGGATGGGTTTTGGGGTTTTTTTTCCCACGTAATGCCACAGGGCTAAGGTCTTTTGGAGAGAAATGATTAGCAACATGCAAAAGACTGCTCTTATTTATAGGAAAAGATCACTCTCCTCTCGTTATGGTTCTGGGTTTTCATTGCATAAGCAAACATAAGGAACTCCAAGACTGAAGATGATGAGAAATTCAAACACTTGCAAAGTCATGAATTATTCCAAACAGTAATATTCAGGTGAGCACACGTGAGGATCCTACATAAATGATCCCAAAAGCTACTTACCATTTTCAGCATTCAGTGGGAACTCTGGGTGCCTAACATTTACAGGTAACGAATGCATTAACAGCTGCTGCAGTAAAACACAGTAAAAGCTTTTTCTTATTTACCTAAGCTGTCTAAGGAACTTGCAGAGAGACAAGAGCCCTGAACCGGATGGCCACTAAGGTGCCTACATTAATATTCCTTTAATCCTGGATGCAAGCTCTTTGCTGCATCTCAGGGAAGAAAATCTCTTCCCATTTATATATGAAGTTCTTACCACAGAGGGCTCTCAAGGCTAGCTGTAGCTCCTTGGCACGACTACGGTACAAGAATCATTATCGTACAGATTGGCCTGTCTTCCTTTCCTTGTTTTTAAGCACTTGTATGATGGCAGTCGAGACTATTTCTTGCCAAGACATTAGGATCCTGAGCATTGCACAGAAAATAAAAATTAAATTAAATACATAAAAATACAGAAGCAAAATCTGTGGTAAAGTACTTCTAATCTCATCTCCTTTGAGGTATACTGGGGTAAAAGATTATCTAACTTTCCATTATTCATGTATGGTTGGCTTAGGGATTCTAACTTCTACATCATAGAAATCTCTAGGTTTGAAAGAGAATTTTTTTAAAATGAATTTAAGTTCAGAATACTCAGTAGTGTGCTTATTTGCCTCTCCATCCTGAAAATAACATTCCTGATGAGGATATAGTCACGTCTTGCCACCAGCACATAAACAGAAGCAGAAACAGCAGCTTTAAATAGTATTAACCAACCTCTATTTGTCAGATCGGGAGTGAATTAACTTAAAATGACTTGCATTTACAGTTAAGTCTTTAGACCGGCAGCAAAGGCTGAGTAAAGAATCACCTCTTCCCCTTCTCAATCTACATCTATCAGCCATGAGGGAACCGTCACCAGAGTCTGCAGCAAGAAAACCTGCATTTATCCTTATCGCTCATAATGATAAAACGCCAGCGATACCCACTGGAAGTGAAACCTCAGCAGGGACTATGTATCACTGGTAATAAAAGAAATAATCAAGCTGTTGTTAGAACCAGACACTCAGACAGCAAATTCAATTTTTTTTTTTATTTTTCTGTCCAATACCAATGACAGCTACCAGCTTTCACACATTACAATTAGCTCACGCTGCAGGAATGCTATCTGCTCTGGTGCATAATGAACGAGCTGCAACAGAGAGCAGGAACTCGGGAAGAGGTAAAGAACTATTTGGAAGAGGTATCACGTATCCTTGCCTGTTGCTAAGGAAAACAGCTCCTTCCTTTGAGAAGACTCAAGGGCTGCCTCCCTCGCACGCCCACACTATCAGCCTTATTTCATTTGCAAACAAACAAAAGAGAAATTGAGACAATTGCTCACTTGCTATATAAATGCATACATTCTATATATCTAGCGTTGGTGATTCAAAATGAAAATGTCCTTGCAATTGCCGAGGGATGCTGTTCTTGAGGACAGTTTAGGCAAACAATAACTGACTGTAACAAAGGTTGAACACAATTCAGGTAACGGCACTGGGACTTTTTTACATATGAGGGCTGGTCAGCAGAATGGCACCTCAATTACTGGGACACGGTTTTTGAGTTCCTCTGCCCTAACGCTGAACATATGTTGTGGCCCTTCTTCCAGGCAGCTCATACTCACATGCATTTCTTCTGCCACGTCTCAATCTAAATAAGTGTCCTGTTCTATTAAGTTTTACAACTGCAAAGTGTGCTTCGGTTCTTAAATCCTCAATCAATAGCAAGAGTAAGGCAAAAGCCCCCCCTCCTGCAGTGCAGATCTCTGGTGTACATTCCCAGTATTTCTTCAATTACTAGCTTAGACCCAAAAGCCTTCCTGCACTTCTCCATCCCATTACGCACTTTGGTCTGTGGGAAAGTTACAGAAAACTGAGCCCCAAAGCCTACAGACCTACTGTGAGCAGCACACCTAAAGCAGAGCTGGAGATGGCCCCTGCCCCTCCAGGGAGCCCTTCTAGCATCTCTGTCAATGGCAGGCTCCACTAGTTTTCGGAATGGCAGGATGATATCGGAAAAGAAAGAATAAGAAAAATAATAAAAAAAGAAAAGATTAAATCTGTCTGTGCTCTCAAGGGCTACAATATCTCAATTATTCAGTGCTGGAAATTTCCATCGCAAGAAGTGGTATCACTCTGCATTGATCCAACACAGAATTAGCAATAGAGATGATGTATGACTCTTTTTGGCAAAGAAAAGACAGAAATACAAAGATTCTTTGCAGACATTGCCGAATACCTTAGAGTGCTCCCTACATCTTAGTGTGGCCCCTGTGATTTTTACAGCAGCTATTTTGAAGTCCTATGCAGTGAATAATGCTGTTAGAAATCTTTTCTCTTTCTGCTTCCTCCTGTACATTAACTGACATGGGATTAACGCATACTAATTCTCTAAAAAGAAAAAAAAAACCCCAAACCTGTTTTTGAGTGTGAAACTGCAGGAACACTGTCAAAAAATGGCTTAGATTTTAATTAGTGCTAGAGAATTTGAACAGAACTTGAGAAGCCTTGAAATAAAACCACAAATAAATGCTTAAGACTTTTATGGCTGTCGAGCCTACCGGTGTTCTTTTCCTTCAATATTTGCTCTCTCTTGGTGTGAATTCTGAATAATTAAACAAGTCATTTGAGGAAGAACAAAGCTTTTTGACAAAAGTTGTTTTGCCTTTTAATTTTCAGAATCAAGTACGCTGCAGGGAGTGTGATAGTATTAATTCTGCTATTAATTTAAATTAAAGATATTCTCTAAAGCTGAACGATGGCTGAATACTAGTGCAGCACTATTGCTTAATGTCAGAAGGACAACAGGATTTAGTATTTCTAAGACTAGAAATAGAAAAACTTTTAAACTGTAGTCCTGGCTCTCCCACCAAGCTTCTGAGAAGTCTTGAATGCAATATTCAGTCACAGAATCCTCCTACAGCAGCAGGGGAATGAAATCCAAGGTGCAAAACTTGAGCTAGGAAACTCCCTATTGGTAGGTAATAGGAAACACTGAGGAGGAGGCTGGGTCTTGGAGCTAATCTTAATCACACACCGTATGCAATGGCGAAATAGCACAAAAGCAAGACCTTAAACTTGCAAAAAAAGAACATAAAATACATAATCAGAACTAAGCGAGTTTCTTGATTTATGCCATTCTTTTTCATGCACTTAATTCTCTGTGCCTTCACACCTTTAAAGAAAGAACTGTAAGAAAGATGGGGACCATCCCTGAGCAGCAGAGGTCCCAGTGAGTATTTCCACCTGCAGTGCACAACATGGGTTAAAACCCTCTCAGATCAAGGTATCCACGTTTCTCATACCCTGGGAATGCATAAAGATGGAACCAGATCATAAAATAAAATTTAAAAAAAAAATCAAGGGCTCTTTCTTCTCCAGATGTGATGTAAGGAAAAAAAACACAACCAAAACCAAGCCTGAGGAGCAGTCCCCTAGGTTTGCTACAGGCACTTCCCATGGCACATCCATTAGAAGTCTCTAAGGCAGCTCGCAGGAGGAGCGCTTAGCTCTGCCTTCCAGATGGCTCTTGGTCTGAGACACTCAGTACCATCAAAATGGAAGTGGCTGTAGGTGAAGATGCAAGTTTCTGGGCCATTTAAACATAAAATACTCGGACAGAATCTAATAGTATCGGTATGGATCCCTCCAAGATCATAATTTTGAAGTCAGTCCTCCTAATGCAATTGCTGCAAACTCCTTTGTGATCTGGCCCTACTGTTTCATAAACTGCTTTTAAATTTCAAAGCCTCACATCTGTATTAATGAACACAGCAATATGCTTAAGTATCTAAAACAGTAGAGCTCTGTCCCTCCTATTCCTGTCAAGCCCCTGTAAAAATGAGACACACACCCCCTGCAATGGTTTTCAGGAGAAGCAGTATCTGCTGTAAAAAAATATAGCAATAAACACAGATGGACACCTTCAGTACAAATCCGTTTCAACAGTGCAGTAAGCAATTACTGTTGGAGAAATAGTTTCTTCAGATAATGAGATACTTAAAAATTGAAGTTGTTTATGTTTATATAAGCACAGGAATTATAAATGGAATTATGCAAACAAATCTCTCATGGACCATGAGCTTCTGTCAGGTTGTTAATGAAGGTAGAAAGCTGCAATTTTTCTTTATAAGGTTCTCTAATGACTATGATAACAAATCAATTTTTTTTTTAGTGCTGCGCATTTCCCTTCCTGCTTTTTTTTCCCCTCTCGGTATCAGTTTATAGTGACAAATGCTTTCAGAAGACAAAGAGGATGAAAGAGACTTGACGATAACACTTCTTCAATTGTGCTGACACTTAAATGATTAAATTAAGGAGAAATTTGGTATTTCATTGTCAATTTGACTCTGATTTCTACCTAAGCAAATTTATGCACTACGTTAAGGTACATTTTGTCTTCGCTTAAAATTTGTTTCAGGGATGCATTAAAGAGACAATTACCTCTTTTTCCTTACTGAAAGCTGTAAAGGCTAATAACACAGTACTCCATCAGAAATATTACCTTTCCTTCAAGACAAACATTTGCTGCTTACAGAAGATCCATGGATATTTATTAAGAAAGGACGCTACATCAAGGCAGTGCTCAGATATGTACTTTCCTCATCTAACAACTTCCTTTTGCCCATGGTGCTACTGTACAAAATCAACTATTCTGCTTGTAGGAAAAAGCAGAGATTTCCTATGCAATTTGAGCCTTCCCATGCTATCTGGGCACTAAAACAACTTATAATGGCAAAATTTGTTGATTATTAAATGAGAAATCCTAAAATGATTACATCAGTTACAGGAATTAAAGACTATCCAATTATGCCAAATACCATCTTATTTTCTCTGGAAATATTATAGCACAAACTTCTGACTGGAAGATTTTTTTAACCGAATACTGTAGGTCTAGCATTAATCTCCTCAAAAGACAATCTTCATTACTGATGCAAAACACATGCTACAGATTTTTACCTTACATCTGTGTGATCAACCAAGCTAACTGCCTTTTAGAACTATTGCCCAAACAAGAATCTAAATATTATTTTATCCATACAATTTCTGTTGTGCTATAAAATTATCTGGAAGACGTACAACAGTGAACCAAAGTTGGAAAAAATCATGTTATTTGTTCCAGCTTATTCATTTGTGAATGGCAGTAAGAACAGTTGCCTACCCCAAAGTAATACTCATGTACTTATGCAGCTCATGTTTATGAAGCACTTTAAAGATGAAAAATCCTCGAAGGGCACAGCACTTGCTATAATGAAAGGAAATACAAACACAGATAATAAAATAACACACTGCTGATTTCTTCTATCATTACAAAATAGAAATTGTTACTGATTTATCATCAATATATCTCTGTTTTTCTATTCAAACAATAGCTAGGAATGAAAGCTTTCGAAACTATCAATATAGAGATAATTAGTGAAGAACAAAATACTGATGATGTTAAACATGCAATTTATAGCTAGAGGAAAATACAGAAACAGTACTTCCTTCTGTGTGGTTACAGAACTGAGCATCTCACAGTGTCTTAAATATCATCTATTACAGAGTGCAGAAATGACTAACAGCAACATAAACAAATAGTTTGAAAAATGAGCGTACAGGTTTTGAGAACAGCTGCCTGAATGTGTCCTAAGAATCCACCTATGATGTCCTACGCATGCCACAGTGTGGCAGACACCGGCTTGCACCATGGCCACAACACTTTGAAAGCCTTTGCATCGTGCAGGAGTGGACACAAGAATGGTGCAGAAAAGCACAGTGAAGAAGAGCAATGACGGTATGTATCTGAGTGAAATAAAAGTATTTATTTTTACAGACCATGCTATCACGCCTTCAGATACCACATTCTGGCTTGAACAGAAACGAACACAATTCAAATGGCAAAGGTTTTATAAAATCTTCATGGACAACTCTCAAATCAACGTGGACAACTCTAGGCTTCTCCAAGAAATGAGTCACTGATGTTCTCATACAAGCCAGCACTTAAGGAAAAAAAAAATAATACAAAAGGTAAATAAACACACAAAGAAAGTTCTCCTCCTTCTCTCCAAATGATTTATTGCTGCCAGAGCTCTAATCTAATTTTAGGTGAGCTCATCTTTTTTTTCTGCCCTGGAGACATTTTAACTTAATATTGCTCTCCTTCCAGAGCCACAAGAGAGTACAGGCTCCCTGAGCCACCACAGATGCTGTGCTGACATTTTACTTCAGCTGTTTGCTGTAGAAGTCATCGATATCTCTCCGCTCCTGAAGAGACCTTTTCTAAGAAAAATGAAAACAAATTGCTGGCATTAGATCAAACTTTGACCTCTGCAGCCCAAAGCGGGGAAAGGAAGATCTGAACTCCTTGCTGCTGCTTTGAAAGCTTCCAAAAGCTCCTCCAAGCAGCCAAACTTTTTTTTTTTTAATTTTAATAAAACATCTTCTGAGCTGCCAGGCGGAGGCTGCCTCCCTGTTCACGCTGCCGCCTGAGCCAGCCGGCAGGTACAGGCAGAGAGCCTGGGCTCCCACGGGAGCTCCCTGCCTGCGCGGCAGCCATCCTCACTCCGAAGCGGCAGCAAGCATTGCGAGGTCTTTGGAGAAACCATTTCAGAAATCATCGCTTCCTCTGCCTCCTTCCCATCTGTTCCCCATTCCCACCCTCAACGGTCTCTGTTTCGCCAGCGCTTTTCTCCTTCGTGTCTGCATTTTCCTGCCCCTTGCTGTCCCGGGCAGGGATAACACAACCCTGCGCAACCTGCTCACCTGCTGATTTGAAGCGAAGTCTGCACGGGAAGGGAAACCAGTCTGAAACGCTCGCTTCCTGACTGCTATTCTCCAGTCACATACAAGTCTCCAGAAAGATTTAGAAGTTTCTCTGCTCATTTTGTGTTCTGTATTTTTTTTTTTTAAAAACTGGTTTCTGAAGGAAAAATGAGTGTGATCACTGTGCCAGTTTTTCCCTCAGATAACCCTCAGAGTAACTTTTTGAGCTTGTCATCTAATTTCTATCACATTTGACACAGAGATGGAAGTTTCATAAAAATCAGTGGCTTGTAAGAGGAGAGGTGCACCCCAGCTCACCTCCCTACTGTCAAAAGGCTGCGTTACAAGCTGGCAGTTCTTTGCTCTGTTTAGATGCCACCGGTCAATCTGCTGCGGTGCCATAACACAGTCTCCTGTCCAGCAAACAGCTACTGGGCATCGAAGAACCAGAAGAGATGGGGACTTTTTGCAGGTAGGCTGAGGCCACAGGGCACATGAGGAGTAAAACGTATGTGTGTGGGCAAGCTCACGGGAAGAAAAGCAGATGTAGTGACACTGGGCATGAAACCATCTGAAACCGTCACTGAATCACTTGGTTTTTTCATGTCTCGGTGCTTACAGTGAACTTCCTGCAATAAATCTGTAGCATAGATAATATACCTGCCTATATTTTAACTTCTCTTTTATTTTAGTACAGATTATATGACATTTTTGGAAAGTTAGTTATTTTCCAAACACCACGGGATGCAGTGGAACATAAATTTGAATGATCCTTTCATTATCTCCAACAAAAAATACAGGAAACTGCAAGCTGCTTCTTGGCACGCCTATCGCAAGCTCGGACGACGACTATGGGAAAGGATGTATCTGAGCCCAAAGGGATGAACCAGCTTGAGGAATCTGTTCTCAGCCAAGTCTCAAGATCTTAGAATAGCTAAATGCTGAAAATCATCACCACAGCAGGGAGTCTAAACTGTAGTCACAATGTTTTCGTTTTTAAACAAGAGATAAGGATAATGTTTCCAACTGAGCAGGCAGCTGAAAGAGTGAACTGCAGAAAAAGACTGACGTGCTAGAGATTTTACACAAACTCCTTGACTCATGTTTTCCAAACATGTAAGGAAAACAATGCAGTAAACACAGAAACAAAATTAACATTTGCATCTCTGCATTGTCTGTACTCAAGGGTAACAGCTCCTCCTGTGCTACGATACAGTTTTAAAACTAGGATCTCCTCAAGATTGAATAGCTGGATATTCTCCAGAACATCACTCAAGTGCTTCAGGCCATCTCTTGTGCACTTCATTTACCATAATCTCCACTGTGCTATGGATGTAGCATTAAACTGATAAATATGGTTTTATAACAACACAGTAGACCCAGATAATGTCATCTAAGTTGATTTGCACTTAGGTTCAAAGGCCCACTATATAGAGGTAATAAATACAGTACCAGACTGTTAGGTGTGAGAAGTCAGAAGAGACAGATGACCTTTGAGCAGTATCTCAGCCCTTTCACTCTCAGGAATGTATAAATACAAAGTTATGAAAGCAGATACTGTCACTGTGACACCAAACAAAACAGTCACATTATTACAACATAGAACAGCTTAAAGAAAAAGAAAAAGTTAGGTAATCAATTGCTTAGTTATAGCTGTGTTTGCTATGTCTTTGTTTCCCTGAGCATCTGAGTGTGAACAAAATTGCCAGCAGCCGCATTACAGGGACAGGTTGACAGGCTGGACGACCCCATAAGTCTTGTTCATGTCTCCTGTCTGGGCTCTTGACATGCATCTTAAAAGACTTTTGTATCAATGCCTTAGCAGGGAACCTGCTTTGCCATTCAGAAGGGTTTCTGCCAAACCCAGACAGAAAGACAAATGCTTTGTCCTACGTGGCATGTCTGTATTTGCAAGCCCTACCGGGAAACAACATCCCCACACACACCTCGGAGTTACTGTCTGAGACACCCTAAGAGGGGAGGTGTGCACTAAAGAAACACACAATCAATAACTTGAAAAAAAAAAAAATCTCCAAAACAAGAATAGTTTATTCCCTTGAAACGTGAGGATCCTTTCATGAGCACAACCCCTGCCCTCCCCCCAACACATACCAGCCCAACTCTGCCTATGTCACTCTCACTCCGGTGTCATCAGGAGTGGCATGACGCAGCAGGAAAAGAGACCGGTTCACTGTGAGACCTGCTACTCACTCTCTTACAGTGTAACGGCCCCCCTTCCAGCTGCACGTCGCTGTGGGAAGCTGGTCCTAACCGGTACCAACCACGCGGACCACCTCACCGCTTCTTGGGCTCGCTCAGGGAGAGCAGAAGGTGGTGGAAGCACAAACAGCCCCTTCTGCATCACTGCAAACCTGTCCATCATGTAGTCTTTCAAATATCTGGGGAGTTTGCAGATGAAGGACAAATCCCAATAGTTGGCTTGAACATGCAATGTGACTGCTCACACCAGTTCCCTCCCACCTCTCTTTGTGCCCCATCACGTGGAGCACGGACACTGAGGACGTGGCACTGCGTGCAGGACGACAGTGGTGAAGAACGCAACCTCTACTCTTCCATTGCTCGGTATCTCCAAGCAAAGGGTTTCTCAATTTGTAATTCGCCATATTTTCAAACTTAACAGCAACCAGCTTTCTTCTCCGCTGAGCAAATTCAAAATACGACCAACTGGTTTCACCAGCAAAGGCACCAAGAGCAGCTGAAGAAATGAGTAACAGATGCAAATACCTGCTTGCTGTGCAGTCTGTGGGATCTGTTGACTCCGCTGTGCATTGTACTGAACTGAGGCAATGGGTCTGTACTGCTGAGTTGTTGAGGTAGGGTACTGACCAGATGGGTAATAATACACTGGCATCTGCAAAAAAAGAGAACGGCAACTAACTATGGACTCTAAAGCTCAAAGATTCACAAAATAAAACAAAACTGGAAGGGGACCAAGAGTTTAAATCAAGCATATTAACAGTAATCAAGAGGAGAGGTTTGCATTGTGTCTCTTCAAGAACTGCTGCTTGCTTTCAGCTTTGCTAGGAAAAGGGCTATCAGTGCCCAAATTTCTTCTTAAATACTTTAAGAAACAGAAGAAAAAGATTTTCAGTTGAAAGATCCAAAAACATACAGGATGCATAAAATGCTACGTGCACATATCAAAGAAATCACAGTAAAATATCAAACGCTGCAGAAAAATGGGTGCAAACAACACCCTCCGCATCAACATAATACATACAGACAGCATGTTGAACCATTAAGTGAACTGCAGAGAAAACGGTCAATTCAAAACAAAGAATGGCCTGGAGTAAGTGAGAGAGAGGGAAAAATGGAGCGTGTGTGCCCTTCACACTTGTAAGAAACGATTATTAAATTCATGCTTTCGTTTAACAGCTACATCTTTCCTTACATGAACGTTTCCCTGTAAAGGCTCTCTCACACTTGGTGTGAATACAATTACAGCTCAAAAAACAATCATCGTTGTTTTCTTGCAGGAGCTGAGGGTAGGCGCTGAGTCAGTAAGTTCTGCCAGGTGGGCTTTTTTTTTCCTATTATCCTCATTATAGAGCAATGTGTACTACATCACCTTCTCATGTAGGCAAACATGGAAGTTTAAGGGTGACTGGAGCTAAAGGTTTTTTTCCTATACATCATAACACCACCATTACTGAGACATTTGAGCTAAACAGCTTTCAAGTGACCCTCGGCAAGTTCAAAGCACTCAAAATTTTTCGTTTGCAGCTGTAGTGGATTCTGTGGGTATGTGACAGTTCAGCAGCGTATGGTATCAACAAACTGCAGAGGGCAAAGGTTTGGGAGAACGTTGCTCCTTTTGTGACTTCTGCCACATCTGTCAGCATTTCTTTATAAAACAATTTTTTTTTTCTGTGTGTGTAGCATTTATCCCTCTCAGCTACATGAGCAGAGTCATACCAAATGCTTTTGGTGTTTTTTTCATACAAAAATGAGAACTGTTTTTGCCACTTTTATTTGCATGGACAAAATGCTCCTGGAACAGCTTATTCAACTTGATTACCCGTAACATATAGTATTAGCAGAGTAAAGGTAACCACATCCTTTTGTATACTGGTAGGATATCATAACAGAGATCAGAAACCTTCCTAGAGATTATGTCAAATGAGAAAGAAGAGGCATAGATACTAAAGACTAGGCAAGAAGAGGGTATGGAGAGCTAATCTGGCAAGTAGAAGACTACTGAATGGGTAACTGTGGTGGGAAAGTTGACCCAGACATTTCAGGGGCAAAACCCACTCTTTAAACATCATACCAGTGTAAATAAGGGATCAGGCAAGTTTAACGTGATAAACTCATCTTGTGGAAACCTCTACAATAGGAGACTTGAAAGAAGTGATAAGACTCAGCCTAAGTGAAGTCAATGGAAATAGCTTATCCTGCCTTGGAGGACGGGAACAGAGTAGACGTCCTCTCAAATATTCTTTAATTTCTATTACCGTATTCTACAAATTAAAGAATATTAAACCCCTGTGGAAATACTCTCACTTCTCCTGGCTGCAGCTTAATCTCACTTAAAGGATTTAAATTTATTTGATTTACCCTCAACTTCCTCATTTCACTTGTGCAGACAAGCCCCTAAGATATTTGAAAATACATGAGCATATGAGAACAACGTGAATTATCCCTTGTGGAAAGATTCTGTAGGTATTAACTTTAAAACATAACCTGAAGAGTATAGGTTTTGAAGTGAGGTTTATAGCTGAACATGCTTAGCACAAAAATATATACATACACTGAAGCATTCAGAGTAATTTGGAAATGTATTTATTTTTACGACACAGATAACACCTCAGAGTTAGTCAAAGGGTCTTCTCCCTTTCTCTGATTTTCTCAGTTCATTGGAATACATTTGTTATATACCCATTTAGAAGCTTATCAGAGTGCAATCTATCACCCTGAAAAATGTTAGAAGCATTGGGTAAAAAAAAATAATGTCATTTAGAAAGATTAATGGATGAATTTGCTAGTAATCATGCACACGTGACTTGCAAAGAAGAGGCTTGGTTTTGTTTTGTTTTGGATTTTTTTTTAAGAGATCAGACATTAAAAGAAGGGCTTGTCATAAAATATAGACATGGATAAAATAGGTCTTTGGTGGTTGAGGGGTTTGGAAGCATCCATTTTCATTTATCTTGAGTACATCTCTGTGTCAGTAGTTGAAACACGTTATTTGTCCTTTCTGATATTACTTTAGTGAACGGTGGAATTAGAGAGATCAGAGATAACAAGTATCACTTACATCATCTACTCTGACCCTCTTGAATTTTTTAGTTTCTCATTACGTCAGTGTTACTAACACCTCTGCTTATGTGCTCCTCACCAAAAAACATGACATTTCTGTAGCAGCCTTCTGCCATGCCAAATTATACTTCAATTGCTTTCCCATGTGAATGCACAATCTAACTTTGGACCTTTTGCTTGTTTAACATATTCTATTTATAGAACCAGGAAGTTCCACTACACTGACGAGAATGCCAACACAGCTATATGGTTATCCTATAAATAAAAACTATGCCCTTCTAAGACTATAACCTAAATAAACGCTGTCTTCTTTAGTCTGAAAGCATCGCTTCTTGACCTTAATCCTTGACACTGTGAAAAATTCCTCCCTTATAATAATTACCATGGAAACAGTTGACAGATGATCCTTAACCCCTTGGATATTCTTCCTTTGAAGGTGAATACCCTCCTTGTTTGTAGGCTGACTATTCCAATGCATCTCTATTTTTTCTTTCTGTAACAGGACTGGGCACATCCCTTCAGAGACACTCATGGAATGGCACTAACAGGCGTTAATTTTTCCTCCTTCTAATGTGCTTTTTCTCTAGATGATGGACAGAGACTCAGTAAACCATTGGCTTTCTCCTTTGTTCTATCCATGTACAGTTCAAACCCTAGTACCAAGACCAGCTTTCCCTTGGACCACTCTCTAGCAGGATCCCTTAAATTCATGGGTCTGTTGTTTATTTCCTCATGGTAAGAAGAGGATACCATACATCCTTCAGGCTGATTTTACTTTCCTAACCTACCTCCCTGCTGACTTATGGCTTGATTCTGCCATCAGACAGGTGCTACACCTTCTCTTAACATCGTTGACAAACAGTCAGGGTTGGATTAACACTTTCATCCAGATAATTTGTGATGGTGACACTATTGCTAAAGGCAGCTACAGTTGCATAAATGGGAGTGAGGACAAGAGAAACCACAGTGATATATGGACACATGGAGGTACTCTTTCCCAGTATGTACCTGACTAGGATTAGACATTCTTTAAGAATTTTTCTTTTCCTACTACTCCCCATCCTCCGTAATAATTACGACAACAGTAACAAAAAATAACGTCCTGTGTACAAATACAGGCATGTCCTCCAATATCATCTTCAGAGATCAAGGAAAGACCCACTCACTTACAGTCACTCCCCAGCCTTTTTCATAACAAGTTTCCTGGAGGACACATGCTACGAATAAAGATTTTTGTCTTAGGGTAACTATAGACTCTCTAAGAGGGGGCTTCTAGAAAGAGACAGATAAAATCAAGGATGACACAAAATTAATTCAGGTGAAAAATCCCTCAACATGTGTATTACTTCTCCCAGACTCTCCAAGAATTCATACCATCTCATTTTTGAACGTCATTTTGCCAGTACAGCTTCCACAAAGAATGAGTCAGAGGTGAAAATAACTTTAAAGGGAGTGTATGCTTCCCCATTGGCATAGTACTCGCTGTTTTCCGTATACTTCATTTGCAGAGGCAGAGCAATGACAAGCACAAATAACAGAATGCTGTAAAAACTGAATGTGGACCCTTGCTGAAGTGCTCAGGCCCACAAGTGCTATAGAAGAACCATCAGAAAAAGAAGAAAATTGAAAATAGAAGAAAACAGAGAAAGTGAAGATGTATGCTTGCTGTATGTGATACAGAAAACAAACAGGAATTTGCTGCTTTCACCAAACCCAGAGTAATGGTTGGGGTTTGGGTTTGTCTTTTTTTTTTCTTTTTTTACAACTGGCCAAACAAAGATAGGTCATTATTTTCAGGTTATTAAATCATGACTCTTTTGTCAAGCTGGAGAACAGCCATGATGAAAGAAGCAGCAAAAGAAATGCAAGGGGTCCTCTAATCACTTCTTAGGCATGTCACTTCAAGCTCCATCTGCTTCGATACAGACTGGAAGAGAGAATTTTGGAGAGCATCTGTAGACTCATGTCTAATTGAACTTTAATAGAAAAGCTAATAATGCAAATGCAGTACCTTTGGGTTTGTAGGCTTGAAAAGCATTTATTCCTCCTCCTTTCCCAAAGGAAATGATCCTACCCACAGGACCTCCACCCAAGTTTTCCTTGCTCTGGTCTTTTCCAACAGCATAGACGCTCCCACAGACAACCCACTAAAACCTTATCAGCAATGCATTTACAGGAACTAATTAGCCATTAGTCAAGACTCTTTTTTACCAGTAACTCTTTTTTAGGTTGATGGCACTGATTAATGCATCACACAAAGTTTTGCATACAATACCATTTTTATTGCCTTTTTTATTTTTTTTTTTTAAGCCTGCCTCAGACCACCTGCTTTGGCATCTGAGAGCAGCCATGCGATTGCATCTAAGCCCAACAGAGTAACAAGTGATTCAGATTTCCAATAGCCGCTGCCACAGGGAAGTTTTACCACTTGCAAGACGGGGAATTGGCGTCTAGCTGCCCTGTGCAGAAAGCTGAGCTGTTAGGGCAGAGGAACCACTATTTCCCAAGGCTTTGGTCATCTTTATGTAAGAGGGACTCCCTATTTGCCGTACACGTGCTAGAAGTAGTATCCAAACCATCACACTACATTCTAAGGCTGAAGAGAATAAATTAAAACTTGAAATGTCCATCAGAAGTTCACATCTGCCCACAGGAACTGCATCTGCGCTGGTCCCTCTCAGAAGACCAAGGCCACTGTGCTTTCACAGCACAGGGACATGGGCAGCAGGGACCGACCCTCCCCATCCCCTCTTCCACATGGGTATCTGACAAGGAATTTTTTGGAACAGCAACAAGCTGGAGATAAGTGGTGCACACAGCGCAGCAGATGCAGAGGAATCTGGCCGTGCTGAATTTCTCACCTTTCTTCACTCACCAAGGACAAACCATTGCCCAGAGAAATGACTGAAGTTGCTGCAATCCCAAAAGATATTTTTCTGTCCTTGGTAGCTTTCCACTTTGTTACAACGTAGGAGGAAAAGAGCCTGTATGTACCGTATTTGGGGTATGGACAGAGATACAGTGGCCACCAGACACACCAGTACGGGAGGGGCCCTACAGCAGCCTATATATGAAAAGGTACCACCTCAACACTTGTCCTCTGAAGAAGTTCATCTGTCCCTCCAGTAGCACCAGAGCAAGCATTAATGAGGGAAAACAGCTTCATAAAGCAATGCTACGCCAGACTGAGCGAAAACCCTGCACCCTGTTGCATGCGCCAGGGTGAAATCCAGCGTTTCCCACCTCAAATGATGAAGGCTCAGCCACGTGCGGGCAGGAGCTGCGGGCAAACCCGCAGAAGCACTCTCTGAAAAGTCAACTGGTGAGGGGGGGTCGCCCAAGGCAGCAGAGGAGGTGGCGCAGGGTCCCCCGTCACGGCTGGCAGCGCGGTGCCGCAGCCCCTGCAGCAAACCCTGGCCGGCAGGGCTGGGAAACGCATCGCTTCGCCTGCTGCGGTGACAGCTTGTAAAATGGAGGTGCTTGCAGTTATCTGGTTCACTAGAAGTGTCGTGAGGTTTGACTAAACGATGCTTGAAAACACCGAGGGCATCCGGGGTGTGGGGGGCTGTACATGAGGAGAGAAGCCTGGACAGCCTCTACTTACTCACTTAGACGCAGTCTAGATGGGGAGACAGATTCATCATGGAATTTTCCTCTGCTGGTCGTTTTTTTCCGCCCACAATTATTAGAAAATGCTACATTTGGCAAACAGTGAAATCTCTTTTCTAGCCATATTTTCAATTAAAAAAAAAATCACACTATATTGAACTTCAGCTCCTTAAAAATTATTTTTTGCAAGCCTTCTCTTCTATCAGAAAAAATGGCCGTGTAGTTTCTAACTATAGAAAACTATGGATGACACAGTCCTCTAGGAGATGTGAGCATCCACCAGTCTTCAGATTTCTTTTATTGTTAATTACTGATCTAATTAACTAGACCTCTGGCCCACTTAAAACCTTCTAACAGTGTAAATTCCTCATTACTGTGACAATACAGAATCCCATTAACAAACACAATTGGAGATTTTCAGTAAGAAGTGGCAAACAAAAAAAACCCAGTAGGGCTTACGCTACTTTTACATTAAAGGAAACGGTGTTTTACTATTTCATTTTTATATATTTTCTTCCAAAGGATAAAATGAAAACAGGATAAATACTATTAATACCATTTTAAAGTAGAGTTTAAATGAAGTTATCTATAATTGGATGAAGAAATTTGGTTTTTTAAAGTGTATGCCTTGAAAATGGTCCAGAAAGTCATCTGTGCATTTTACTTCTTGACAGTAATCACTTTCAATATTCTGTAAAGGTACCCAGGAGACAAGTAGAGATGTTTGGTAGTGAACAGTAAAACATAATCAGTCTTCAGGAAGACAGTTAAAATTACTGATCTGTGACATCTCACATGTTCAAGTCAATTAAATATGATTAACGACTACCTGGACTGATGTGCATGCTGCTCTTTTGGTATATATACAGGGAAAAAGGACTATGGATATTTACTCACCCTCCCTCCTTCATATTCATGCACAGATGTGTCCTGGAGTATGAACATATGTTTGGAAAATGGTTTGAGGATAGGGAAGGAAGTGCTGAAACTCAGGAAACAACAGAGGCTTTGCAAGTTTCCTGTTGTCTAATAATCTGCTAAGCTTTCACCAGGAAGAAAAAAATAAAAATCTGGAATCTGGGTAGTTTTTTCAATATTTTTTTTATATTCTCTTTCTGATGCGATCAGGAGCACCGATGCCAAACTGGCTGCCAAGGTTTTGCCTACCTGAGCAGGTGGCGGTGGTTGTTGCACGAAGCCCTGGGGCGGCGGCTGCAGCACTTGCTGGGAAACTGGTGGACCTGAACCTGTAAAGCCTCCTGGGGGAAGCTGCTGACTTGGGGAAGCCATAATGTAACCCGCCTGCTGGGCAGGCTGCTGCAGGAGAGGCGACGGGTAGACAGGACCAGAAGGTGATTCGGGGTTGTCTCCTGATGATTGACGACTTAAGCTCATCTGGTTAAACTGCGTTGTCATGTCATCTCGCTGCAGGGCAAAAAGGCGGGAGAAAATGATGTAGACACGATGTCAGCGGTTGACATGCAAATTAGCAAAACCAAATAGGTTCAAAACAGAGCCGGGTAAGGGGAGGAATCATTCAGCTCAAATATGTGCCAAACTTTGCATGGATAGCTACAAAAATGGAGGCAATTAAAATGAAAATCTCTATAAATGCTTTGACAAAGGCTTCCAGATTGCAAGGTGAATGGCATCACTTGGCATAAAAGCCAATTATTTGGCTTTTACCCTGCCCTTCCCCCCTTTTATTCCAAAATGACAAGTGAACTTTACAGTGTTCAAAAAGACATTTTAAACATATAAGGCATGAAAATAATGTTATGAATACCTCTCCCCCCAAACACAGAACTCCTCAGGCAAACACATGCTGTTAATTTCATCAGTGTTTCAAAATGATCCCAAGAGGAATTCAGTAGGATTCAAGTGCAGACCTTCTCCTTTTTGAACTGTTTTGAAAATCCAAGGTTGTAAACAAAGGGAAGGCAAAGCAGCTAAGCCTTCAGTTGCTATTTCAAGGCTTTTTATTTAGTGTTGGAAAGAAACAAGTACTTTATTTGACTAGAGTGGGGAAAAAATAATAAATCTATGGTAGGATGAACGTACCAAATAAAGTCAGTGGACCTAAGTCTCATTACATGCTGGTAATGATACAAGGATTCTAGACACTATCTGTTCAGTCTTGCAAATTGATCCATACTAATCAATGCTCTCAAGCTTATTCCGTGAAGGTCGAAGATTTACAAATATGGTTCTATGCATTTTCATTTATGTCCATATCATAAGACTTTTAAATACTCAACATTAAAACATACTCTATACAACAATAAATCCAGCGTAAAATTCCATCATGTACTAATATGCAGATTATGGTCCTTTCCTTATGCCCCCTCACGGATAGGGAATAAGCACTATAAAAACACTTTTCACTTAGAACATCCATGCTATTTTTAAAAGGAGCCTCTTCGATTTTGTTTGCATCCCTCTGGTGTTCACTCTCCAAAACCCTCCTGCACAACGTATTTATTGCCAGGAAACTTCAAAACAGAAAAAAAATATCAAAAAAGTAAGTTTGTGGAAAGCACTGCCAGAGATTGCAGAGACTCACCTTCCCACTCTGAGAGCAGATACCACGGGCCAACATTTTAAACACTCCTGAGAGATCTTCAGGTGGTGTAAGAAAGTAATGCTATTAGCTGTACCATCATCCTACATCCATATTCAGGCAAGTAAGTTGTATGTTTGAAGCTGTTTCTTTAAAAAGCTAGGATATTTGTTACCCAGAGCGTGAATGACTGCAACCAGATTCTACAAGAAGCTTCACTGAGTCTGGAGTGTCTCTAGATTTGCACAACAGAGGCCAAGAGCTTCAAAACTCTATAGTTTATACACTATGTGTATAATGTAATGTACATTGAAGACACTAATTCAGGCAGAGTTTAACTATTAAATTAGCCACTAAAAACATCAGCGTTCCTATGACCACCATTAGAACAAGCTGAGATGCCTGCAAGACACTTTTCAAGAGAATTAACACTGAGATATGCAACTTCTGTTCATCATGGAACATTTTTTATTGTCCTTTAAATGGTACCGCTCATCTACCAGGCATTAATAACGTTATTTTAGCTGCAAGGATCTGTTCAGCTTTGTTTCCATCTCTTACTATAACTACATGACATCTCTACCTTGGGAAAAAAATCAGTCATAAACAAGATTACCAGAGCAAGAGAGTAAAATAACAGGAAAAAAAAGGCTTGTAATGCCTCTTAAAATGTCAGCTTCATTTTACAACAGTATAATCTTAGCCCTGTAAGCACTAAGCCAGATTCAGACTTGAGAAGAGCACTCTATTTATTTTTATTATACATGTCCATTGGTGCTTCATCATGATGCATAGTGTACCACACCTTCTGCAGCTGGTTCACCACTGCTCTGTTTTCCAAGTGCTCTGGTATCATCAAGGAATAAATCCAGGCAGTGGACTTAGTATATTGACAAAATAATATAAAATAAAAATCAATGATTTCTAGAGGTCTCTACTCCAGTCTCTGTGGACATAAGAGGGGAACAGCCCAAATCCAAAATGCCCAAGTTAGCAATTTAAGCTGCCTCGACATAAAGTGGGGAGACACAAGCCCCTGTCACACGCACAACAAAACATTTTTCTGGAGGGTCTGCTAACCAGGTAGAGAGCGCTGCTGCCAACATTATTCTCCAGGTTAGATAACCAGAATCAGTGGGAACGCTCTTACAAAAGGCTCGTCAGTAACAAAAGCGTTATGGCAAAGGGGGATTTAGATGGGGCTCCCACTCGCAGTGTTCCCCAGAGGCTCTCGGGCATACTCATGCTCACACACGCAACTTCAAGGAAAGAAAAAAAGAAAAAAATGTTTAGTACCACAGAAAACTGCTGCGTTGGAGAGACTGGCAGGAGATGCTGGGGAGGATAAGAAACTGCTGGATATTGGACTGACTGAGAAGATGGCTGCATTGTCTGAACAGGCTGCAAAACAGAGTGAAAGACAATAAATACAAGCTACTTAGAGACAGGTAACAACAACAACAAACTCTGTTGCTGAGAACAAAGATCACAAACACAGAAACACTGAAAATGCAGGTGACTCATCGCCAGCACCAAATACAAGAGGTCAGGTACTGCGATTTTAGTCTTCATCTTAGCCTTACACCAAGCAATTCTTTATTCTTTATTACAGATTCTTCTGCCTATTTTCATATATTTGATGGCTGTTAGATTAAATAAAGCCACTGCTACACCTCCTTATTACTGATGTGAGGCAAAGCCAAATTATGATTCTACATTTAATTTACAGAGATAAAATGGAAGAGCAGCACAGTGTAAGTGTGTATTTGAATTTTGCTGATAATAACTGCTTTAACTCCGAGTGTGTCATAGGCAGTTGAATAATGATTTTAAAGCTCCTTTGGCAGAATACAATAGCTTAAAAAAAATTGACAAAGAACAGGCTGCAAATTAACAGGCCTGTCAGCTTGGAGCAGATGTTTATCTAAGTAAAAGAACAATTTTCTTCAGCACTATTACCTTTGAATAGCTTTACTGTTCCTTTCGTTTTTATCTCTCATTTAACTTGAGTCTTACACAGGTTTGGTGCTACCTCTAAGACCAAAATCAAGAAATAAGAGCCACAAACACATAAATCCGAGGAAAATCAAAGCAACTTCACTGAATTAAATCATTGTATTTCTGGGTAACCTGGTATGAAACCATGAAAAATTATAAAGCCACACAACAACCACAGTAGATCTTGGCTGCTCTGCCAGTAAGCAGGATGTAGCATTCTTGCTCGAGTAGTTTCCTCCGCCTGCTCTGCTCTAGGAAATCAGGCACACAATCCACAAAATTAAGTTTGAACCAGACCCAAACCCTGCTGCCCATGCTCAGCCACATCTGGCTGCAGGCCACGGCCAGCTCAGGGTCCAGAGAGTCGACGTACCATGGCACTGTGCCCAAACTACGCTGCTCTTCCCCCCCTCCTGCTGTAGCTCCAGAGCTTCTAGCTCAGAGCAAGGTCGTGGCCAGAAAATGGGGCACAGGCAGAAGTCCCTCGGACTGGGGTAGGGGTGCTCGGAGAACGGGCTACCCAGAGCTCAGGCCCAATGTAACCAGACATGGAAGAAGTTGTAGAGACCTGCATTGTATTTGATTCTTTGACACAACCCCACTGCTGTCAAAAGGGAGAGGGGGAAGGTCCCCAGCTCTTTGGAGAGAATTACAGACTGCACTAGTTTGAGAATGAACCCTTCAGCTTTCACTTATGGGACATTTTTTGCAAAATAAATTTATGTTGACATACACTAACTTGCTTAACACTCCTTTTCAAAATGAAACCATCCTTTACATGGAACTGAAAAAGGAACCTTCCCTCTCCACCAGTTTCATCCACACTGAGAATACAAATCACGACCCCCCCATTTGTTTCAAAAGAAAAGAACATGCTGATATTTTGTCTAGCTACATCCTTCCCTCCTACTCTCTAGGTCATCCTTCGTATCCCTGAGAGCTTCTCTTTTATCAACAGCCACCATACCTACCTGTGTGACAAGGTGACTTGCCATTTGCTGCTGTGGCTGTTGAACCTGTTGAGGCTGCTGGGATGAAGGCTGCTGCTGAGACTGTCCCACCATCTGGCTCCTCATCGTCTGCTGGCCACTGGGAGGATTGTATATTGCCGGCGTCCCATCAGGATTTACAAACGGTTGACCTGAAACAGAACACCCTGCCTTTGCTGAGTACTTTTAAGAACATACTGCTTTCTGTATGAAATCCTAAAATCTTGCTTTAACTGATTGCTCTTCAGCTGACCTGCTACAAGAGTGAAGTGCCCATCACTCTCAGTGTCTCATTACAGAACCAGCCATCTGGGGTTTTTTTCTCAGGCAAGGCAGACAACAGATATTTGTTTTGGCAGTACGACTGCCAAAGGAATGGGTGGAAGGTTACCATGGCTATGAGATGATTCAGATGTTATGGTTACTTAGAGCCATTCAATGATAAATCAATTAGTACTAAAAGTGAACTCTGGCATAAACACTGGAGGGTAGAGAATATTAATGTACATTTTATTGACACACAGCAGCACTCAGATGTACACAACTGCTCCTGACACACTGTAGTTTGTACGCAATTACTGTGTTACTAATTTACTTACACATTCTAATAACATAGTTCTGTATTTTTAAGACCTGTACCCTATGTAATTAGAGGAGGAGGCACTGGAAGTTATCAAGGAAGAAACACTTAAGATGTCTTTGAAAATCTCTCATATACAGGAAAAATTCTGTCCAAAGTTCTACAAAGTTGCTGAACTCTTTTTGCTTCAGATATTCTAGCTAGGGGAAGTAAGCTTGCAAAAGAAATGTTTATTTAGAAAAGAAAAAGTGTACCCAAGTCATTGTCTTACAAACAAAAAAGAAATAGTATTTCTCTGTAGGGAAAATGAACCTCAGTTCTCTTCACTTCCATCGTAAATTGAAGGAATTAGAGTTGTTTCTGTGAGAAAAAGGGATTTTAGCAACAGAGTGATAACATTTAAAGCAGGTAATGGAAGTATGAATGGCTGAGATAAAAAGGGAGCTCTGGAGGAATTCGGTGACTGAGAGCAATAGTGAAATAATGAACTTCTGATTTGTATACCACAGGTGCCTCTACCTGTTCTATCTGCTCCTCAGCCTTTCACTTCCTCCCTCTTATGGTCAGAAATGTATGAGGAGCATACATAATAGATAAAGAAAGAAACCTTGCCTTAGCTCTCCAAAGCATGAAGACTTTCTGGATGAAGTTGCCATATTATACTCTGCACATCTCACACTCAGAGTGAGAAAGGTCATGATTAGAGTGAGCGGAAGAGAAGGAGGAGGCAGTTCTGTCTGCTGGCTGATTTTCTGCTTCTTGCTGTGAACACACTGGGTGACAATGGTATGGACTCCCCAGATTCGGGAGTGAGTCTCAGGCTCCAGAAGTACTTCAGGAGACTGGGGAAGTCAGACTGGGTGAGCGGGGCAACAGGTTCCCAAAGCCTGTGCCAGATGCTCAAGGGAAGCTGTAAAGAGCATCTCCTGTGGCTCAGTGAAGGATGACAGAACTGAAAGAGGGAAGGTCCAGCAATACTTTTAAAGATGAAAAAACTAGACCTTTCATGAAGAAATCTTGAAATAAGAAATCAAAAGGAGAGATCAGATGGTAACAGGGAAGACATTTGTAAGTTATGAACTGTGGCCCTGATAGAAGGGCAAAGATTGCCATGTCATTTAAAGGAGTAAGAATGAAACGTAAATGGTCTTAAATTGTCAAAGGGGTTAAGTCAGAGAACGTGTCAAGAGGAATCCTTTAAAGGGTAAAACAGATTGGTGAAGTCGGTGAAACAGAGAGTAAAACAGCTAACCACATAAGTGGTCTTTTCCCAAAGCAAGCAAGAAGCTTCTCTATCTGTGAAAGAAGAAGGAAAAGGAGGGGAAACTGCAGCTATGGAAAAGAAAGTGTGGATTGCCAACACCAAAAAGGAGCAGAGAGGTATAAATTAGAGCAGGGAGATACTGACAGCATCTGTAGATGCCATTAGAGGCTTGAAGAGTCAGTGACTATGTAGTGTGAAAGGAAGCAAAGATCTTTATAGGACACGGCGTTATGATCAAAAGAGAGAAAGACTGAAAGGATTGGAAGTAGCCACTCTGCAAGAGGAGAAGAAAGCTAAAGATTGATGTTATGTTGCGAAAAAAAAAAAAATCTATTCATTATAGGAAACAAAGCTCCTTTTTCCTTTTCTTTAAACTGTCTTCTCTTCATCTATGTTTCTGACAGCATCCGTCACTTTGATAGCCGATCACAGCATCCAGCAATCTAAGTCTCCTCCCTATGGAGCTTCTTTTGTAACATTACCCTAATAAGATGCAAAGATTCTCAGCCCAAGGAGCGGCAAATTTTCAGCATGTATTTTGCTGCATGTTAAAAATACAGTAGATGCTACAGTATAGCCTGACTTCCAGCACAGGTAGCAGGGTGAAGCTATACGCCTGAGAAAATAATTTCAGTCTTTAGAAGAATCTGCTCCCTCCATTTTCTTTCTGATGTATATGTATTTACAAAGGAGGTACAGAAACAAAATGTGCAGTTTGAAAGAAACGCAGAATTACACGTACACACAACCGCTTGCTCCCTGAATATTAAACATACTAACACACATGGAGCTCTCGATTATGCCTCCTCAGACAATGAGGCACGCTAGGAGGGAAGACAGGTACTCTGGTCTACTAACAATATTGAAAGGCATTATACCTATGGCAGACAAAGACTCCCCAGGTATCAGGGAAAAACACAAGCTAGCTGCTGCAAATTGCTAAACTGATGCAGGAGATGTTCCTCTAAAACAGCTCTTCTGGCTTGCAAGTGTGGTGAGATGCAGGCTCTGTCCTTGCCGTGGCCAGGAACGAGCATAACCTCTCAGCTGTTGGTGGGCTTGAAGCAACAGCGATTCCTTTTATTTGTTTCTCTCAGTCCTCTTACCTCTATTATGGACAGACTTCTGCCTAGCCCTGCTGAGTTTTGCATGGGAGCGGACCACGCAGCACACAAAATGCCACTTTCTGTATTGACCAAGAAACTCCAGTGCTATAGGTAGAACTATCAACTATCATAACAGCAGAATTGAGTAAATTAATAATGGGGGGGTTAGCGAATGCCCGCTTCCCATTCTGTCTTCTCCCGAGTGTTTCTAAGAAATTACTAAAATCACCATTTATGTTAACAGTATTAGGTTCTCATGTCAATAATATAATAGCTTGAAAAAAGTACACATAAATAGTAAAGTCTTCAGTAACTTGTACAAATATGTATTTTTCTAAGTCATCTCTCTAGAAAAAAATGATTGTGTTTGAATCTAAGAAAAGCAAGAACTGTTCCCTGATTTTACATACACTAGTATATATTGATCAGCCCCAGATACCACTCACTAAATGTCTCTGGAAAGTTTGGTTTAATGGTTTTGTGAAGGCTGTGTTTTTCTTAAATCCTCCAACTTTCAGGTTTTTTTGACCGCATTCTGACTAAAGAAATTACTTTTAGCAGTGGATTCACAAATAAGCTTTACACATTTGCACCAGAATACTGGAACAAAGGAAATATTTTATATACATAAAATATTGATTACAAATAAAATCCCTAAACAAAAAGCTCCTGAATGCTCTGTTAAGGGCTTTGGAAAAAAAAAATTTTTGGAGTTCAACTCTCAGCTCTCAGTATAATGGAAAATACATTGCACTGTAAGCTTTGTTATTTTAAACCCAGCATAACTCAGCTAAGGCTGACAGCACAGCTAGTCACGGTCACTGAAATAGTCCCAATCGCTGAAGAAGCATCACAGTCTCAACCTCCCTGAACCTTTGCAATGCTTTCAGTACAATACCGTGGGGGGTAATAGTGTAAAGTTATCTGGACCAAGGAGGTAACAAATTGCCTTAAACTTCCAGCAAGCACACAAGTTCAAGCTGAGTGCTTTCTGAAGTGTCCACAGTGCTCCGGTGACTGCGAATGCCTCGTTCAATCCCCGCAGTGCTGCTCACCACTAGGGCCACAATGCAGAATTGAAGAGATTACATCTCTCTCATACCACAAAACTTCTGATTTAAGTACAACTGCCAATGACATAAGGAAATTCACTCTGGAGTGGTAATTCAAATACAGCCTCTAAGCCTTTTGAAATTATTCTGCTGTTAAGCGCAATCTCTAAAATTTTGAGCATCGTATTTCAGTTGCACCATATCTCAGCTCGATATGGAAGAGCATCTGTCCTTAGTGAAGTTAACGGCATCTCAGAGGATTCGCAGTCAGGGAGTGCCAGGACTTTACAAGATGAATATCCTGTCTGCAACCGCATGAGTGTGTTTTGCATCACTTCCCAGCGGCTATGCCACAACAGCCTCTGAAAGCCAATCCAGCTTTGCCTGCAGATTAAAAAAAAAACGACCCGCCAAAAGTCATTTCTGCGTATATTTGCTGCTTGCTTCCTCAAAAAGCCTCAAAGAAAATATCTCTAGAAACATGAGATTTGCCAGTTCCCCATTTGACATCGAAAACACTGAAGGGCAGCACCAGGCAGGAGAACATCGTACTGACCTGTGTGTGGGTTGAGAAGGATACTGCCAGGCGGTATCCCTGCAGCTTCAAGTGGAAGAATGATATAGCTGGTGTTGCTGGGGGCCACCTGGCCACTCATCCCGTTCTCAGGGTAGGACACGCCGCCCGAAGAGCTGGCCGTCACCCCGGGGACAAGAGATGCACTTTGGAGAGGCTGATGTATTCGTGACAGTGATCCTGAGGAGCCAGCGCTGCTGGAAGACTCTGAGCCTAACAGAGAGACACAATCGCAGCAGGGGGTTACAAGGGACCCCAGTCCCCATCAGACACGGCGTGTACGCGAGGACACCCTTCACAGACTGCAAAGGCAAGCACTAGTCCATGCCCAGCTGGTAGGAGTGGGGTTTTCATTCCCTAATGAGCTCAGTATCCAGCAGTATTTCTACAATTCAAAGGACCACTTCCCTCCCGCAACATCTGCATCCCTCCCAGCCAAACAGAACACAAAATGCTCAGCATATATTTATAATGCTAAAGTACTGGTTCTTAAGGTGTAAAAACTAAACACAGGGTTTGTAAGTGAAAAAGAAACAAAAACCTCACACAACACACCACCAAACATTCTTCTATAAGAAAAAAAGCCCCAGCAACTGAGTTGTCAATAAAGCAACAACACAGCTATGTCATACCTGCATTAACTTAAAGCTACCTAAGACTTTTGCTACTGTTTTTTCAGCACCTAGCCTATCAAAATTGATCAATCAAGATAAATCAAATGTGCTAAAATACATCTGTGTCTGGAAGGATGGGGAGATGCATTATTTTAAAACCCAAAGACAATTTCCAAACTTCAGTGATTTTACTGGATTAGATTTCAATTTGCTTCAATGAAAATGACAAGAATCTCTGAGAGCGTAAGGCTCACGTGATGGCTCCCTAAAGCAGGATATTAAGGCAAATACAAGGGAGGTGCAAACATCTGTATGGATGCCTCCTCCCCAAAAGCACACTGTAATTGCAACTTCTTTTATTTCACTTCTGTGCACTGTCTACGCATCTTACGTTCATTTCTAACCTCCTTAGTGCCCTCCTGCAGGTATAGACTAAAAGAAAAGACAGAACTCAGACATCAGTTTAGCAAACTTCTTTCTTAGAGGGCAAATTCCATCCCTTCCTATTTGGGATACTGCAGGAGGACCCTGCAGTAGACTGCTTAGAGCTGCCATTTGTTTTCAGTCAAATCAACACTGGAATTTGTTTATTTCCTTATAATTAGAGCAAAACAGGTTCCTCTGAAGAAATCACACCAGCATCCTGTTACTTAACAGAGGGTCTTTCCACAGATTGCTGGGGATTGCTGTGTAAGACACATTTTTATTCATCTTCTTCAAACTTCATATTCACCTGGCAGCTACTACAGAGACAGTGCACTATTTGCCGTCAGCAGGACCATAAATCCGCTTCTCCACGATCTAATCAACAAAGCAGTAAGATTTTAGAACAAATTTTTGATCTTTATAAATACACTTTGAAGTTGTTTTAAATGCTATATTTTTTCCCTCCTTGTAGACTGAGGTTGGAAATTTAGAAAGATTATTCCTGCAGGGATAGTTTTATTTATTGGATCATTTCAGTGTTTCTACAAATGGCAGAGATGTTCCTGGAGATCATCCTCATCAAGTGCAAGCAGTACTTGGCATCTTCCTCGCAAATGCAAATGCAACTGCTGGAGCTTAATCTTCCTTCTACAGCAGTCACCAGGTCCTTTCCTGCGTTCCCCTGGCTCTTCTACATGCACTTCATGTTGCTTCTTTGAGTTCTTGCTTTACTTTCTTCTCTTTTTCATTACCTATTGAATTCAACTGGTTAGAAAGCTATCTGGAGATGCAGGAGTGGTGATAAGATTTCATAAATCTCCCATTATTCCTAAGCATGTAAGTAGTATCAAGCCTGAGTTCAGACTTCTCTCTCCCCATTTTGTGCTAGTCTGAAGAAATGCCATTAGCCTAAAACAAGATTGCAACTCTGACATTCAATTGGTTTTTTCCTTTTCCCCCTTTCAGCTCTTTTTATGGCAGAATCACAGATTGATCTTTACCAGCTTCTGAATGTTAAAAGCCAAAGGACTGCAATGGATTCAGATGTACTCATCAAATGGTAGGCAGAAGCAGTGGAAAAACCTCTGGAGCTATCATCGAACGTTAGCCAAGACGATAACTTTGAAACGTCTGCTTTAAAAGATCAGAGATCTGCTCTCCTGAATCAGTAGAATAAATGGATGATTTTGAAAGAACACAAATAAGACAGAAAACTATCTTAGCAATTTTCTGAATATTAAAAAAAATTCTAAAAATTGCTACTTAACCAATTTTGCCCCCATTTATCCTGTATAAGAATGATTTCTTTTTCCCCCCAACACTACAACTTATTTCCTATTATTTTAAGTCTAGACATATTAAGCCAAGTAAATTCTAACACTAATGTTTGGAAATTAACACCAATTAATCTTGTCTTTGTAGCTCTGATTAGCTTTTTTCACGGTGTCTAAATCTGGAATAAGAAACCACCACATAATGAATTCAGTACTGTAGCAAATGGAAAAAAAAATGAACTATCTGACTTTATTCAGATTCACATTAAGAGATCTCTTGCTAAAGACTTCTGAAAGGAACTTTGACTAAATGAGATTTTTGCCCCCATTACACAATCCAACCTCTTTTTTTCCAGTATGTAATGATGGCTACTTCTTCTAGATTCTTCTATAATTTTCTTGCTGCTTCACAGCTGACATAATAATAACCTTCATATTCTCATGACTTTCCATTAATATACTTTTAAAGTATTCTGAAAGATACAGCAGTTCAAACAGTGGTAAAAGAGAGAGAGACAGAAAAATCACCACAAAGTCTTAATAGCTTAAAGGGTTTGCACAGGGAGAGCATGGAGGTACCATTAATTTTCCAATATTCTGAGCATTAGTGAAGCAATGCAACATGTCTTGCTCCATTTATTTTGGGTCAGTATTCAGTATCTGATGACTTTGAACATCTCTGTTCATCCCACCTTCCAAGTCCAAGGTAAACTTTTCCTTTCTTGTCAACTGGACTCTCTAGAGCTGCCCATTACTTGCTCCAGAGAGTCTTTTTTTTTTTTTTTTTAGGAACAGTAGAAAGCTGATCATCTCTGGAAGTATTTTTGTCTTGGATATAGTTTCTTGGTTTAGGAATATTCATTAGCTTTAAGCTGTAAGTTACTTGTATTTCTGTATATTACAATGTATTCAGGGGGTTTTTTTATGATAATGGTACGTGCTCACTTGAACATGATTATTTCTCTGCAAGATGCACTTCTAAAAATAAGACTAATGCTTCAGCACAGTTGGTTGGCGGGAGGAGTATGATTGGAAGCAGTTGGCTCATGATTTATTACCCTCACATCAACGTTCCCACATTTTCTCTTGGACTCACGAGATCCATCAGGCTAATGCCAGATTAAAGGAAATCATAAAGAAGCAGAAATCCAGTTCCAAAACTCAGAGACAAAAAAACTATAATTTTCGGGACACTGTATTAAAACCAACCAAACAAAAAAGGTTAATGAATTGAAATGCCTGCAGCATAATCATCTTTCCCCAACAGGAGTAGCAATGAACACCTAACAGGAGAGATTAGACTGTGGCTCCAATTAGTTGGAGCCTCGCCAAGAAATTTAACGATCCTTACAGATCTGTATCAACACAGCTGATACCCCAATGCACCCAGCATTTTGTAAATGGGGGGAATAAAGAACGACATTCCAACAGATGTGCATTCTACTGAATGGAAAATGTATTAAGAGAAGCTAAAGATGCAATAGTTATATCTTTTAAGTCTCCCAACAATTATTTAAATAGATACGTAGGTACACAGGGGACATTTCTTCGAAACACATCTTGTTTTCCCTCCAAATAATGTATATAAAAACCTGTTGTAATGTAGCAGTGAATATAACATGGTATTTGATGAACTAGACTTTCTCTTCATGGATGTGTTAGAGACTGAACAGGTACATCTTTGATGCCTACTGGGACATTTATTTCACATACCACTCTACAACCCTGGAAAGTCCACTATACTACTGGAAATCTAAACTAACCAACATTTTGTATGATTTCTTAAGATGTATGAATGCAATCTGATTGCAATTTGTTAAATTATTAACTACCCACTCAATACTGAATTATAGCTTAACACATCTCTATATGCCTACTAGGCTTCAGAATAACAGAGAAGAAAATTTTATTTGCAATATACAATCTGTGCAAACTACACAATCAACAGGTGCATGAAAATAACCCTCAGAATCTGTAAGATAACCGTGTAATGGGCTTCAAGCAGCCCCTTTTGTGAAGTTTGCAAGAATGAAGTAACATAATTCCTTTGCTAAGCTCCAATTCCCATGCAGCTGAATGCAATTAAAGTCTAAGACTAATTGACACTACTGCACTCTACCACGGAAAACAGCATGTTCTATGATCTCTCTTTGCCTAAGGGGAGGCTAACATCTTTCTGTGCTTCAGTTTCTTCTTTCTGTGTTTCTGTGCTCCCTTCTGTTTGTCTGCTATGTACCATTAATTACTGATTTATCAGAAGTTAACGTTAAGGGCAGAACATTTAATTTTGGCAACAATATTAAAAACGATTCAGAAAGGCTACAATGCTAATATTGCATCACTGCATATATTCTCAAAGGCAGCTGTGAGCCATCTGTGAAAATCATGAAAGTTGTAATATCCCCATGATGAAGAAGAGCATTTGACAATGCTTCTGGATGACCATCATATATGTAGAAAAATTTTCACATTTAAAATAGTCACAAACATTTTCCATTATTTAGCCAATGGAGAACATTTTGACCAACTAATGACTTCAGAGTGATTTCATACATACTATGTGCAAGACAAAAATGCTTTAAATTTATGACTGTGAATCGTAAGGCACTTCAGAGAACAGACCAGTACTTTCTGCAGAGGAGAACCGTGACAGAATCGGTGTCTACCAGGCTCTGCCACACTACCAGGGCAGCGTGCCTGATGCTTGTAGCTACTACACTGATTGAAACAGGATTACAGAGGTGTAAAGACAACAAAAAATAAACAAAATCCCCCAAAATAAAAACACGATCAAGCTTTAAATGTGTACTGAGCTATGGAACACCCAGCACAGCCTATGACTAGAGTATGGAGTAATAAAGACCTAATGCAAAACATGCCCAATGAAGAGTCTCTTGGTACCTAATGTACCTTAGAAAACACATGCAAATGGCATGTGGGGGCTCTGACAGCTTTATGTATGCACTCAGCATTTTTTGGTGAAGGAAGAACACTTTATCAAGGCATAATTCCCCATTATTTTTTTTTTTGAACAGTCATTCTTTTCCTTTTTAATGCTATTCAATAACATTTTAGACAGAAGGGTAGAAATAGCAATTCAGTTTTTATTCTCTATGATTTTCCTCAGGCTGACTGACAGTTTGACTTTGTGTCCTGGCTTTGACTGGTAAGTTTGTTTTGACATCCAGCCTTGCTCTTTTTCCCCCACCTCTTCCTTTGATTTTCTTTTTTCCCCCACTTTTTCTGCCCCTCAACTAGCTTTCCAGTTTAAACACTTTGCTTAAAAAAAAGTCAAAGCACTTACAATACATAATTGCTCTGCAAAGAACATGGAGTTTTAATATCATTGATGTTTTAAAAAGTGTAGTATAAGAGTTTTCATTTGAAAGCAATTTTGGGGTTGGTGCATACGGAGTGCAGATACATTTACAAGTATTGGCATGCTCCAGAGATGTCTCCTTTAATACATTTTCTAACTGCACCCTCTAATATTCTTCATTTTAATAATAAAATGGCTACTTAAAAGTATTACTCTTTTGCAATTAGATGTCTCAACCCTCCAAACTGGATTTCCCTGTAACCATTTTAAGTGTTCTGCACCTCTGCAATACAACGCTGCAGAGAAACACATTTAACTGCACCCTATTGAAGGTGAATGATATGAAAAAGTGTACCAGGAACCTGTGCCTCCATCCTAATTCATGGATATCAAATTGAATTCTGATGCAATGGAAAGATTCATGGGGGACAAAGAAATCTGGAGGTTAAAAGATGGCATACTTCAGGCCCCGCTGTATAGCCTACTCAGCCTTCATACAAATAAAAAAAACCAGGAGAGTGTAGTTTCAAAACTACATACACGCTGGTTTTGCTATGTTGCATATGCTCATGATCAGGAACAAGGCAGAGGTAAACAACTATATTGCACTAATTTTCAAAGTCAAATTATTCTTATCTTAATTCCATAGGATTTCACACACGTAAGGATGGAGTAAAACTGAAGGACAATCTTATCTTAGGAAAGGATCCTTATGGGTCCCTTCCAACTTGAGATAGTCTGTGATTCTATGAATCTTAGGATACTAACCAAATATTTTTCAGGGTCTCAAAAGAAACATAAAATAGAAGCACTACGAAGAAAAGCCAAGATATTCCAAAAGCTCACAGCAGCTTTATGACCAGCAAGGTTTGAAAGGGCGTCTTTCCAATCAGCCGGGTTCCTTTACAGCTATGAAATATAACAAAATTTTAAACTACGTTCAAGATCTGGAGGTCCAGAATCTAGTTACCAAGTCAAAGGTTTTCTTGATTTATTCTGAGAACTCCACTCCCCGTTATCCTGAGTCACGGCAAAGGCTACCATACAAGTTTGGGAATAAGAGTGAAACCCGATCAACCCAGGTTTGATAAACTGGGTTTAAATGAAGTATTGTCCATAAAACACTCTCAAGCTGAAAGAGCACTAAGTGCTAAGTATTGATTACCACTTGTCCTGTACTATATTTATCAAATGAACCAAACTGATGGAATCATCTGATGGGCTCATTATTTATTATGCACTTTTACACAAAAATATAATAGAGTAGCTTAATGGCATGGCTTGAAATTACTTAGATCCAGACCCTCTGACTCACTCATATGTTAATGTACCCGTGAAGTTAATGCAAATAAATGCAGAATTCCCGCCAGGTTCGTAGTCTCCTTAAATGGTGCTTTCATTTAATGGGAACTAAAAGAGAAAATTAAGAGACTGTGGGACTTCTGTGAATCCAGCGCTTCTGCCTGCTTCCATCACAGCACACTGCCTCATCTGCCAGCAGCAAGGGAAAGGCTGTACTCCGAGATACAGACGGTCTGTGTTTCAGCAACAACACCACGATGTTCTTGGGTTTCTCATCAGCTACATTACATTTAAATCTTCATGATTCAAAAAAGATTAAGATTAATAAAAAGGCAAAATTTGTGCTACGTCTGAAAGGAGTACCACCTTTTTCAGGCTACAAGAAGTGCAGACAGTCAAACAGGACACACACATACTCTACTCCAGGAAAAGCCTACCTCACCTGTGATTTGCAAACCTCAGGCACCAGGTTTTCTTCTTTATTCCTAAAAACTCAACACCAGGTACCCAGACACTCGTGTACATAGATGGACGCACACACATGCACAGGAAACGCGACTGTTCGTGTAACTCACTGCCTTGTCCAACCATGGGGGTTGGACTAGATGATCTCTGAAGGTCCCTTCCAACCCAAACCATTCTGTGATATACCATACTCAGGCAAGTACCAGTGCAGCCATTTATCACTGCACAACAAGAAGTACTGTGAACCCAATACATTACTAGCTACCTGTTTTAGACAGTTTGCCGGTACTTCTGTTACTTGATGAGCTATCACCTCTTGTCAGGACGGTTATCCCACCAAAACTGGCTGTCTTTGTTATGGCTGGCTTCAAATTTCGATTGGAGCTGTCCGAGTCTGTGCTGCTCCATGGCCTCTGGTGGTCTGTCCACTTCAATTCATTCTCTGTACTGCTCTGTCGACTGCCAGATGCCTTCCCCGTGCTGTCTCTGTTACCCCTATGGATATCAGGAAACAAAGATTTATACACAAATAAAACCATGTCAGGGCAGAGTCTATCTTTGGGTACCCTGCAGCGAGCCTAATAAAGGAAAAGGAAATACTCTGCATTTACAAAAGCATGCCTGAAACAGGGGATTTGACCCCCATACTCATCTGCCTTCAGCAAATAACCCTTTTACATGCACAGCACTTACCACTGCTCCCCATTCGCACATATCCTAAGAGCACTTCAGCGGACGGGGCAATATTACGCAGCACTGATGTAGTATTTCTGTTGCCTGTTGACCAGTCTCTTCCCTCAGCAGATCCCTCGCTACTTCTCTCTTTGCTGTCCATCACCTGTAATGTTTTTCTCACTAACTTCACCTGCCCTCTACCTTTGCCTTCATGTCCACCCTCCTTAGTTGTATTGCACCTTGTCCCTACTCATCATCTGCTCTGTGAAGCCATCCAAAGCCTTCCTCTAAACATGTGTCCTCCCAGTGTGAGCCCAAACTCTTCAATGCTAACGCTCCACTTCGAGACGCACCAGTTAGGATGGGTCCCCGTCCCCCCCCCACCACCATATGCAGTAATTGAAAAAAATTCTGGGTAGAGACTGTCTGTCCTTGAACAGCTGCAGAGCACCCAGGGTACTCTGAGTAACAACACAGTAAACAGTGAGCAGAATTTGGCTTATTTATGGTGAATCACTTACAATGTGCTGCTGAAATGACAAAGCCAGCACGCTTACCTCAGCTCAGTGCACCACAACCACTACCCCAACAACACTGGCTTTTGGAAGGCTTTTAGAAGACCTTTTCCACCCTTCTGTCTTATTTTAAAGTTTAATACCTTGCAGGCTCAAAGCTCTTCCTACTAATCAAAAGGGTGGGACTGTATCTATTTTACATATTTTTTTTTTTGGTCCCTTTCCCCTTGTGAACATGGCTCCTGCTTTTTATTTGGAGAACCCGCCGAGCTGTGTGACTCAGGACGTGAAGGAGCAGCGCGTCAAAGATGGGATCAGGCTGGTGTGTTCCTTGACTGGGATCAGAGCCTCTTACAGATGTGATCAGCAGTATTAACCTGTTGATCTTCGCTAGACCCAGACAGTGGGAAAGCATGAAGAGAAACAGCACAGAAGCAACAACAGACAAAGAGGAAAAAGATTTTAAAAAGAAATTGTCCCTAAGATTTAATTGGAAAGCAAAAACCCAAAGTATATTATTTGCAGACTCTTTTGCATTCTCGTGCTTAGAAATTAGCAATTCTCTTATATTTATATTCTAGTGGAAAAGAGGAAGAGAAACAGAATGCTTTAGTATCTCAGTTAACTATTGTTTCGGGCTACAGAAATTCCTTTTTCTTCCCCAAATCTGAACAGATATTAGTTATTAAGAGCACCTGAGTGCAAGATGATTCCTTACTCCTGCATGGCCAATCCAAGACTCTCTGATCATCAAGGCTAGCCCAAAACCTGGAGAAAAGTTTTCCTGCCTGCTGCCTGTGGCCATGGGATGCAGCTCCATTACTTCTGCCCGCTCTGCTTAAGGTTTGTGGCAGCTGATTGACTCTAAAAGCAGTTTGGCATGCTCAGCTCTGGTTCATTTGAACTGAACCTATGGGAGGTCAGGGTGTGGGAAGAGAGCCATTCTAAGCCTCTCGGAGGAACACTGTCACCACCAGGTTGGGTCTTCCACTGATCCAGTGTGTCAAAAAGTTCTCCGTGAAAATACGGACTGACTCCTACTGATTTCCTGTGGCTTGGGATGCAATCTGGGATACGGGATACATCTGAATGTTCTCTGGGCAGAAGGAATTGGAGTTTGGAAGACAAAGTTCACAGAGAAAAAAGTTTCAAAACATCGCTACTTTAAGTAAGGGAACTTCAGTTAGTTTCACCTCACCGTACTTTCAGCTTTTAATAAAAGAACAAAAGGGAAAAAGGTCAGTCTGGGCCTTAGTCTGTGAAACGTGCCTGTTGTATATATTAGAGCAAAATGAACTTCCACCAGTCACAGTCACCCCAAAATTGTGCTAGCCCGAGCAGACGGGCACTTGAAAATCTCATACGGTTCCTGAGCCAATGATCCATAAAACCAAAGGGAAGAGTCCCACTGTAACCTACCCATTCAGAGCATGGGATGAGCGGTGTAAGAACTCTGTTCTCCTTGCTCCTTTCCAACCAGAAAAATGACATACCCACACCTGTCAAGGTCTCCCTCGGCAAGGACACAGACAGAATCACGAGTGAGAGTTACTGGGAAAAAAATATTAAATAAAGTCATACAAACCTAAACAGCTGTCTTTTCTTATGGGTGTCATTGCATATACTACTGTCTTCCAACAGCCTACTGAAAAACAAAAAGAAAGATTATGGTAACAGACACAGTAATTCAAATTTATCTGATCTGTAAAGCTATATTTAATTTCTAGCAACATCTTCCAACTTGCGCTACATTCATAGTTTAAAAAAAAACCCAACAAGGCTACAATTTCCCCTGCTTCCTCTCCCCTAACTGTGCACAGCCAACTGAACATAACAAATGTCAGCCACGGAGGCTGAAGGCCATTTAACATTTCCTGCTACCGAGCAAGGTAATTCTCAGAAGCCAAGGAACCATACATCTACATCCAAAAGAAAATTCATAAAAATACCACCTAATCAGGACATAAAAAATGCAAGCGAGCATAATACCGCATATATAATTTTAAGCACTTGCTAAGTCACTTGGAAGTCTCTGCAGCTCAGAGAAATGCTCAGGTTCTCTGATGAAAAAGAAAGGCAAAGCACTTAAACACATATCTAACTTTCAACACAGCAAATCAACAAGATCGTTTACGTGCAGAGAGCTAAGTATGAGTTGAAGTGCTTCACCTATCAAAGGCTGTAAAGGCACGCAGGAAGAAAAAGCAGTGTTCTGAGGAAGGCAGCTGAAGTCCTCCTCCTGACAACAGCAGCACAGGCAGTAAAAGAAGCCCAACTTCCAACCCGGCCTTTTACTGGTCTCCCCTTGGGTACGCATCCGTACTCCAGGAAAGCTGGTCAGCCAGCTCACAGGTTTGAGCAAAGCGAACCAAGTGCAAACACCAGAACTGGCTGCCTTCTCCCGCAGGCAGGTGTGGGACTGAGGGCGTAAACCAGCGGAGGCCTGGCTGTGAAGTGTGTGTGTTATCCCACAAAGGTCCTCATCCTACCCTCCACAGCACAGCATCTCAGCACTTTCCATACTGACTTGGGAACATGAACAACTATGCCATGTTTATTGTCCCAGTCTCTCCAGAGAGGGAAAAGTAGGTTTATGGGATTTTTGGATTTATTTGGATTCCTGTTGAAATTTTGATAAAATGTATCTCCATAGTCATGATACGGAAGAAGCAGCTGAGGAAATATCCTTAGAATATTTCTTAGAATATATCCTTAGAAATATCAAAATACGAGGTGGCTAGATGACAGTGGCTGCCATTACCTCCTGAGAGCCTTTCCCTCATTCCACTTACAGGACTGTCCATCAGAACAGCTGGTTTGTACCATTACTGTGGAGTCGTTTTCTGTGGGAACAGCCTTACTCATAAACGCATCTGATAGATGTAAAGATGGACACAGACAGAAATACTGTGAAAGATAACCTCCCCTTCTTCAAGGGGGCAATAAACAGTTTTAAAACCTGCACAGGAGAGACTTCGGCTATCACTGCTCAAACACTCACCGGTGAAATTCCCAGCATTTTGGTTAAAATCCTTACATGCTGTAAAGATGCACAATTTCTACAATTTTCAACACAGTTAAGCTAATTTATGGCTAATTTATGAGCCATATTTTGTAACATTTCATATTTTCTAGACTTTAAAAACAGTTTCTTCTTCTCTTTGCTTTAAGTGGATTTATTACCATAAAAATAACATCCGTAAGAACTATCACACAGTAATGCAAAGTAACAGTTAGCTCCAGATATCACCATTTTGTTACTACAATGCAGCAGTGAGGCAGGTCTGGTCTCGGGGACTCGTGAGCCTTCACAAGCAACAAGGGAAGCCAGTGCTGCCACTCAGCCCCACAGGAGAGCAGGTTAAAGAACAGGAACACAAGTGCGGTCTTCCATAAATACCCTCGTCCAGACACTGCTAGAGTGCTTCTTAAAGATCAGTAAGTTAAATTCTAAAGGCACTCCAGAGACAGACTGGTCATTTGAAACAAAACCTTAGGTGGGCTCCCCCTCCCTCCCGCAATCTGCTTTTAAAAACTGAAATGCAAAGTCTTGCGAAAGCAGCAGTAACGCCTTAGCTGCTCATATGCAATACTGCAAGGCAATCTCTTCCCCCCCTGCCCCCCCCCGCCTTAAAGCACAAAACCACTGCAGATAACATGTATTACAAATTTGCTCAGCAGTCTTCGCATTAGGATAAACAACTACAGAACTATGATACACAAAATAATACGAGAAACAGCTAAGTTTAACACACAAAAAAAGCTATTTTTACCTGTTTTCCACAAAAAGGTTTTCCTGGGAGCAAACTGACTGAAAAATAAAAAAGGCATTGTATCAGACGTTCTAGATATGCTCTGCTGTTCCAATTCCTTCCTCGATTTTAGAATTATCTCCCCTTTTCAGGCTTAAGGGGATTTCAATTCATGCATCATTTGCATTTGCAGAAGACAAGAGGGGAAAAAAGGTCAAGAATAAGGTCAGGCCAGTAAAATAAATTCCATGCATTACAACACATTGCCAACAAGGGGTCTCAGTTTGGAAACAAACTGAAACTTCTCAGTCCTGAGATCAGAAGGCGGCGGTTATATGCAAAATACTGGCAATTCGAAGGGGAAAAACGTTTTTCCTACATAAGGTTCCACTGGTCTGCCCTACCACCTCAAAATAAGATTGTAGAAGAGCACAGAGCTGCAGGTAGGAAGGACAAACAGGAGGAAAGCATGCAGAACTGACAAAGTTCTTCAAAGGGAGAGAAGATACTGCAGTACTGAAAAATACTGTGTGATTTCACGTTTTATAGTTGGAGAGGAAACAGTCATACCCACATTGAGATATAAAGTGATGATAATCATCTTAATAATATTAACAACAACAATAGTCTATTGCAAAAAGGTTCTCTGCGGGAGGACTTAGATCCCAAGAAAGGTGAAGGGCTCAGAAGAAATAAATCCTATGGGCAACTGTATAATTCTTTCAGCATTACTTAATTTTTTATGCAGAGAAATGAAGCTGTGCTCAATTTCCCATGAATAATTCTCTCTCTTTGATTTTTTTCATTTCCCTCCTATTTCATGTTCACTAAACAAAGTGCCTCGTAGCTGTCATTGGATTATATCTCCATGAGGTACAGAAGAGAGGACAGTGAGTACTTGCACTGAATTTAAACAAAAGGCAGGCAAAGCGAGGAGGACACCAGAGATCATGCCCATCACTTCTGTAACAACAGGACTCAGCTCCAAGAATAATGCAATGCCATCACTAGCCCTGTCAGATTTTAATAGCATGGGATATGCACAGATTTGGGATGTTTCTGTTTTGAAAAGGGTAAGCTAATGACCTACCCAAAGAGCCCTGGCCAACACCAGAAGCAACACCCTGCGCATTCCCAGTGCTCCAGCAGAGGCCTGGGAAAACTCTTCCCTCAGCACTACAGCCATTTCCATCCCATCAATTTACACAAGGAAGGAATTTAGCCCTGAGAAGGCAATGTGGTTTCTCATTAAAGTTGTAATTCATCCACCTAGCACCCACATCAGGGAACATCTAACAGCTCTGTGGGCTTCCCAGGTGAGCTCCCACCCTGCACTCCGGCTAAACACTCAAGACTCTGGGCTGCATCAGTGGCAAGGGCATCTCTCCTTAGCACAAAGCCTCAGGACATCAGGAGAAAGTTCTCTGATGCCAGGGGACCAAATTCCCACCAGCCACAGCAGACCTAGAGTTTCACCCCAGGTCAAGAGGAGACAGAAACTGTTCATTCCCCCTAAAACCACTGGGGTCCTCTGTACAACTACAGCACTGCATCTTCGCTCATTTTATGTACCTTATTACAAGATTTCATTAACAAATGTGGCTGTGCAGACTTCAGCGTAATCTACCTACCTATGACCATAGTGAAATTGCCCCATGGGCTTCTACAACCTCAACTGTGGGACTGTGTCTTCAGTTTGAGGTTCATGATAGGCATTTGTGCATTGACTTCGCTGTAGCCGTATTTCCAAAGCAGCATTATAGCTACTACTCCAGAACAAGCAAGTAAAAACCTTTGCTCAGACCAGAATACTGGTCTGCATCCCCCACAAAGTTACAGAAGCAAAGAGGCATCTACCTATTTGGAATTTTTATTTTATTTTCTCAAGTTTTTAAAGAGACTGAGGAATAAAGCACAATAAATATCTGGGATTTATATTTTATCAAACAAGTGGAGAGGTCCGCTCCCTTTTCAGTGTCTTGACAGGAACCGCTAACAACTGCATTATAAACTTAAAGACAGTCTGTAATAGTCCATCTGTCTTCCCGGTTGATGATGCTGGCACGGGGCCACACAATCCCTGGAAATTATTTTTTCAGTACAGGTGTGAGGCTGAGAGGCAGAGAAGACAGACAGCTTTTTATTATACTATTCTTACTGTTAAAAATCAGATGGCTAAGCAGCTTTGGATAGTAATTTAGCTAAATACACGGTCAGGTCTCACTTTTCTGATCTATGGCATCAATAATGCTCAATTTAAAGCACCAGGAAAGCTTAAGTACACAGCACAGCCGTTGTAAAAAACATTCTTAGAACACTTGGCTCTTCTATACTCAAAGACAGTGACAACAAACCTACAAAAGGAAAAAAGTTATGTAAGATTACCTACAAATTTGCCTCCTCAGAGACCTCTGCATGCAAGATTTCCATTAGGGTGCTCTGTATGACCAACTGACATTTATGAAACAAGTACCTCACTTCTAATTTCACAGAGCCTTTTAAACTCTCGACTGGAAAACGTTCATCAGCTCTGCCAGCACACTAGGTATACTATGGGCTGCTGCTCTTGTTTTTAATTACATTAGCCAACATAGATAACTATTAACATGCAGCAATATCCTGCAGTGGATACCATCAGGTAATCATTTTCACGTCAGTTAAACAAGACGTGATAGATCTCAGGCTCCCAACTAATGCTTATTGCTTGATCTGCAGCCACAAACAAAGGCTCTGTACAGCAGTAGGGGAGTTTTAGTACCTATGAGTTTATGGTAGCCAACACAGGGCATGTCTTTGTTTTGTTTTTATTAAATTTAAGCCCTATTCTTCCTAATCTTTTCCTACTGGAAGGATAGGACAGGCTGAAGCCACCTTTTCAAATATTTATTTCGTGACTCTCTTAATCTGTTAAAGATCCCCAGTGGTTTCTTAAGTAGAAGAATCAGGATTTATTTTATCTAAAGGATCTGTCTCTTCAGAATACATTCAGTCAAAAACAGCCATTACATTTAACCACAAAAAATAAAAATCATGGTGTATTTCCTTTAATAAGTTGCATGCGTATCATGGGCAATTCTAGCATTTGTGTAAGTAATAAAGCATCTACATTTTTTGGTGAATATACAATGATTACTAGAGAATACACTTATAAACAATAGATGGCCCTTATGTGATTTTGGCTCATGAGGTTATACATTGCGTTAACCTTGAAGAATGAAATTTCCCCCACGTAATTTGATTGCTAGTCTTTAGAATCAATTTTCTGCATGCTTAAAAGCCAAAAGTAGTGTAGCATTTACGCACGCATTTGGGATTCTCAGTTAAACCTACAATTTGAATTAATGCACAGGGAAAGAACAGCATACACTCTTTTTTAATTATTCTTTTAGATTGTTCTTTGTCTTTCTTGGACAATTCCTTTTCAACCTGCTAAGAGCAACTAAATCAGTTCAGACAAGAAACAGTTTCTTTGCAAGACCCAGATACTCCAGGTCCTCTGCTAGAGTGCACTCAGCTGAAAAATTCACAAATTGCTGTAAAACTAAGGTTCCAACTGAAACATGTTTTTAAAAGGAAGGCTGTAGGCTTTGCAATTAAAAAATAAGCTTGAAAATAGCTTTGAGCATAACAGTGCTCAAGCAGTACCATTTTACTGTTAGCAGCCTGAAAAGTTGAAGGTGTACTTTGTAGTTCTTATTTCAGTGAGCTGGAACGATCACATTTATTAACTATTTATTCTTCACCAATCCTTTTATTAAGGTATCATATTAACGTGCTTCTCAATCCCTGCCACTTGACAGGAGTCATTAAAACCTCCAGCTCCCCTTGGCAAAATTTATGATAGCCAACACAGCAGATGGGAAAACTTGCCAGAAAGTATAATTTAAACTGACTAATAGCAGACTAATCATTATAAGGACTATCGTAATGATGGCATTATTCATGAAGATATTTATTTTTTTAAAACCTTCCCACTTGGAAATGAATCTGGCGCACCAGAGTGCAGCAAAATCAAAAGAAGGACAAGCAATCTTTCTGTTGGCTGGTACGTGGGGTCCAGGTTAAGACATTTTCCACTGCACTTCAAACATGCACAGAATGTTTTGCCCCTGTCACCAGACTGCCTTTTCCTCCTAAATTTTGTTCAAAGTTCTGACTCTTGGGCTGATCTATTATCCAAGGAGTTTTAGGTACCTCCAATGTATTTAGAGAAGGGGTGCTAGGTGCCACAAGTTACGGCAGTACTCTTGACCTTCATGGCTGCCCTTTGGAGACCTCTCATGCAAGCTCTCTTCATGCATACTCTAATTAGAAGTGAAGAATCTATAATCCATTTGCTAAGGTTCATAAGCAAGGCACTGATAAAGGCTTGACTACAGCAGTGTAAACAGTATAGAGATAATAAAAATACCACATGATTAATCCCTCCCTGTCTCTCCTTCTACATCTATAATTTGCAGGATGACAAGGCTTAGGTACCTACCTCAGAGAAACCTGGGGAGAATTGGATTAATTAATGATTGCAGAGGGCTTTAAAATTATAAAGTCTTACACGCAGTAAGTGGCTACCTATAATAGGAAGCCATTGCTCTCCTTCCTAAAATTGAAAAAAAAAATTACGTTGTCCACCACCGTAACCACTGACATCACCCTAAAACCACCTCATATCCGTGAGGAGCGCTCCGCTTGAGAAAGCTCAGCTAAGACATACATTCCTGTTAATATTATTAGTACAGCTTGCGGAAATTCACTGCACCACAATGCTCACGAACACCTGCAATAGCAGGGAGAGAGAGCAAATGAGTGGATATGAGAGAGAGAGGGAGAGATATCTAACATTACTGATCTCTAAAAATGCTCACTCCCAATCCATTTAAAATGCCTGCCACAAACCACACTGTTACTTAGATCTTGCCACTTGGACATGCTAACCCAACGGACCACAACAACCTCCTGCTGTGGGCAATTAAAATGCTCACTGCTTGCCTGTCTTTAAAACTCAAGTATCTAAAGATAAAAACAGCAGCGCATTGTGGAGCAAATTTCAGGACACTTTTCCAGCCACCTCCATTTCCCAGCCTGGCATTCCTAACTGCTGCCTGTGATAGAAAACGCATTATTTTAGCAACAACTTTCCATATAGTACTTTTAAACATTTTGTCTCATTAGAAGTCTGCTTGCAAACCCAAAGATTTTTTGGTTCTGCACAAGCTCCTCTGTAATAAGCCAGAAACAGCATCTTTCATATAGGGAATAGATGCAAAGAGGCTTTTGTGGCCCTTGAACGACTCATTAACTCTACCATATATACATAAACCAAACAGCCTCTGCTTTTACTGTAATTGTCTCAGTAAAGAAAAAAAAAGAGCTAGGCTAAAACCACTTAAGATGTGGCAAGGTACTTACTAAAAAGCAAAATTACTTATCACAAGTGAGACAACACACGCCTTAAAACTATACAATGTATTCTGCTAAAGAAAAATAACTTGGATGTGTTCAACTCCCAAAACCAGAGCAAAATAAAAGGATACCTGTACTATTAGCCCTGCAACGTATGAACAGTTTTAATTTAAAAGGACACTGTCAAATGATTTTCAGTAACAGTTTTAATTGTGTTTATTCCCATACTCCTCTTAGTGGCAGAGCTCCCACTGAGATGTGTGATAAAACAATAAAATGTTTTTTCTTTTTTTTCCCCCTCTTAGGACTCAGTCATCGCAGTATTACCGCAAATTATGATTTTCTTCCTTTTTTAGGAACATGAGGTATTGCTCACAGATGTTTCATATCTAAATGTTTTCCTCTAGCAACATAGCTTGTTGCACAAGTTCTGATTTTTTGTTAAAGGCAGGAATTATAATCCTTATTTCATTTTATTCCTTTCAGAATAAAATCCTCAACAACGTGACTGACTCTTTCTGATGGCAAAAGGACAGTTCCTTAATCAATCATTTCAAAAACCCCATGCAACTCCACGTGTAACCTCTGGCTTTCCTTTGTTCTTAGCGCCTTAGTGCTACAGCACCGGTCCAAAGAAGCAAAACCATGAGGAGGCTCTGCAGAAGGTGACTTACAAAATTTGATCCAGCTTGAAACAAATGCGAAATAACACAGCTAGTTGAAATTGAGAGTGTCCATTTAAATCACTGCTCTTTGGCTGGCAAAAGAGAAGAGAAAAAAAAGGAAACCTAGACCACGTGAACATGAACATTCAAAGACACAGAATAAGCACTCCCCAGACAACATGCTGGGCCTCATCTCTCCTCTACCCCTCTCCCTGCAACTCTCCATCACCTCCTTCTCCAGAAGCTGACCTCCGCATCTCTCGAGTTCCTCTCGGACCCTCTGCGCCAATTGCCCTTCCCTGTCGCCTCCAGCTCCACAGGGCAAGTTCCAACTGCGGTGTTCGTGTCGGAGGGGGGCAAGACTGTCTGACTACCGGCGAAGGTAGGGCACTAAAGAGGCAATTAAAACAACTACTCACATCTTGTGCAAATATTCTCTCCCTCACTCTCTGATACTCCTCTTCTCTCTCTTCAATTGATTTACTTCGTCTGTCATCTCTAAATGGAAGAATTCTGTTTTGCTGAGCAGAAAGAAAACCAGGAGGGTTATATAAGTTGAGCTGTTAAAAACTGCCGTTAAGTAACTGTCAGCTGAGAATAATAAATGTTCACTTAAACAAACGAAGCATGAAAACGATAGCTGTCGTTCCTGCACGAAACGCCCTGCAGGGCTGGGCACCCGGAGTGTTTCCAGGTAGATACTCCACGCGGGTTCATAGAGCGAGTGGCCAAAACAAGGCTTTCTGCATGGCTTTCGTAGACCCGCTGTCCTAAAATCTGGTGTTCTCACCCCAAGCCTAAGTGCCGTTGCTCTCAACTGCTAAGATTTCTTGACTCTCCTACTGGCTGCAAAGAGCAGGAGGGGAGGCAGTGCTGCACTGCCTACGGAATTGAGGAAGAAAAGAGGGAAACTAGGCTGTAAGAGCTAAGCTGCAAACCCTAGAAGAAACCCATCAAAGTCTATGCGTATAAGCAGAAGTCCCAAATATTTGGCACCACAGTTTTAACCATTTCCACACCATAAAGGAACCCTCAACTTCAGTTTTGCTAGGAAAAGAATGGCCATTTGTGCCTCTTGGTAAACCACAATGCGGGAAATGGCTGTGCCGTGGGTGGGAGGCAAAGAGAAGAGGACTCCCAAGCGAGAAGTGCTTCACTGGCAATTGGGTTTCAAGCATTGATCCTTCTTCCCCTGCACCCCAGCACCTGGTGAGATAGGTGATGCTGTTTTCTTTTGGCTGATCCCTATGTTCATCACACCCTGAAAACGCTGGGGGTTTGCCTTCCAAGCCAACTGCAGCATAACTGGAAAGGCTGCTATATATGACTCAAAGGGAAAGAAAATGGGAAAAAAAGAAAAGACAAAAAAAAGACAGGAAAAATCAGTCTCTTACTGAAAATATGAAGGAGAGTGGCAATGAGAGACTCACTGGCAGGACCCTCCACAAATATAACCTAAGTAAAGAAAACATACGCTGTCTTCTTACCTGTGAGAATTTTCTCATACAAGCAATTCACGTCAGAACGCATTTTGATTTTTTTTTTATTGTTTGGGTTTTGTTAATATATTCCACGTACACAGCTTGCACTGGATTGAAACAGCACAACACCCGCTTTCAAAGGCAGCACAAACACGCACATTTCCCTGGCGCTCCCCCTACTCATCGGGCTCACCTAAGGTAAGGTAAGTGTTATGGCACAGGCAACACAGAGGGGGAACGTCCGCCACAGTACATGCACAACAAGCAAGTAAGTTACACAGACAGTAAAAGGTGGTGAGGGACCAGCAGGAGGGAGGGAACTAAAAGATGAAACTGATTTATTTTTGGTTAAAATTTAATTTAGGATGGTTTAAAAAAAAAAAAAATCAACCTGGCCTCACCATCACACGTTTGTTTGGGGCATTTTTTTTTTTTTTTAATTTTAATTTTTTTTTTCCTCTCTCCTTTTTCGGGCTACATCACTTTATCACCAGTCCATACTGAAATCCAACTCTGCATGGGTACAACGGAAGGAGGAAGCTGTAGGGAGCGGAACAACTGCCATAATTAGGCGAGACATTGAGAAATGCGACTGACACAGCCTTCCACGCAGCCCGGAGCCGGCGGCATTCCCCCTCCCCGTGGGCATGCAGCAAGTCCTGCGCCAAGCAAACCACCCATGCAAACCCACACACTGCCACGGCTGAAGCGGCCACGCCGGGGCTGGATGCGACCCACGGTGGTACGTACGCCAGAGGAGGCGGGGAGGGGGCAGGGGAGGAAGAGGAGAGCAACAACAAAAGAACAACAATAACATCAGTCAGCCCACCTTCAAAAACAGAACAAATTTCAGCAACTCTCGAACCGAGAACCAACCTGATTGTCTTCTTTATCAATACTAGAGTTATCTCGCTTCAAGATAAATCGCTTCTGGGATTCTTCACCTTTTTCATCTTTTAAATGTTCAGAAAACCTTTGCTCTGGTCTGCCAGCAAAGTAAAACATAGCAATAAAAAAAGCTTTCTTTGGGTTTTGCTTTGATCTTTATTTCTCAGTGCTCTTTTGTTTTCACAGAGGCATTCAGTGCAAAAGCAGTTAACATTTGCGGTCATGGTGAGACGCTGCCTATAGCTGTCTGAGGCTGCTGTATCGCTGCTAACTGTTATTGCTATAAATAGCTTTTGTTGTTGTTGTTGTTGTGTAGCAAGGAGCGGGAATCCAAAGTCTCAGTCACTGAAATATTTAGACTCTCCTCACCGTGACTGAAGGACAGGGAAAACAAATTAACATACTGTATGTTAATTTGCTTCCTTCAGAAGCTGTGACCTCTGGCAACACTGCCACTTAGCGAAGCCTATCCACCTTTAAAAGTAAGGAAAACCAGACAGAAATCTTAAAAATCAAAACCAAGAGTTTCCTCACTCCTAATTTAAAAAAAAAACAAACAGCAGTTTGAGGGACTGATGGTGTTTTGTTTTGCTTAAACAAAGTATTAGCTCATCACCATGAAGTGGGGAAAATACTCTGCAACATCATAGAGTATCAATTAGTTCACCAATTTAAACCCATACAGCCATCTATTTATTTATTTTTAAAAGCCAAACCTCGCTGCTTAAAAGCTCAACATTTTCAGGTCTGTAAACTGGGAGGATGCTGTTCCACGTTCTCACCTTGCACAAAAAGCAAATTTTCAGAAGTATCTCATGTCACCAAGCTGGTCGCTGCCAACGCCTTGTAGCTGTCAATAAATAACGCTCCAGCCTTCACCACTCCCGAACCCAAACCTGTGATGTTTTTAAGCCCCACTGATGTCAACAGGGCAACCGGTGGCCTGGAGAACAGAGCTGGGATTCACACACCGCTATCAGCCAACTCAGGCACTGCTAATGCACGAGCTGGTTTATAAAAGCAGTAATACCCTGTGTGTCACGCCATGAGGTTTCCGCCAGGGAACACAAACCTTGCCCTCTGAGCTGAGCTCCTAACAGCAGCAGTGGTAGGAGATGCTCCTGCCTACATAGCGGACCTACATAAACAGGACACGAAGCTTCCACTGACAGTAATGGGCCAATTGTAAAGAAGTCTAAAGGTAGAATTTACAGAAGTCAGTGACTTCATAAATTGTTTGTAAAAGTCCACTGTAAACTCCAAAATAAAAATCTCAGCTTCATCTCATCTCAGAATGGAAAATTAAACAGATGCATAAATCAGACACCATTTTGTTGTTTCAGCGTTCAGATTTGCACTTAACTAATTAGCAGTGGATTTCAAATCAAAATACAGCACATATTCATGCCATAATTACAGACCATTACAACTCATTGTCAGATGTGCAGGAAACATTTGTAATTAACTGTTAGAAATACAACATTAAGAGACAGCAGCCCTCCTGCCCGCTCTCTGTATGAATTTGAAGGACTCACGCTTCTGCTCGCAGTACGCATTTTTGTGACAAAGCAACAAGACATACCAGCCTGATTTCCACAGCTTTCAAGAATTCAAGAAACCTTTGTCCATCAGCTGTAAGTGCCAGCACTAACAGATGTAAGGCCCAATAGGTGACTCTCTGGATGCCCTACAAGCCTTTTTTTTTTTGGCAGTCCAGAGGAGCATGGCTCCCTGCATAGTTTTCTAACCTAAAGGGGCACTAGTGATGTTTCCTCATAAACAGAAAGGCTACAAAGCCCCATTAATGGATTGCTAGGTGGGGTGTTCTGCCTTTGCTCCCATTAACGAGCACTGTGCCTGCACAGCCAGAAAAGAAGATTCATTCCCTCAAATACACTTGCTTTGACAGCACCAGCTGAGGAATGTTATTTTTCTGGATTTGAATCCTAACACACCAAAGCTTCTGTAATTGTACTATCAGTGTAAAATGTATAGTTGTAAACTATCTGCTGAGCATCTAATAAACTATATACTAAGCATAATAAATAACTGGGATTTTAAAACGCAGAGGAAAAAAATGTAAACAAAAAGTAGAGAGAAAAAACCTGGGAAAAAGAAATTTGGTAAAATGTCTCCTCCAACTACTGACTTACTTAAACAACAGCATGGTTTTCATACTTCATAGCAATATTTTCATTTTTTAATCCCATTTTCACTTCAATTACTATTTATAAAAAGTTTTCACTTGTCAGAAGAGGAGAAGCGCGAGATCAAACCATGAGCCTAAACTAATGATCCGGTATGTGCCTGTTAATAAAATTAATCTACAAGCCCAGTAAGTGATTAATCTCCACATTTGTGAAAAAGAAGTTTGCCTGGGTGAGCATGCAGAGCATTAGGGAGCCCCACAGTACTTCCGAGTGCCCTGGGAAGATCCTTCTCTGCCAGTTGTCACTGCAACTCCAGGCCACTGTTACCAGCGAGGCTGCCAACTGCACGACCAGCTCTGTTAAGAAGGATGCAAAGCTTGAGGGAAGACTGTCAAGTGAGAAACAGGATACCACAGCAACCAATGTCTTCAGGCACGCCAACCTACAGGCCTCCCCCAGTAAGTGCTCAAGTGTTCAGAATCAGAAAAGGACATTCAGTTGAGAGAAATGGAAATGAAGGACTAATTTAAAGATGGTATCACAGTCCAGCAATATTTGCATATAGGGTTTGGGGCATTTTTTTGTCAATACTGTTTACTACATTTTCTTTTTTAACGTCTACTGCAAAAATATATTATTAGTAGGACACAGATGGCAAACTACGCTTAAAACCAGTAAGTGGAACCAAATGCTCTAATCATTTGGGTAGAGGAGAGGTTGGTTCTGCAAAGATTTGGGTTTGGTGCTCTGATGGAAGTCAGTGCAAGTTCCACGTTCATAGCTATGAAGTCTCCTGTAATTGTATAAAGCATTTGTTAAAAGGAAGCAGAACCACTGTGGTTATTCTGGGGAGATCTGCTGCATCAGTCTATGAATTTCCAGGTGATACAACTGCTTGAAAATGGAAGAAAATAATATGCCATTTTAAGTAAGATGCAGTATTACCATCAATATACTAACAGAGTATGTAATTACAGTAATATAGCAGATACAGTGAAGTCATCTCATGTGAGTCCTAAAGGAGTAACAATCACATTTACTTCTCTTCTAAGCTTTTTTAGTCATGATACTGACAGTAGTAAAGTCCGTACGATGTAGCAAAATGTTTTCATGCATGTAAGGGAGTGAATTTATCAAGCTTACTTTCAGTACAAACATAAATTAAGTTCTTAATCAAGTCAAAGCATGTTCTATGATAAGGTGACCCACTTAGTGGATGAGGGAAAAGCTGTGGATGTTACCTATCTGGATTTTTGCAAAGCTTTTGACACCGTTTCCCACAGCATTCTCCTGGAGAAACTGGCTGCTCGTAGCCTGGACAGGTGTACTCTTTGCTGGGTAAAGAACTGGCTGGATGGCTGTGCCCAGAGAGTGGTGGTGAATGGAGTTAAATCCAGTTGGTGTCC
>VXBO01004758.1:596184-622855 GCA_013400135.1 Rhinoptilus africanus
GAAACGGGTTCAAGTTATGTCAGGGCAGGTTTAGATTGGATATCAGGAAACATTTTTACACTGAAAGGGTTATTAAACATTGGAATAGGCTGCCCAGGGAGGTGGTAGATCACCATCCCTGGAGGTGTTTAAGAAAAGGGTAGATGAGGTGCTTAGGGACATGGTTTAGAAGGGGTTTTTGTCAGGGCAGGTTAATGGTTGGACTTGATGATCTTAAAGGTCCCTTCCAACCTCACCGATTCTATGATTCTATGTTTACAATTACTATCACAAACCCATGGAAAATCAGGAACTTATTTACTATTACCACACTGGCTACCTAATTTACACCTCCAAACCCTAAACACATCTCATTTTAATTTTCAGCAGTAAAAATAGGATTTACATAGCCTTTTTGAAGACGCATTAAGTACTTCTAAAGACCTGATTGCTAACTCAAGTACTGTAACTATTTAGGGATCTTCTTCGAAAAAACACAAACAAAACAATATACAATACCTTCCCTATCATTGGTGGCCACATAGTACACTCATCTACATGCTAACAACAGCCTCCAAGAAAAGACATGCAAATGGTGCCCACAGGTATGATATTCATTATTTCATTTAGCCCCTATAACTGGAATCAGCAGATCACTTGAGAACTTCAAACCCCACTACTCCAAAAACATTTAAGGAGGAAATACCAATTCCCTTTTAAGTAAATAGGACTTTTGCAGTTTGAGGACTGTGTTGAGAAAACCGGAAAGTACAACCCAATTGTATCTTAAAGGCTCAGAAACCAAGACACAGGGAGGAGATAAATCACATGAGCTAAAAAAAATGTAAAGTTTGTTTGCTTGTTTTTTAAAATATAACCTTTTGATCATCCAAATTGTTATTGCTTGACAGTATGGGTGGAAGGAAAACATCTGTGCCCTAAAAACGCAACTTCAAAAAAACACAATTGGCTATGAACTCATTTTGTATTTCCTAAAAGTTGATGGGTAGCTGCCATCTTTCAGTATTCAGACAAAATTTCAGGGTAGTACTGCTTTCCCATTTCTAGTGGCCGTGCTCCTTTTTCTTATGCATACAATGATCTTTTCAACTCTTTCAACCCCATTTTTGTGTTGGGAGATCATTGTACACAGTCACGTCAAGATACGGGTGAAATTTTATTTCTGTGCCTGGAATACTTTCACTGTGAGGGTGATGGAGCACTGGCACAGGTTGTCCAGGAACGTGGTGGAGTCTCCATCCTTAGAGATAGTCAAAAGACATCTGCACATAGTCCTGGGCAACTGTGTCTCCGTGGCATGGGTTGAGCAGGGGATCAGACACGATGACCTCCAGAAGTCCCTTCCAACCTCAACCACGCTATCATTTAGTGAAACACAAAGTCAGATATATAGTAACAATCTATAGCAGAACAAAGCTCCATCATTACCTCTTTTTTTGTGCCTGCTTTTTGTTTTACAAGTTGGTCATTATCATTTACTATTTTCATTTTATAGTTACTTATACCTTACTTAAGCAAGGGCCCAACAAAAGACACTTCTCTGGACTCATACCTTACAACGAAGCCTATATTTTAAAAATGGTATAGCTGGAATAAGCAGTAAAATACTTCTGTGTGTTAGAAAAGGAAAAAAAAAAAGTTAAGATTTTGATAGCAACATCCATTATAGGATTTTTTTTTCTAGCATCATTATGGCAATTTTAATGTGAGCTATTTCCATTCACTTCAGTAGAGTTCCTCTCAATTTATCTCAGTATGACAGAAAACAGAGTTTGTCCCTCAGGCATAATTTTTTACATGGACTCTTTAAGAAGAATTCCCCCTTATGTGCTCATTTAATGCTTTTCATTCCGAGTCAACCACTCTAAGTAGTAAAGACAAAAAAACCCCAAGCCCTAAGTACCTTAAGCAGGTATTCACTATTTAATTGAATTACAGATTTTAAAAACATATTGCAGAGTGGTAATAGCTATCAGGATACCTGGACTAAGGAAGTCACAAGGGCATTTCCTTGTGTCTGCCACATTTAGGAGAAAACCAATGCTGTTTCATAGACTTCTATTTGCATGGGAGATGAGAAATTAAATACTAGGGGGCGAAAAATCTGCTGTCATTTAAAATAAATTAATTAGCTCTGAAATAGCTGGCTGAGAAACAGGAAACACAGATACCACACCAAAAGGACAAATGGAAAAAGACAAGCATGAGCTTTGAACGTTATGGTTCTGAAGAGTTAAGTCGCTGTATTAAGCAGGGCACACAAACAGTTTGGGATTGTCAGGGCTGACTTATATACAGCACATAAATCTTTATTATGAGGCATATGTTTCTGACAGCACCACAGCGCACAGGCTGTTGCCAGATGCCTTTCAAAAGAAACAACAACCTCACCACGTGTGGAAAAGATGGGTTTGCCAGTACAGCGCCTGATGCTGCTAGAAATCTAGCAAGTGCTGTAGTGCATGTCATCTGCAAAAGCCTCACAGGTAACAGCCAAGCAGCTGTCTGTAGGAACGCAATATAGGAAAGCAAGTTCAAAAGTGGAGATTGCTTTGGTCTGCCAGAGTCTAAAAAAAAAAATAAATATTGAGTTTTGCATTTGCAACACAATGTTCACTTAATGTACATAATATGGGACAGCATGTTAATGTTCCTCTTCTGAACAGCAACACAAAGTGAAAGATAGGTAGGGTAATGGGGCTAGGAACAGGAAAACACCACCCCTGGGTACCCACAGAATCATTATATGGCAAACAAAGGGAATAACCGACAAAATCTTCTTCCACAAGGACGCCATAAGGAGAGCAATGGGATGGTCAGAGCTGGGGAGAAGTGCCGCTGCCAGACGAATTCAGAGGAGTTGTGAAAATTTAGGGCACTCTTACACAGGCATTCTGATGGTCTAATGGTGTTTTCTTCTTATTTGCACTTGTCTTTAATTAAACCGACTGCTCAGTCCAACATCACGTTGGCCTTATTTTGAGGGCATGCTGTGACACAGTATGGTGGCCTTTCTTGTTTTGCTAGTTTGTGAGTATCTACTACACCTGCCCACTGGGCTTTTTTTGTTTTTATGCTGGAGGCTCTCCTAGGGCTCTGCATTACCACCGCAGTAAAACTACGTAAGCATTGCTGTTTCTTTGCTTTACCTTGTGGGCCAAAACTCTTATCATCTGCAGTACAAATGACTGTTTTGATCATGAAGACATGGGAATATATTCTGTGAATTCAAGAATTTACCGAACTTGGAAGCAAACATCACTATAATCAAGAGGCCTCAACTTAACGACGAAAGGCAGAATTCCAGCCCTACAGGTTAAATTATTTGATTAAGTTCTTTCAGAATAACATTTTTCAAGAATGAGGGCCCAGAATTAGAGCCTTCAAATAGCCTTCGTGTATTTAGGGGCTGATGGATGCTGAAACAGAGTTTCAAAAAGTAAGAGTCAGAATTTAAATACCGATAATTGTTAAAAGTACAGTGCAGTTATAGTATCACAACTTAATACTTAAAACCACTCAAGATGGCATTTCAAGCATTTAAAGGTAAATGCCTCATTAACAGATTGCTGCTTTTACGGTATGAGTCACTAACAGCTCCTGTTATGATGATAAAAGCACACTGAAAGCCATAAAAAAAAAAAAAAAATCAGCCTTGTACATGACAGCTCCTTCAAGGTGCTGCCTTCTCTGTAGCACAGGGAAAAAAAAAAAAGTCAAATACCAAATGCTACATTTTTCCTGGTTAAAGACTCTCTATTCTTTAGCGTTTTTTTTTTTCAGAACAGCATCTGGACTCTAAACATGTTCTGTATTTATTACTAAACAACAAGGATGTGAAAAGTCACAAGTTATTTCGACAGGCATTCTCCCCTCTAACTGGGGTTGCAGATAGGTCTGGCAGGACTCAAAGGAAGAGCCACTAATGGTACTTGGAAGCGACATCCCCCTGGCCTTTTCATTCCCAGGGTTCACCCTGTCATTCTTGCCCACTCTTCAAGATGCTCAGTCCCAGTACCCCAGCAGCACAGTTTCAGTAGCGTTTCCCATTATGAAAACGATGGTGAAGCTGAGGGCTGCAGGATGGACAGAGACAATGTACACCGAATCTCTTCCATGCCAAGTTATTTTCACAGAATCACAGGGTTGGAAGGGACCTCTGGAGATCATCTAGTCCAACCCCCCTGCCAGAGCAGGGCCACCTTAGAGCAGGTTGCACAGGAACCCATCCAGGCGGGTTCTGAATGTCTCCAGAGACGGAGACTCCACCACGTCCCTGGGCAGCCTGTGCCAGTGCTCTGCCACCCTCAAGGTAAAGAAGTTCCTCCTCATGTTTAGGTGGAACTTCCTATGCTCAAGTTTGTGCTCATTACCTCTTGTCCTGTCACTGGGCGCTACCAAAAAGAGCTTGGCCCCATCCTCCTGACACCCACCCTTCAAGTATTTATAAGTGTTGATTAGGTCCCCCCTTAGACGCCTCTTTTCCAGGCTAAAGAGACCCAATTCCCTTAGTCTTTCTTCATAGGAGAGGTGTTCCACTCCCCTAATCATCTTTGTAGCCCTATGCTGCACCCTCTCCAGCAGTTGATTTTATGTGAGGATCAAGTAGAGGGCCAGATCCTAAAGGCTTTTGGAACATACAGTATTTAAAGAACCTGATCCAATGTTGAGGCACAACTCATGACCCTCACAAGCTTTCCTAAAGCTCAGTTCCAGAAAGTCATCCTGTTTTAATCTATGGATGCAAAACCACAGTAAATCTTGTCTCCTTGAGATTCTGTCTGCCTAAGTACAGGCTTCAATATTTGGCCCAGTATTTTGGGACAGAACACACAAATCTAGCTCTGAACTCACGGGATAAGTCATCAAGGCAAGGACACACTGAACTGCCAGCTCTTCTGCTGAAGGGCAAAGTCCTATCTCAGACAGGGACCATTTTCAGGGGTTCAAAACGTCCTCCCGTGATCACACTATGGTTATTTCTGTACCCAAGGGACCTGCTTCTCCTGCTCCCACTCCCGTGGACTGGATTTAGTTCTTATATTCAGGATGTCTATTGAGACTGAACATTTTGCACAGCGCCAATTTATTTTCAGCTAGTAGAGGCTTCTAAGTGGTAGCATAGTTTATTACAGAATTCATTAATATTTGATTTTAAGGATGTGGCATACTCTTTAAGTGGCTGAAAATCACAGTGTTGCATAACTGCTGCGTTCTATTTAAAACTACATTTTTCTATCTTAGAAGTTCAAAAATTACCAAGGAAGAAAGAAAGAAAGAAAAATGAAGCGCACTCAAGATTTGAACACTACCAATGAAGGCAAGATGGTTCCCCAAAAGCCAACTGTGTAATGAAGACATTATCAGTCCTCTTGAAATGCCCCATGCATACCAACTAATGGCATAATAAAGTCTTGTGCTTACGTCAACTTCAGGCCATGAACATTCTTTCCATCTCCAGGAAGAAGACTCACGGATCACAGGCCATCCCATAAACAACCACTGGCCTGAAGAAGAGCACTGATTTTTAACAACCTGTCAGAGACAGCCTCACAAGGCTACCCTGGAAACAGTGAACCGAAGCAACTGACTTTGCTTATAAAAAATGAAGTTTCTAAAAATTCACAATACTTTTTCATTTCTAGTGATCATGTCATATTTCTTACATTAAACACAAGGCAGGCCACAGAAGCATCAGAGGCTATTACTAGAAAAAATTTTGAATACCTCTAAAATTCACCTGCTCGTCTGTATCAACACCTCATTTCTGAAACACCCAGATTTAAGACATTCTTTTACCTACTACTGACATACAGTTACCTCTGAGGAAAGTACAGGGATCATTTCAGATTTCCAGATCTGCCTCCAGTAATTTGAAAGCATAAATGACCGAACAGCAGCTTGATTAACGAGCACTTTCCTGCTACAGCTCAGATGAGCACGTAAAGACATTTGTTAATTACTCATGCAAGGAAGAGCTTCCCTCAACCAAATTACCTACTTGTTATTCCATAGCCCCCTCTTCCTGGGTAACCTCTTGTCTTCCCATGTAGACCAGCAGATGATAACCTTCTGCGTTTATCAAAACTTGTACTATTCAGTGGTGTGATTGAAAGAATTTAAAAAAAAAAAAAAAGAAAAGAAATACCATAGATGTCCTCTGATTAATGCTTAACTAATATTTCATTAGAGTATAGAACAGCTGTAAAGTACATGTCCACCTTAATTATAAACAATTTAGTTTTGATAAATTACATTAGATGAAAATCTAATATTGGCGCTGTTAGAACTGGTTCATTAACCCTAACATCTCATTCACAAAGTAAGTCATTTCCACGGGTCCAGTATTTGCCTTACACTGATCGAAGTAAGAATGAAGCCAGTATTTAAGGGTCATACACAGCTCAAATTCAAGTGTACAAAGTATTTTTTTTTATTCTGTACCTTTCATGCAGAATAGGCATGTGATTAAAATGAGAGAATGCCTGCTCAGAAAAAGACTGTCCTAATTCAAGTATCATTAAAATTAAAAAAAGAAAAATTTTAAAAAAATTTTAAAAACACAACAAAAACCACCCACTCTCCACCCCCCACCCCCTCCAAAAAACCAACCCACAAACCCAGACCACAAACGACCACAACTGTGAGGAAAAAAGATCAATCTCTTCCCGATGAGCATCAAGCAGTGAAATGATGAATGTGCATGACCTCAAGTAATGCATTTAGCAGAACAGTGACAACCTCATGTCTGAAACAAATGCCTGTGGCATAATATTAAGATATTGCTAAAATGCCTAGCACTTATTAACATACATACATCCTGAATTGTTTCTCCAATTACCGTATGACTGGATAAAAGAAAAGCTATTCCTCCACATCAGGAGAGAGCACATACAGGCTCTCTCCTGTAATAACAAGCCAAGGCATTGCAGTGCATGAGGAAGCTTGGGCATTGCCAGAGGCAAACATTTCCTGGACCTCAAAGAGAATGGTCTAATTCCCCTTAATGTTTTTCTGAAATGTTTTTCGGAAGTTCTCCATTCCTTCTGGGATGTGAAAGCCCTCCCCCTGCTTGGCATGCAGGGATGCGCTGCCCAGCTCTGGGCTGCAGTGGAAAAGGCCAAAAAGGAGGCAAAAGCTAAAACCTAAGCATCACAGCAAGTACTACTGGGGCACTGGGCTCTGGCATCCTAAACATGATTACTGTTGCACTGAGAAAATTTTTTTCTCATCACGTTCCTAGTTTAATCACAGATTGAAAGAAACAGATTTTTATATGAAAATCTCAAGAAATAAAACCCGTGAAAACCAATATAATTTGTTACTTCAAAGCTACGTGTGGTAGCTACATCAGCTCTTAATTATTACTATACACTACTGCTTTATTATGTTCCTACTAAACCCTTAGTTGCATTAATGTATTAGTTCAGCTTAAACTGGAACAAAATGTCATGTCTCAGACAATTATGGTGTTATTTCCCAGTTATACATTTTTTTCCAGTTTAGTTGCATACATCTACTACACACCTTTATATTCTCCACGCATTTGTAACATATGACACATATACTGATTGGGCAACAACAATTGTAAGCCAGAGGGAAAGCATAGGTATCCCCAGTTTCCGCTTATTTCTTAGTAGTCAAGGAACAACTGTTCTGTAGTGAAGATGGGAAAGAGGTAACTACAATGGTAAAAACAGAGAAATGGAGTGGACTCCATAGTCGTTGAAAAAAAAGTAATGCAAGACTCCAAGGAAAAAAATAAACCCAGAAATAATGACGTTCACGTATGTTTTCCTGCATCATGTGGCTCATAAAAGCCATTCTGCTCTCATGAGATCCTCGCTTTGTGTACATATATGATAATCAAGGACAGCATAAGGTGCTTAAATGCAGATGCAATACCATACAGCAAAACATTTGCCAGATAACTATTCCATATTACAACGGGGAGGAAAAAAACCCCAAACTGTGCTTCAAACTCTCTTGGAAACATTGAATTGCTTTGATTGAGATTTTACAAAAAATAAGATATATGTGTTCAGGTACACAGTTGTAACTACTACCATGTACCTGACTAAAAAAAAGAGTCATTACTAATTGCATGTGGAAAATGACCCCTCTCTCCCATAAGCAAACAACTGCTCAAAGAAATTAAAGCCATTACACTGAATACTTTATTCAGTCAAGGGGAAAGGCATACTTTTCTGCATGCTCAAAAAGCTGTAACATTTGGCATCTCAAGGAAGTCTTCTTGACATTTCCACCTAGGGTAAAAAAAAATATTTCTAGAAACTATTCCTCATTGAAATTGCCAATGTTCAGTGGATGCCATTTTACTGACACGTCCATAGGATCCTGTACCAAAGTTCCAATTCTTATCTTAAGACAGTGAAATCGGCACAGGCTACCTCTACTAGCATAGACGTTATCTCCAACAAGATAACTCAGTGTATACACAATAGAAACCTAATGAGAACTTCTCTGCTTGTGATTCAAACTACCCTTGCACAGAGGAGACAGAATAACATAGACTGTATGTCGTAACTACAAAGGTCTTGTAGGTTATTCAAAGCACATACTGTACCGTAGGGCTCCTTCTGCTGATGTAGTTCAACCCTAGGTTACAAGGAATCCCTGTAATACACATAACATCTTAGTATTGCCCAAAGTTTTTCAGGCATCTCAAAGGCACCAAAAAACCTCTGACTGGGCCAATATTATATTCGCATTTAAATATTAACAGAGTAAGAAGAAAACTAAATATTACGAGGATCATAACTCATGATGCTCTTGGAAAAAAATTAAGTCATAACTGAAGGTTTGAGTATTGGTATAAAGTTCATAATAGGTATGTTACACCCTCAGAATGTATGAAAATGTCTAAATACAACCATTATATATTCTAAGCACTCCACCTTCTCAATTCTGATGAGCCCTGCCACTCATGCTTACATAAAAATGTACATGAATGCATGAGTGGGCTGTGGTACAGACATACTTGTCACACGGGTGATGATCTCAACCAAATGAAAACCCTTTTCATTTACCAACCACACCAAACACATTTCCCCTACTTTTCTCCACCCACCTACAGATAACCAAATGAATGAAACTGACTGAACTGGTATGTGTAACAATATGAACAGCCTGCAAAAAGCTCTGAAGTACTTTGATAGGAATTATAAGTAATATATGGAACAGAAGGTGGCACATACACCTTTTCTTTTTGCTCCAATTTGGGATGCCCTAACATATTGCCTCAATTCCAAACTTCTGTTTATTTCATATGTCCCTGTCTTAAATTCCCCATCCTTTTCAGTATGTCTTTAGATAGATGATAGGCAGACACAGATGACACACAAATATAAATTACAACGGTGACACGAGAGCACTTTCATACTGAACAAAAAAGACTTCCCATTTTAAGTAGTACTTGAACTCTTTGGCTATAAAAACCAAACATCATCAAAAAACCTCCCTAAACTTTTCTCATGTATACTGCTGAGAATAAGATTTTTAAAAGTTGGACAATTTAGTTAGGCAGGACTTCAAGATATGAGACCATGAAAAATTACATTTATTTTTTTGAAGTTGTTCTTTTTTAACTTAATCTTAATTTCAGAAATCCTCTGGAAAAGTATTTGTTTTTAAAATCCACTATTCTGTAATGAGAGCTAGAGTACAGAGACTTAATTTTATGAAGGTTAACAACCATTTGGGTAGTTAGGTCACCTCTCTGTGTTTTAAAATTTCGTTTCATAAAAAAGTTTCAGAAACTAGTATGACTTGTTGACATTCCAATAAAAAAAAGACACCTTAGATTAAGCTCTTCATCGTAAATAGTCTTCAGACTGCAAAGTTTTCATTGTGGTCTTATTGTATTTTTAAGAGAGACTTCACTGAGAGTTCACTGAAGCTCCAGGACTGCAATCACAGTGAGACAAAAGTCCTAGAGCATGTTTTTACCATCTTCTTCACTTCTCTGTAAAGCAGCACAGTTGACCAGAGAAGCCAGTGCCCTCCCTCTGCAACCTCTTCAATAAGCACCTTCTCAAATCCCAAGCCCTCGAAAAGCAGGTATTTTTTACAGGCATAGGTACACAGAAGTGGATATATGTTGCCCTAAGATGGCCAACTGATGAAAGAAGTTAAATGCCTTCATCCACTCCATTCATATCCTAAGTCCCCGGTTTGATAGACCCTGCTTGGTACCGCGGCACCTCTAAGGTAGGGCTGTTACCAGATTTTCCCAACCAGTCCATTCATCTCAAAGCCATTAACTCTCCTGACCCTTGTGCCTCCAAGCACCTGCAGGCAGCGGGCACGGGAGGTCTCTGCTGAACCGAATAAACGCAACTCACTGCCCGGAGCCAGGGAACAAGTCATTGCCTGCAAGTGTAACCAGATGTGACATGAAGCCTCACAGAGAGGTAAGACACACGGTGCTTATTCAAGCCCACACGGTGACTCTGCAGAGTCACATGCTCTTCCCAAACAGGCACATACAGACAGAAGTCACAGCCAGTGCAGAATTTATGAATTCTTGACAATATTCTTCCCTCTCCACAGTACGCAGCTAAAGTACTTTGGAAACCATGTGCCATATAGAGATGATTTATAGTCAAAATGCAAATCTTCAGAATATCTATGGGGCCTCTCCATAAATTTGCATAAAGCTATCAAGGCTCAGGCTTACAGCACAGTATAGCCATGTTGAACAGTGTTTCAGCTGCTCTCCAGATTCTCCGGTATTCTGGATACTTTCCAAGTAGTAATTAATAGAGTCAACACATTCCCAGTACTTGGTGTTGATTCTGAACCGCACAAAATTGTCTCCTCTGAGAGTACTGAAATGCAGAACACATGAAATCACATTGGATGCTTTCAGATGTGGAACTTACACCCTATTTGCTGTGGGTAATAAAATCTCATCAGCCCTTATTCATGCTGTATTTTCTGGCAGAGCCAGGAACATTTAAAAAAACAAAAACCACAAAACAACTGCCATCTCCAGCTATGAAAAGAAAGAGCTGCTTCTACAAGGCTTTATTTTAGAGCAGTATCAAAATAATGTAAATAACACACTGGAAGCACCATGATGCAACATGAGTTTCATATAATCCAGTTACCTACCATCAAATCATGGCAGGAGGAAAAATATCTGTAGTTTGTGTGCTACTTACAGAACAACTGTTCTCCCAGTCAACAGAGGGGAAAAGCCCTGTGTCTATTTCTGGGAGATCTACACAGGAATGGCGTCAGAACCAATTTGCCTGGCTCTGTACCTCACCCTCCAGCTTGCAAGACCACTACTGAAAGGGTCATTCGATCTGTTACACCCCTGCAACGTCCTGCCCGCTGAGCTTGCCCACAAGGATGCCAGTTCATGCCTGGTAAACAGCCTTGCTTGCTCATTCCCACCAGGTAAGAAGCCGCAGCTTCACCAGAGCGCGCAGATGAAGTCTTGACTTCTTAGAAGACTTCAGTGCCCTCTCCAGAAGTACTGTGCAAGCACTTCCAACAGCGCGTCCAGTGATAGATACCCATCTCTGCGATGCACAGCCATGCAACCGAGCAAGGATCATCAGATATTGATGTGATATTATCACATTATCAAGTCAACCAGGAGAAGGCAATGCTGTGAGGAAAGGTCTGTAGCAGTTGGTGCACTGCAGAGGTGACACAGACATGAAGGGAAAAGGGAGAGCTGTAAAGAGAGAGGAATGCCTAAAAAGCATTCAAATATGATTGGTTAGGTTTTTTTAAAGAGGAGATTAATTATTTTTTTCCCATTTACAGCTCAAAAATGAACACCAGTTTGCTGCATACTCAGCTTTTTCTTATTCACACCCAAACGTAGCCCTTAAACAGAGGCAGGTATTACCTGAGGCTGAGCCTTCGCAGCCTGAGTGTTAGTTTTATTGAGCTACTGTAATTTTCTTGACTTCTGAAAATCAAACTGTTAGTACATGCTTTATTCAAACCTTTAAAACCATTAATGTCTAAGTGTTATTTTACAGATGTACGAGTATCTCAGGGATAGCCCATGAAAAGGATCTAAAATAAATTCTCTATGATCTTAAGTTTATTTCACACACAGCAGATTTTTAGGGCTCAGTGAAATAACAAATATCAGCGTGTTTGGCTCAGATTTTGGTCTTGCAAAATTAGGTAGTCCCTCTAGTCTTCTACAGGAGAAGCTAATACCATTTAAAAGAAAAAAATACTTACTGCAACTGCACCTAAGTAAATCCCCTAACTACTGGATATGTAAATGAGATAAATGTGCTTCTCTCTCCTACTAATTGAATACAGGAAGTACACCATTTTCAAATAGGGCTCTCCTGTTCCAATACCAGACACTAAAACTTCATTACCAGTTGTAATTACTTCCTCTTCATTATGTAGTTTATAGGTAAAGAAGGAGAGGAAGGCTACGGTTCCATGATGGTTAATACACATGTGGCGCTCGGCACACAAGTGAGGCTGATTAGGCAAGGACACATGACTGCATCTTTCCTGAATTAGCCAGGGTACTTATATCGAGCCTTTGCCAGCTTCATACAGGTTCACGGAGGAGAGCATAAAGCACGCCAGCACAAGTTTAACCCGCCAGGAATTTTGCAATGCATTTGAACCATCAGAAGGAATTTATATCCCACAAAAACTCTGTGGTCAACTGATGGGATTTGAAGAGAAAATAAAGCAGAACCAGGAGGGGAAAAGAGAAGGAAAAGGGAACGAATGGCGGCAGGTGGTGGAGGGGAACTAAACCCTAAATCATCAGGTCGGGCAGAAAATGACTCTTGAAGCAAACAGAACTAGAACAGAGGAAGAATCAATCTTCCAAATATCTTGGGGTTATTAAGGAATATAGCCATATGGTATCAGGTGACATGTAAAGCAACAAGCTCATTTCTTTAGCAAAGTGGTGGCACTAAGGAGTCAGGGAAAGTAACATTCCCTGTATACTCTGTTAAGTTTCTCGCAAAAGACAAACTGGGTCTATTTCTCCTTATCCATCTTTATATCCCTAGCCCTGTCAGCCCCTCCCATCCTAGAAAGCGATGAACAGTACTCAGTCTTGTTACAAAAAAAAAAAAAACTACAAATAAATATATATAAAAATAAAAAATGCAGCACGCAGTCATGGTACAAGCCAGCTTTTGTAAAAGAGAACAAGGAAAAACACAAAAGTGTTGCTACTTACATTCTTGTATTGCTGGTCTTGTTGATAATTACAGATTTTCCAGTCTGATCCACATTGTGATCCATTCCAAAGTAAGCTGCCACTCTGTGCACTAACATCCTCTGATACGATGACATCTGAGGGAACTTTTTATAGTGATTACTGGAAAAAGGAAAACAAAATCGCATTGATAATTACATTTCCCCCTGAGGTATAATTAAATGAAAACAGCAATACATTTGATAGTTCAGTGGACAGAAATCTCACTGAAAACCTCTCCTTTCTGCATTTGCATATAAATGTTTGCTACGAAACGGCAGACAAGAGAAAAGAATTACATTTTGAGTTTCTAATAAGCTTATTTCCGTGCCCTACATCGTGACAAACAAAGCTCATGCTTCATGGTATCAGCCGAGTTTTCTGTTTTTTGTGAAGAACACATTCCCCAACCCCACACACCCGCTTACGCTCCCTGCACAAACCATCCTGCAGATTTGCTGAGACACTGGCAGCAGCTTTCCACCTTTCTCCCAAATGTCAGATGCAAGGCAATGCTGGAAGGATCTAGGTTGGCAAATACTCCTTTTTTCTCTCTTACTGATAAATATATTTATTTCCTCTGCTTCTATTCTGACCCTCTATTTTTTAAAGCTGCAGAAACATTTTATTACAAAGAGCATGTGGTAGCAACAATCCCTCCCACCCACTGTCAGTTTTATTTTCCAGTGCATTAGAGTAACACAGCATCCAGGGAAACCAGCGAGGTAGCGTATTTGATTGTCCTCTGCACTGAAAGCTTCACTTATATTTTTGGACCTAACCGAGCGGAGCCAGTGGAAGCCACTGAAAAATTACAACGTAATGAAAAGCCAAAGGTTTTCATTTACATCTATCGTACTTTAAGCACTACCACCATGTGTCAGGAAATAAAAGCCTGATCTTGCAGAGTGCCAGTAACAGCGCTCGGGAGCACTGTGGTCCACATGAGCGTATCCCTCGCACAGCTCCCATTGCTACGCGCACACGTGACTTAATAACCAAGTGGGGAACTCGACTTACTTGTTGTCACTAATAAAATCAATAATTTCCTGTTCCATTTTCAAGAGTATCATTCTGTCCCTGTCAAAAAGAAACGCAAGGATTTGTAGCATCAACTACCAACAGACATTTTAGATGAAAAAAAAAAATCAATATATCAATGTTTGTAAAGTAATTTTGCAAGTGTTGTCGGCCATCTCGATTAAAAATGAAACATGCTTTTCCCTGGCACATCTGGAGAAGATTGCAGCCTGCTTTGCTGCACCTTCACTGACATACGTGACAGATTTAGCTATTCTTTGAGCTCAAGGAAGGGGCTTCCAGCCACACCAAGCTGTGATCAACGCTTCACATAGAAAGACTCTTGACTGGTATGGACAGCTTTGGTCTCTTTTCGCCCTTTTTTTGACAGAAAATGAAATTTCCAGCTAAGCTAGCTCTTTCATGAGGAGACCTGCTACCAGAGAAATTTTCAGCATTTTGTCTGAGGCACATCTTCCACAAGGCATTGATCTGCAGGCAAGAAGACTGGGAACACCTCATCTAGTTAGAGAGAGCACAATGGAGAACAACACCTTTGAACTATGGCTTCCAGGAGGCAATGCCGCAGCATTTCTCAAGGCAAAACGCTTTTTTTTTTTGTTTGTTTTCAACTGGAAGGTCTCAGATGTTCTTTCCCTCCACATAAAAACATTCAAAATTCTCCCCAGCACATTCCCACACGTACATTTTTGTAAGCTTGACAGAGTCCATCACTCCTTAGCTCTTTTGAACTTTCTCATTTTGTGCAGATAAAACAATTCAAGGACCTTATGCCATCTATACAAGAGATTATGCAAGCTGTTAGGTACCCCATTATTCCTAGTTGCCTTATAATTGCAGAATTACACAGTAACTATTAAGTGGATTCAATTGAAATGCATGTTGAAAATCACAACATATAAAAATGTTACAGACCCTTCCTTAGGCATTTGGAGGCAAATTTAATGTTAAAACAAGCTTGCTGCTCCAAATGAAAAGTTTGGGAGTATCCAAAGCAGAATTTGGCATTGCGCACAGAATTTTAATTGTGTACAGCACTGCCAAAAGAAAGCTACTTTATATTCATATACAAATCTCCAACTGCAATAGTTGTAATATATTATGGCTAAAATAATGTAGAGCTATATACAGGAAGGTAAGGACAAAGACCAGATGGCACAGAAGTGAAATTAAGCAATGAGTGACTGGACAGGCGGGTAGAAGTTGATGACTTTTTATAGCATTATGCTCAGTTAACAGCCTACCTCCTTTGCATTTTCCCTCATAACCGTCTCCATAACTAATAGAACACAGTGTACAGTTACGGGAATTCAGAGACTGCCAGCTATAATTTCAGGAGTGCCAGCTCTAATGCAGAAAATACCTACCTGGGGTTATTCTTTAATGTGTTAATGAGAAACTCATGCAAATCTATGCCTGTTGAGTCTGTATACTCTTGACTGCAATCTGAAAGATAAAAACAAATACACACACCCCTCATTTATTTCATTTGAACAGTTACTATTAAGCTATGCTGTAAATCAAAATCCATTTTCCAACAACAATTTGAAAGCATATGTTCTGAAAGAAAATGTTCATTTGGAGTTCAGCCAACAAAGATATACGCTCAGAAGCATCGGGTGGACGTTCATGGTTCCTCTGTACTATTCTGCTGAGAGTGTAGCACCAAAGCTAAACACTGACAGAAAGTTCTGGTCATTTGAAAACTGTGGGAAATCTTCAATGTCACTCAAGACCCTGATGATTTCTTCCTTTATACTACTAAATAAAATTTAAAAAAAAAAAAAAAGGAAAAAGCTTTGTTCATCAATGTCTCTTCGCATCACTTAATAAATGCTACTCACATGGAAAATGAGGCGTCGTGCCGGTGGGAATACTATTTGCATTAACTGACTGAAATCCAGTGACGCCTGAGAGTGGGCAAGTAATAGGGATGCGTGACATTAGTCAGAATTAATTTTTCAGCGTTGCTGTATCGCCTCATCCAAAAGTACACACAGATCCTCAAGCTGGCGTGAACTGAGAGCGCTCCATTGAAGCCAACTAACAATTCACGCCAACTGCGGATCCACACCCAGGTAGGCAATGACTATTTTTAAGAGATTACACTGCAACTTTGTACCACGGATTAATAAAAAGACTTTAAAAAAAAAATACTATACTTAAGATACAAAAATCTTTTCTGAAGGTGGTCTTAGTAGGCGCTAACAGTGGATTGCAATGCAGGTTGAAGGTCATGGATGGATTCTGTTACAGCATTTAAGAGAAATTCTCCATGAGAAGGAGGAGCAACAGTGGAGAGGATAACTCTCTACTGCCTACATTGCACAAATGGCATGCCAATACGTTATCATTAATGGGGAAAAGTGTATTAGTCTTACACTTATTATATAATCACACATATATTTACATATATATGTGTTTATACCAACAGGTATGTGAAGAAGAATGATTTCACATTAAAGAAAGTTAATAACCTCCGATATCAAACCTCAGTTTGGAAGGTTTCTTCACTTTCAAGCCCGAATTTGTATGAAAAAAACCCAAAACAAAACAAAAAACCCACAACCATTCTCATGCATACACATTTCAGATTCTGAATTTTCTCAATGTATAAAAACACTTCTATTGTGTGTTTATATACAAATAAGGAAATGCATACTTATAAGAATACCTAATCCTTTTTATAACAGTAATTATAGCAATTTAAATATTTTTAAATTCACCTTTTGATAACATTCTGATCTTGGTTTTTTCAGTGTTTTTATCTTTTTCTTTATTTTTATCCTTCTCTTTTTCTTTCTCGGAGTCATCTTTACTAGATTTATCTTCTTCTTGCAAGCTAGGAAAACTTGACAGCTGTAGTTGGATTGATTCCTGTGCAGGGAAAAAAAAGAAAGACCAATTTAGGGCCAGATTCAGTAAGTTTCCCATGGCTTCCAACCTGCAGAGATCTGTGTTAAACTATGCGTAGCTAGAAAAGCTGAAGCCAGATACATTTCTTTCCTATTTGATGTTTCTTTCCCCATGAGAATAATGGCATCCTAGAGGCCAAATTCTAGTGGTAAGTGTATTTCTTCCCTAATATTTGAACATTATAAACTTTTAGTCTACCTATAATAAAGGCACTAAATTATTCTACACTTCAGCAATTCTCACTTCAGACTCATTAGAACTGTGAAATACATTTTATATGGGCTTTCTAAAGTAATCCTATAATTTGATCAATACTACACATGGTAAACGATCATTGATGGGCAGATGTCTGAAAAATACAACTTTTCCCCCTCACTATAAAAATCCTGCAGGTTCATATGAACTGCTTTGCACATGTAAGCGCAGTATCAGCTAGACTGAGCTTTCAGACTCCGATAATAGAAGAGTGCCAGCAAATTATAAACTCAGTTGTATACAAGTGGGCTTACTAACTTACTCAGTTGTATTCAAGTGGGCTTACAAACTTATCAGGTACTTTATATTTACAGACATACACAAATATGTCTTTAGCAAAAGGGGGGAAATGTGCACTGCGATTTTCAAACAAGTTGTTGCAAGTGAACTTCTCCAAAGCATCACAAGTTTTATCCTCAAAAATTCAGTATTTCAGAGACTATGAGTCCCTTTGAAAGCATGCTTCAGCTTTAAAAATTGAATTAGAATTGAGAATTCAAGCTGGTTTGTTGTTTTCCAGTTTGCTTTAAAGAACTTGTTATTTCCCACTTACAACATTACTTCATATTGGCTTTGTTGTAACAAAACACAAATTGTTTTCTTTTGAAGTTACCACGGCAGAATTTACATTTTTCAAGAAATATCAATCTGGTTGGACAAAACTGAATGAACCATACTTCTGTGTTCATATTCTTTTGAAGAAAAAATGGCCAAATAATACTATAGGCTTAAGTAGTGTAAAAATGCACATTTGAATTAAGCTGTCAGAAAACTCCTTGGTAATGCAGTTTTCTTTAATAGAAGAGAGTCCTGCATGCCTGATTTTTGGCATTATGGTAATGAAGAACAAATTCACCAATACTGGAGAAAATCAGTTTCTTGAATGCTAGTAAATTCCCTTCATTCTCAATTTTTCAAAGAATACTAGCAGACCAAAAGACCATTACAAAACTTTCAAGTAAGGGGTGGCTTTTATATTTAACCAAGGAGACCGTTATGAATTCAAAAGATGCTTTCAATAGTTATTACAAATTTCAGGCTTCTGAATTTTTTAAAGAACTACAGATCAACTACCACAACACATGTAAGACAAGATCCTAACAGAACAAGGTATCAGCATAAACATGCCACAGTAAGACAGAAATTCAGTAATTTCTCAGCTTAATCCGTATCGACTTTTTGTGAAGTTTGAATGTGGCACAAAAGACTTGAGATGAGAAGCACTCTAAAAGAGGAACAGAGCCCTAGAGCCAAAATTTAACCTGAACTACTGGCCTTAATCCCTACTTCTGTTGGTTTTGGCTGACAGTATTGGTGAAAAACTGAGCACACAGAGGGAAAGAGTGGGAATTCCTGGTCATTTGAGATAAGGATACACAAAAAAATGTTTGCTAACCTGCTCAGTTGCACTCAAGAGGACTAATGTTATGCCTGCTTTCTTTCACTTCAAATGGCAGTTCGATTTCTCATTTAAACAACAAACTTGGGATCAACCACTGCCAAAAGACCCTGAAGGATAACTCTGATTCCCTGCACTGCCCGAAGCAAAGCGACTGTGCCGCTGGCTTTTCAGAACAGGAGAAAAATGTAACTGGCCATGCTATTGCAAGGACATTAATCCTAACCTTAATGGTGGTTAAAATGCACTTATGAAAAGAAAAACAAGAGACTTTACACATAAGCACACATATGAACATACAGTAGATACTGTCTTACATGTAACATAATACTTATATATTTGCACTAGAAGAAACACACAAAAGGGTTGTAGAGTCGTGAAAGCAAGCTACTGTATATTTTCTTAGATTTTTATTGATTTTTCTCAATAATAAAATACAATGTTAATAAATACATTGATACAAGGTAATTATAGTGAACAACAAAATAAAAGTTCAAATTGCAATAATACACTTCTTGGTCAATAGTATAACATTAAAGGCAACATTCCTTTTAAGTAAGGACATAGTGAACCATCAGGTAAGCGTTCAAGATCAAGTAATACAGGTAAACAAGTTTTTTCCCTATACAGGAAAATGAAGGCAAGTATTCAAATATAAATACAAACATCAAGTCTGCAGTACAATCCATACTCGGTAGTTCTGGCAATGTACTGTACATTCTCTGGTAATTAATTCCCTGTGCTTTGTAAACCATTAAAATAAAATAATATTTTTAAAAAATAAAATCCAAACCAAAAATAAACTTTTTCTCCTCTAAAGTCAAAAGCAAAGCAATTCGGTTGGCACATAACTTCCTGTGTCCTTCAGCCAGTCCAAGGAGGAGCCTGCAAGTCCAGCTTCCCATGGCAAAGCTGAGCCGCATTCATCAGTAAAATGTCTGCGACAGCAGAAGTGCAATTCCTATCTAATTAATTACACCAAGCCAATTGTGTCTTTAAGAAATGAATGCTGGGGTCCAGGGAGACATTTTATCTCCCATAATTGTTTCGACATGGTGAAAGAAATCTTTGCCGTGGCTGGGCAAAGTGCAGTAAGACCAGAGGCTGTGTGGAACAGGAACCCCTCCTCTGCCTGGCGTCGGGGTGCAAGCCGGGCAGGGATTTTTGCCTCAAAACCCAACAGTTTCTCTGACGTTTAATACAGGTCCTGTGCAGTACATTATAAACTACCATGCGATGCTTAATACAATCTCTTTATATTACTCTCCTTTTCATTTTCCATTAAACAATAGAAAATACAAATGAAAGCAGAACAAAAGCCACGCAAGTTAAGCAGAAAGCGTATACCTACAACAGAACAACTGATCAAATAACCTGCCCGTCTACTGCATAAGCATCATTGTAGAGCAGCAGAACATGTAGACGTTCCCCTGCTAAACAACCTGGGTTTTGGTTTTTCAAAAAAATTTAAAAAAATAGAAAAACCTCTCCATACTTATGAGCTAAGAGGAGAGCTGGATTTGTTTCATTTCAAGTCAATAGAGGAAACGGTGAGAAAGTACACTTTAATGTGGTTTTTTTGTTTTTGTGCTAAGCTCACAAGAAGTCACTTGCTCAAGCTCTCTCGATGGCTGATCTCATTTGCACATAAATATCTCCTAAATTATAGGCAGCACTCATGATATTTTGGTTTTGGTCTTTTGCTAAGCCTTGCTCTTACCAGGCAAGCAAAGAAGAGCATTTGAGGTTTTCACTTTTGCTTTTTGGGGCATTTTCTGAAGTTAGCCTACAAAGACTGCCACCAGTGTTACTGTCCAAGGTGAGGGGTGCAGGGGACAGAACTCTGCCAGCTGCTGGGAATACGACACTACCAGTACAGATAAACTCAAATACACGCTTTTCGATACCAGAAAATCTACACCAAGAGTTCAGAAAATGAATGCCACTCAGTCGGAGGCATCCTTGGCTCTACCAAGGTATTTTAGAGAGCAAAAGACCTGTGCATTTTATGTGAAGGGGGATACTGATATGAACTGGAGTCTCAGAGGAAACAGAAACCAGAGCATATTCATAACTGTATCTGGTGCAGCCTCGAAAGAGAGAGCCTTAGAGAAAAGAACATATATTAATATTCTTTTTGATTGTTACTATCTTTTAAAATTTTAAAATCTGAATTCTTTTGAATTCTTTTCCATTTGCTGAAATTTTCAGGGGGTCTGGAAAAAAAAGCAAACAACACCCTGTGATATAGTATAAAACTATTATTTCAAAATAAACGTCACGCTAAACCAGATAACTTCACAAAAACGTGTTCACTGTCGGATGTAATTTTTCCCCCAAGAAAGACATTGTTAAATGCCCAATTAAGTAACGTAATCATGCAACCGAACATGGAGGTCAACCATGCAGCTAACAGCAATGATTGCAAGTGTACCTGATTATCATGAATATTTTCTGCTCCCGGGCGAGGGGATGATTCTTCACACACAGCAAGACTCCGGACGAGTTTTCCCTTAGCTCCTGACTGAGTAAGAGAGAGAAAACAAAACAGAGAACACTACTACTGACCCCAAGTCACATAAGCTGCTCTCATCATCTGTCCCTAAATATCCCAAATAACTACCCAGCCAGCAAAACTGTATCTGCCTTTGATGCAGACAGAAGAGGATTCTAAGCAACAAGCCATTTGCCGCACAGGGAAGGTGGAAGCTTTCTTTTTTTTGCTTTTACTTGTTTCTGCTACAGTTCACTCCCAGCAAAAATCGTCGGAGTAAAGAACAGATAATACATCACTGAAGGTAATTTAACAAAGTTAAACTCCAGTATTCCTTCTGGCATTTGGTTTTCGGTTTTCTGCTTGTTTGTTTTGTGGGTTCCCCCCTCTCCCCTTCTTCTAACAGTATTATATCCAAGGAACACGGACAATAAAATGTGCAAGTTTTATGGATCTGCACTTGGAAAATTAAGAGAAGATTTTGGGGATTTTTTTGGTGTTCCCAGAAGCTCCTTCCCCCGCCCCCCCCTCCATAGGGAACTGGTCAATCTCTGCTTCTTTATGTAAAGATTACTCCGTTAAAATAAAATTCAAACAAAAATGTTAATTACTAAAGCAAAAGGGATGAGCTTTTTCCTTCCCCAGTGGCTCACAGAAGCACACATGCTGTCTAACACAAGTACACAGGGAGCCCAGCAGCATAAAAGTATGATGGATGAATAAAGAGGAGCCTGACATACTTTATCCAGAGGAATTCCTCTGCCTTTGTGCAACAAGATTATGGGGTAACGGGGAGGGAAAAAAAACCACCACCACAAACAAATCAACCCCAACCACCACACAAGTGATGAAAAGCCATCGTTTCAATTGCAGACAGACATTTATTGAAATTCTTTATCCTACCATGGCATGCAATTCCAAACAGAGATGGACCCTTACCTTCGATCTCTTTTTCTGTTGGTTCTGATTTGCACCTCGTTTCTGGTTACAGCAAAAGAGAGAAGCAGTTATCACTTCAGTGGAGAATGTGCATGACAAAAGAGCATCACCAATAAACAAAGAGACTAAATCACTCCTAAATGATATTTTAAACAGTTGCTGACTGCAAAAACAACTTCCCCAAACCCAGTCTGGAAAGCAGGGAAAACCAAGAATCATCTCTGCTCGCTTTATTCATTTTAAGAACAGGCATAAAAAATGACAAAAACACACTGCACAGTTTTCTATAATCTTGAATATAATAAAAATGTAAGAAAAGGCATACTTAAGCAAATGCTCCCCCCCTCCAAATTCCTCTTAAATTGTAGTCTCCTCCTTTATTTTTTTATTCGATTGAGTAAAAAGGATTTAAAACCCCCTCATCCGATAAAGTCTTCTTATCAAATTACCTTCTTAGGCTTTGCATAACAACTTTTTGTTGGCAGTAACACCTACAAACCAAACCACACATTAAGTAATTATTCATTAGTATTACCTGTAAATTCATGAGATCAAGGTAGTTTTCTAAATCCCCAAAGAGGGAAAACAGTCAAATATTTCACCAAGCTTTAACACAGACGTCTAGAAATTAACTTCTCAGAAAAATTAATAACATGGACAGCAGCCTGAAGAGCTTGAAAGGTATAACAAATAACAGCATTTATTTTAAAGGGAGATAAAAGGACCCAAAAATAAAAAGAAAAAAGGAAAAAAGAGAAAGAGACAGAGTTTCAAAATTATGAAAATTATGAGAGGAAAAATGAGGGAAGCATAAACAATGAAAGAGATCGTAGAAATGGAAAGGCAACGGTAACACATTGATACTTAATGCACCCATTCACTATTCCTGTCTTACCTGCAGCTCTGTCTTGGCATCGCTCAGCTTTTCCTCCTTCTCCTCTACTTCGGAGCTTTCAGATTTATTAAGGATACAGTTGTCCGTGTTCCCTTCGGAGATGGCAGTCTCCTGCTCTTTCGCAGCTTCTTCTGCTGTCTCCTGGTTTGATTTACCTTGCTCAGACATTCTTCCAGACAGAAATTAAAATAACAAGATTTGGTGACCTGGAAGGTCAAGATATCACAACACAAACACACACACAAAAAAACACTAGGGGTGAATTTTTTTTTTTATTATTTTTTTTTAAATTACCAAGTCAGTCATTTAATTTCCTTTGTTAAACAAACCAAAATACGCAGCTCCAGAGCAGAAAGCTATGTAAGTCCCACCTGAAGAGATGTACTGAATCAACAATATTGGATAACAGCAGAATAGTGTCAGGTTAAACGGGCAGAGAACACCGATCTAAACAATCCTGGAGAGCAGATTTAAGGTAAGGTGCTGAGACTCCCCAGTCCCATCTCTCCCACCTCAGCCCTGGGACTGCAGAGGTGCAGACAGCGATGGTGAGGGACTCTCTGCTACAGAGCCCAGCAGCACCAGGCAGGAAGGACCCCTTCATAATTCCAGGTCTCTGGAATCTCAGTGCTCCCCTCCTCTTGATTTCCCCCCTACTCCCTTTTTTCTTTTTTTAAATAAAAAAAGAATAGACAAACAAACAAAACACACAGAAATAAAAAAGAAGTTTGAATAACAACACTGTTTTTAGCACTCAACCACAGGTTCTTTACATAGCAGAAGCCTATGGTGCTCACTACCATTTTAAATGTCTATATATTTGAAGAGGTCATAATTCAATTGAAATATGAAATCTGAATTTATCAATAAAGCTCTCAGGGTCAACATTTTCAGGCATCAAACTGACAGCTCCATTATTAAAATCCTAAGCCTCTTCCCAAAACCCATGTCACTCTCCAGCACTATGGAAATCCTACAGGAAGCCCAGGTATTTCTAATGAAGATACCTTAACTGAACTGCATTTAGTCTCAGCTCACAATGGGTTGCTGTACGGAAGCTTTAAAGGCTTTTCAAAGTTAAAGCCTATTATTATTTTCTTTCTCTCTCTCCCCTCAGCTCCCTCCTGAAGCCTCCCCCACTGATCAATTGTCAAATGAGACTCATGAATAATTTAACTTTTCTTTCCTCATCCATTTGGCTTAAGAAGTATCTTCAGGAAAAACAACTGCGGTCGAGAAAGGGAGTTAGTTCAGAAAGGGTCTTTTGCAAGATATTCCTTGCCACTTCTCAAGAGTGAAACGCTGGCTATTAAGCAAAACCACACTTTGCCATGTTTCTTTTTACAGCTTGTAATTAACATTCAACAGATCTGGTATCACTTACCTTTATCTTTTTAAGCTATGTTTTAAGTGAAAAATAATAAGATCTATTGAGTTTTAAAAACTTACTCCTTCCAATTTTTGCTTGTTTTGACAAATCCTTTCCTACATAATCTTCCCATTTAAGGAGGACTGTGGATTTCACAATAAATGAAACTACATAGTTCCTAAATCAACCAAGTGGAATATGAAGCTCAGAAATTTGGCCTCAGTAAGCCAACTCAAGCTTCGAGTTGTTCTCCTTCCTCCCACCACCCTCCCCAGGAAGTCCCATGGTATTGGCCATTCTGTAGTTTACAACTGAAAGTTGAAGCACTTTGGCTAATTATTAAAACCACCATGAATGTCAAGACCTGGTCTGTTAAACAACCCTTAATTTGTTAAGAGTTTACATCAGGAAATGCACATGCATGCAAAAGTTCCTCAGGGGCATATTACCCCCGCGGCTCACCTACACGCTTACACAGTGTTCACAAAAACAACGACACTCATCGTTTAGCAGCTGCACCAAAGAAACCATTTACCTGAAAAACCGCTATAATTCCCACCGTCTTTCTAGCGTCTTCTGTTGCTCTTCGCTGGCTAAGTCCACACAAATGATCAATGACAACGTGAGTCCCATGTCCCCATTAACAGTTCAGAGTGCCAATCTCCATGCTGGTCCTTCAGAGAGTTTGATGGATCATAGTCAACCTGGAAAAAGACGAAAAGTAAATAACAATGGTAACGATCATGGTACAAGGTAAGGATGCAATAGAGAGGACCAGATTTCTAACACTAATGACCAGCTTCAAGCAAATCACTTTCACAGCTTGATCCAGCTCCACCTGTCTCAAAACTGCCTGCTTCTTCTCTAATGAAGGCTAGAGCCGGCTGTTCAAGTCATAACAGCTCCTACGCAAGGAGCTAAAATTAACAATTGCATTATGCACTGAAGATTACTCATTTCAATTTTAACCTTTTTTAGTGAATTCCAGCACTTTTCATTTTAAAAAGCATATATACATATTTATATAGAAGCTCATCTGTTTGCTTCAACAGAAATCAATGAGGGTATGAGGAAAAAGGACTTGCCTGCTTTTTAACTACGGCTTCTGCTCCAATTAAAATTTCAATAGCCAAACGCTATTGAAAAAAGAAGCTAGGTGTATGCTTTTAGAAAGTGACCTGCTTTGCCAGGGTAGTGAATCGAGATGTTCATTTAATAAACTGAATAAAAGTTGAAATGATCAAGAACGGGAGGAGGAAAAGGAAGAAATCCTATTCACCAAACAACGGCCACCAGGAAAACTTTCTTTGAGGCACTGTATGAGGAGGAAAAAGGAGATCTCCAGGTTATGGTTTGGAAAATAAACCTGAAGAACGAGTTGCCTCCAGCAATGCAATTTATGCTCTTCATCAGGATTGTGCTTGCCAGCTGAAGAGGTGATCTGACAGAAAAGGAGCATTTTGGGATGATTCAGGCTGATTTACAAAGCCATGGCTGTGTGCCGAACTGTCTTGATACAGCAGGCACCTCTTCTCAAGGCTTGCACATGAATCACAGTTGAAGCAATTAATGCAAATACAGAAAAACAGCAAAGAGGAAACGTTACCACTTGGAGGAAAAAAAAAAACAAAACAAACCACAGCAAAACTGAAAATCATCTCACTCTGAGACTCCTTGTTTCTGAGGCATATTTTAAACTGCACATGGTTGCAATTGCTGTACAGTATGTGGGCAGTGCACTAGAACTCAGCACGTCAAAAGAGCCGAATTTCACGTGCCAGAAATGGAATTTAGCCTTTCACAAAAATCAGGTCCTGCTCTCTCCGGGAGCTCAAGTGCACAGAGGAGACCAGCAGGCAGTTGTATAAACTATCACTATCAGCTTACAAATTTATATACATAAAAATATTTCGTTTCCTCAAACCACTTAATAATTTGTACAGAGGAATACGAAGTAAATCTTCCACGCACTTTGAAGTATTTCTTGTAGGACATTTTCAGAAATTTTGTCTCATTGACAAGCACAGGATCATGACAGGAATGGCGAGGGAACAATATGGAAAATTATGCCTAAGCGCTCAAGCACATGCAAATGTACTTCATGGAGCCAGTACTTAAAGATATAAACCACG
>VXBO01004758.1:622863-633010 GCA_013400135.1 Rhinoptilus africanus
AGTACTTAAAGATATAAACCACGGACTTAAAACCTTTTAACCCTTCCATTAACACTTTCCCTCACACTTCCAAAAGAGAGACAGGAGAAGAAAAATAAAAAGTATCAATCAAAACTAACCACAAAGCAAAAAACACATGGAAATACAGTGCATCACAGTTGCACCTGGAAAACAGCCAGTCAGGATACAGACTACTGCAAATCATAACCCTCCAAAACTAACTAAAAACCAGATCACCATACCAAAATCAGGACACAAAAAATAATTTCAAGATTCTTCAGTATTACCACGTGTCATGAATTAACTATTCATAAGACAAACAAACAGAGCAAAACAAAAACCAGACAACAAACCGACCAAGCAAAGGGTATCATATCCAGCAAGTAGAGAGATCTGCCAAGACTCCAATGAACGGCATTTCTGGTCTTGTGCCACAGATGCTCACATAATCTTATCATGCTTTAGCAAAGACATATTTCTTCATAAAGTGAGTTCCCTATGTTGTTATACTTAAGATCAGATGCCAACATAATTTTTCATTGGCAATATACAAGGCGACCACAGAATCTTAAATGAAAACAACAAAAAAAAAACCCCATAAATTTCCCCAAGAAAACATAAGCAAGTGGAAAATAAGCTTACAGTGTGCAGCTACCATTTTTCAAACCCACAATGACAACACTTCTTGGGATGGTTCTTTTTAAAAATCCTTCATAATTATCTTCTGAAGGAATAATAAAAAAAAAAAGCAGGAAGGACTGAGACATATAGCAGTTACAACCAAGCTCTTCACCTTCCTCAATATAAATTTCCTCCTCCTCCATTAGGCAATTTACAAGTGATGAATAATCATTTACATACTACAATACGTAAAATACACTTCTGGTTGTTTGGGTGGGTTTTCAAAGGGACTCAGATTTCTATAAAACACTTCAGGGAGAGTATAAATAGCAAAAAAGGCATCAGTCAGAAAATAGCCATTAAGAGTGAGACACTCTGATTGAAAATACGTTTCCGTTTCTCACACGTTTCCAGGATATCTGATTATTCAGTGATGAATGCACTTTTTACTATTCTCAGTCCTGCAGTGACAGTACTGCTATGGAAAAACATACTGGATTATTCTCTTTCTCGCACATCAACAGAAATGTCAGCGATGATTTGACTGTCAAAACCTTCAGTACCAAAGTGACGCAAAATGCTGAACAAATGCACTTCTGTTTTTTCATCCTCAGGTAGAAAGTGCAGAGCTTGTTGCTAGGCAAAAAACATCTTCTTTATTTGCAAGTGAGCAAAATTTCATAGGGGTGTTGGGATCTTAGAAGTGGTCTGCAAGAGCTTGCAGCAAAATTTCAGCCTAATTCCTTAAAGCAACTTGAGTATCGAACACCGCAACGTAAAAAGAAACACAGGTGCCCACCAAATCATTTGTAGAACCATTTTAATGGAAATATAATCTGTTTGTATAGAATTTATAAGCACTAGGTGATCAATATACACTGTGGGATGTAAAAGCTGGGCTTTTTTCTTAAACTGCTTGCTTTATTCACAGGATTTTAACTAACAGGATTTTTTTACCGAGCTTAAGTAGCTACTACCAGAGCTCAAAGAGAAAGGCACAGAAGAAGGCGCATATGGTCACATACGTTCATATAACACATACCACGCAGATTCCAGGAAAAGTCTGTGGGAAGGAATACGCTTAATTGAATGCAAGAGTTTAAAAACTATACCCAGAAGAAGAGCTGTCAAAAAAGCACAGAACAGAAAAATGAGCAAAGACATCAGAAAGCCCTCCTCATTGAACACCTGATAGCTGGCCATCAACTGAAATTAAACAGAGAGACATCTGACAAAACCCTGAGAGCCTACCACAGAAGAGTAAGCCCTTTCTGTATTATGTATCAGGAAACATTTGGATGGTCTCAAAGGTATCACATACTGAAGAAGGAATTTTGAGATCCTTATGCTCCAGTAAGTGTCAACATGTCCTCTCTCAGAAGAGAAGATGAGCAGCCAAATAGCACGCTCTTAACCAAGAGCAGGCAGCAGCAGGCAGGATTGAACCCTGCCAGAGTAAAACCCAAGGTGTTTTACTCCAAATAAAGCTGCTAAGCATAGAGGTAAAATCATTTGAGTCTGCACAGCTCCTGTAACTGAAAATTGGCTGATCGTCAACGTCAGGATCCTTCTCATCCCATAGTGATTCTCCACTCACACGAATGGCTCACAGGTACGAGCCCATGAGCTAAAAGCAGAGATGTTTGTCATTACTTCCACTATGCAATATATACATCATCCATATGTATAAAGATAGCTTTGAGTCATTATTGCTAACTCACTCATGAGATTCCTGGAAACTACTAGAAACGGACTATGGCATCACCTTATCAGTACACATGGCCCTCAACGCTGTCAAACTCTCATGGCTTAAAGCATAAACTTTCTGTTATTTGACATTTACTTAAAAATTCCCATTCCTACCATCAAGCAAATCTATAAAAATCTCAGGTTTCACACTGAAAACAAGAACTTCAACTCTCTGTGGTGGCTTCAAAGAAAATCTTCAGGATATAAAACCTATTATACCCAAAAAAAGCCACCCAAAACGACCAAACCTCAAAAACCTACCACCCCACCCATCAAACCCCAAAAAGGCAAGTAAATCCTGAAGTTTTAGTCTGAAGATACTACTATACTCAATAGTCAGCCCTAGTCACCAGGACTTACATCATTAGACCGCGTACTCTGTGCTCCTCCTCACTATTTTCACACCTTTCCCACAGAAATACACACAAGCACTTGGAAGTAAAAGTTTGCTGTTGCATATTATCATAGCAGGATAATAATCCATGCCAGCTCTCACACCAAAATTCTTTAGTAAGAAAAATAAATTTAAAAATAACATGAAAATCAAGGCTGTAAAATATCTGGAATTTGACAAGTTCACTGGTTGTTACAAGACTGAAGACTAACCTTCCCTCAAAAAACAAGGGCAAATAATAGTTTTAAAGGAAACGTTTGAAGCCTGATTTTATCTCCCATCTCCTCCTGTGTCAGCTTTGTCCCCTCTCCATCATCGCTACAAAAACAGATAGAGTGATTGCCTACATTTTCTGTTCCTACATGCCACAGACCTTTTCAGGTAAAAGGTTATTTAGACTCATTTACTGTTGGCACTTTAATAAAGACTGTCAGCAAATGCAATTTTTTTTCCCCATAAGTTACAGAAACATGAGCATCTGTGTACAAGCAATAGCGCAGAGGCCACTGACCCACCTTAAGCAGATCAGTAAACCACCATCAGTAGGAACAGTGGTCAAATTTGATGAAAACGGAGCAGACTGAAATATATTGGATCAGGTTTCAGATCCTACGCAATGATCAGCTGCCTTTTAAAAGAGGCAACTAGATGATATTAGCAGCAGCATCCCAGCTAAAGCCTCTATTCTTGGAATCGCACTGGCTTTCCTCCCAACTTGCATGCGAAATCCAGTATTTACAAATTAAAGCAAGGATAAAAACAGTCTAACAACCAAAAAAAAAAAAAAGCCCAACAAACAACTAGAAACAAAGCAATTCTTTGTGGTTTTTCAAAGGGATCCTCTTGTTCCTAACAGATTGCCACCAATATTTTCCACTTTAATCCCCTGTCAGAAGACCTCATGTCAATGTCATCATCTTCAGCCAAGTAATAATGATGATCTTCCCTCTAGCTTGTTATATTTCTGCAAAGCTAGAAGCTTTACCCAGGAAAATAAATATAGATGGCCCATAGGGAGAGCCTGTTTTGTTTCAATACTTAAGAAAAGGCTCAAAAAAATGCTCTTTTATCTGTCACGATGACCATTTGAAGTCTTCCAGGATCAGCATGAAAAGATAAGAGGCTTTGAGTGATCTGGCTAATAAATGTCAATCACGCAGGTTTACTAGGAACAGAGTAACACCCCAACTTTTAACAAGCTAATTTGATGTACAAATGGGCACCCTTGGAATGAGTTGTTTGTTTTCGCCCAGCCTTCAAAACAGCCTTGCGCATTTCAAACACGTATGCCAATTTGTATCTCATTCCCAGACATAAACCTGACAAATTTCCCTAAAACCAAAGTCATTAAAATCAGCGGTTTGACTGTTAGGTGGTGGAAAACAGCATAGCTCCTGTGACTCGAAACAGAGATACAGCGGTTCCCAGCCATCCTTTCAATGCACACAAATCTCCTCGCGATACACAAAAGTCATTTTCCTCAAATCTTGTAATGAAAACAATAGCCAACACAGGAAAATACACAATTCAAAGGGAAACAGGGACTGAAACTCCTTTTCCCCGATAATAAGGCTTATTTCTCAGCTATCAAAAATAACTGTATCACAAAGTCCTCTTTAGAGACTGATAGTTTTACTTTAAGATTAGAGGGAGTCTGGGGAGGATGCTCTAGTAATCTTACTGTAAGGATGTTCAAGAACATCACACTGCCTTACCAGAACACCTTCTCCATCACCCCACTGTATACATCAAATACTTCGTAGATTTTTCTTCTTGTGACAATATTTTTTTTTTTATTTTAAATAGCTTTCCCAATTTCTCAATAAATCTCCCTTCCTGCAGGAAAATAACTGTATGCCATCTCCTAATGTGTGGTTAGTTTTAAAGAAGCCAATTCCCTTTAATCGCCAGTTAAACAGGTGTACGCTATTTCCATTCCTATCTACATCTAGTCTAGTTTTTATCAATTGATGGTCTGCTTCAACATTTCCTTACATCTCTTTCATGCTCCTCCTCCACCAGGACCGCACTCTGTGCCAACAGACATTCTGCCACCCACAAACACCAAAACCAGTTTAAATCCAGAAGGAATACTCTCATTTCAGTATGAAACACTGATCAACAACACGGCGCAGATGAGCCTGGGTTGCCCACAGAGGGGTCTCAGTTGCGCTGAGGGCAACCAGAGCTACTGTAGAGCCTGGGAGCCGTCACATCCTGAAGTGGTGGGGCTACAGGCATCCAGCACAGTCTAGGTGAGAAAACTCAAGCCATCTGTGGTACGTCATGATATGCTGTTATACATCATGAAGTGTGAAATAATATCTAGCTTACATTCATTTTAATGTCAACTATGTATATATTAGTTTAATGCAGGAGTTCTTGAAACATTTTTTTGTTTCTTTAAGTCAAGCTATCCCCTCTCTTTCTTCCTTCAATGCCTTCTCATTGACACTTTTATCCTCTCAGGTAACCACGGATTAAGTCCATTTTGCTTTACACACAGGAACTAAGCCCAATTTAACCTATTTCTTTACTCAGTTCCTCCTATAGCTTAAGGACTTTACTAGAAAACCTGAGCACCACAAGTCTACATTTTGAAGTATACGTGCCTTTGAAGAACTGTGACTATGCAGATTGCAAGTAATAAACGAGCGCCCAGCTGAGCCACCATGTCTCATTCACTAATAACCAATTGTGACAAATACAAACCAGTTGAGTCCAAGGAGGAAGAAAACAACGCAAACCTAAACAAAACAAAGAAAACAATTTTGTATACTACTAACACTCTTTGCACAAAACATTCTGGGCAGCTCCTCTCAAAGCAAAATTATTTTTTTTTTTAAAAAAAACCCCACAATACTCAAGACATACATGACCCATACACTTCTTCCAACATCACCAGTGGATGAAGGCATAACCAGAACGACATATATACGGCAGGAATGGACCAAGTATCACCGAGTTTCACATACGCTTCTCCTGATTTTTCCCTTTCCTAACGTATATAATGGCCCCTATATTTCATCCTGCCATTTTTTGACAAATGAGGTGCATTTTCACTAGCACTAGCTTAATTGGCAAATCCTGAAAGAAAATAATTGCTAACAGTAAAGCAGCATTATGCTGATGAAACAGACCTGCGCTTAACCACTAGAATCGCCTTAGCGAACAAATACCAACTGCCAAACAGCAGAAAGCTTCCACATAAGAACCAAAAGAAAAAAACAAAACAGAACATTATTTCCTCCCAAAAGTCTCTTTTGATTACTGGAATTAAACATAGTAGCTATTCCTCTTTTTCTCAATACCATTTTCTGAAACAAAAATAGCCTGCAGCTGAACAAAAATTCTTCTTTCCAGAACACAAAAAAAAACCCCAACACCAAACCAACGCAACCCATAAATCTATATACGGTTTAAAAAAAACCCAACAAAATAAACCCCACCACTCATTATATTTCCCCACCCATTTAACTTCACTGCTTGGAAACTGAGCAATTATACTCTCCATATTCAAAGACAATTGGTATCAAGCTTGTTTTAATGCAGACTAAATTTTGCAAGCTCATATTGCAACCAGTTTGTAGTTACAGCTCAAGCCTTTTCTATCAAAGGCAACAAAGATAAGAGCCTTTGAGAGTTCACAATACAAGAGTATTATTTTAATATATTCTTTTATTTATTTATCAATATAGGAACACTCCTAAAATTTGTTCTTGATTGTGCTTATCAGAAAATATATTGGAAAACAAATGCTTAGTTGATAGCTTCTTTTGGATATTAATAGAATTAGGAGAGCAATATCCAGTGAGAACAAACAAATGTCCAGTGAGAACATAGACAAAGTCTCATCAGTTAAATTCATTTTGCTAGACACCACAATTCTGTCTAAAATCTTGCAAGAGGTACAGATAAGATTTCGGCAATTTTCAATCAAATCTGGAGATGTCCCTTGTTTTTTAACTTTGAGCCTCCTGCGAATGACTACTTTTTTTGTGTTAGATCCACATCCCCCTGGTTTTCTCATTGTTTGAGGCACTTCTGAAGAAAAAGAAAATTGAAGCAGAAAAATTATCTTACTGGCCTAATATTATAAACACACATAATAGATATGAACATCTACATATATAAATATATTGTGCATTTTATGTATTTAATTAGATCTCTACATTTTAATATATGCATATTTGTATTTTATGTAAACACATTAACCCCACACAGTCGCATTTTGGCTGGTCTCAGACAATGCAGTTAAGTAGTACATACCACACATCATAAAAAGAAGCCTTAAGCATGCTATGCATCGTATTCAGTGCTCTATATTGCCATGGTTTCAAAAGAAAATGAAGAAAAATTCCAATTCTAAGTGTAAATTAGAAGTCAAAATGCCTAATGATTAAATACATGTTATAAAAGCCAATGAAACCATTGCATATTTCTGTGAAGCACTTACGTGCCAGGTACCCTCAGCTTATGCTCACTTGTAGAAATAGCAAAGAAGTCAACATTTACACCTTTTGTCAATTCCTTTGTCGTCTCTTAAAATTGAGATTCTCCTCCTATGTCAAAACCCATCTTAAGATATATACTGATTGACATCACATTTCCTCATTAGCAGGATCAGTACTAGAAATTGCAATCAATTCCCAAAGAAGGGAACAAAAAAAATCCAACTATAAAATACCAATCAGGTATTTTATACTGTCACCCTAATGGTTAGCGATAGGAGGAAATCCTCTTCAAAAGCAGTTACAATAGTCAAGAGAGAAAAGGCAGAAGCCCAGGTTTACAGAACTGGGAGTGCCAGCTCACAGATTTGCAGCTTTGGCTTCTGAAAACACCTTGCCAGAAACCCTGTGGTTTCTGCATTATGTTGGCCTTTTCCAGTGGGTAATTCCAGGCTCCATGTGATATTGTGAACAAAAGAAAAGGCAGAAAAAGTATTTCTATGTCTGTTTATGTTTTTCAGGGAAGAAACTATGACACACATAGGAGAGAAAGCTAAGCAGTTTTGTTAAAAATGTAACTGGCCACTCCACATATGCCTAGCCAGAAAGCTCCGTGACACATGAACTAATAAAAGAGAGAAATGAATACACAGCAGAAATCAAATATTCTAGCCAATGTCTCCAAGGAGTATGTCCTATTAAATTTAAACCAGAAAAAAATATATTTAATCAAAAGGGATATTCAAAAAACAATCAGAAAAACAGTGAGGGTTTTTTTGAGTATTTTAAATCTTGTTATACAGATTGAAGTCTCCACAAGTTCAAATATGATTTTAAGAAAACTTCTATAATATCCAAAATTGTGTTTACCTGCTGTGAAACAATCTGTCTTACTTGGCACTGGAAACCACTAACTACATCAATAATCTAAAAATACTGAGTTTTAAATTACAGAAGAGAAATGCGGGACTTAAGGTCTATAGCCTATAATATATTTGATTTCCATTGCAGAATGGTCATATCATCACATTTTTTCATTGCTGTGCTCAGTAGCAGAGAGTAAACAAAAATGTGATTATAAAGCACAACACTGAAATGGCAGAAGAGAATATACTTTATGAAATCTGAAGAAGAAAAATGGAGGTGGTGGGACTTTACTGACTATGACAAATTGATATATATCAAGGATAGCTCTGTGCTACAAATCCTTTAAAGCACAGATGTATTTCCAGGCTCAGGTCCCAGCCTGGACCTTAAACAAGACCTGCTAAATGTAATAGTCTTTGGAAAAACAAAAGGCTTTCACAAAAATTTAAGAAGGTACCTCTAAGACTTCAGAATTTAATGAGTACTTTGGAACTTTGGTTGCCCTAAATTCCTTAACTGAACTTTCATATTGACTAGTTATGAGCATCTTGGTGGTATTCAACCACGTAATCCAGTGATATTTTTTTTCCTCTAAACATTTTTAAAAGTCCACCTGTGAGTGAAGTATTTTTCACCTATTTAACCATATTTTGAGTTGAGCCGACCTTCCCCTTGCAAGAACTGAAACCATCGTTTTGTGTAAAATACAAAATCTATTTGGTCATTACTTCTTAATATGTAATGCTATGCTATTAGAGCCTCAGGATTTATTTTGATACCTTCAATATTTTCAAAGGCTGATGAAACACGATGTAACTATGAGAAAGGGCAAATTAATAACCACTCCTGTCACTGTAAGCCCAGCTCTGAGGAACTGCGAACCCTTCTTGAAAGTCACCCCTACTAACAAAAAGGACCTTAGCCTTCGCATATTTTATTGTAACATGTCAAAGTGCAATGGCAAGAATTTATGCCGTTGTCTTTTCTTGACATTGAAAATTATCTGTCTGAGAACCTTCTGCAAAAGACAACAAAAGAAGTAAAACTAGCTTATTGTATGTTTTGCTTAATTTATGACACACTCCATAGCAAGACAAATCTTCTGATGGAATATTGCTTAAGAACCTGTACTTACTGTACAATTTGAAATGCTAAGAGGGAAAGAGGAGAGAATGGCGGTTTCATACAGAAGAACAAAGGAAAGGAACTGTTCCACAAATGATATTGTAAGTGTTACAATATCACAAAAAAACACACAAAACAATTATGAAATCTGGGTTATAAGCATTAATTAAAAAACAAACCAACTAACCACAAAATCCCTCGTAATTACGCTCCACTTCAAAACGTGGTTAAAACACCCAGGGACCTGTTATATATAGGTGCCAACTATAAGCAAGCTTACAGACATTCCAAGTTTTAGCAGATACCAGTAGGAGCAAGTATAAATCATAACACACTAGCAACTGTGCTGGAGAGTCACTGGACTTTCAATAACGCATGATTTCCAAACAAATTTGTATGGTTGAGTGAAATCCCTCACCTCATCATAGAAATTACAAAATCCCGGTCTAAGTAACAAAACTTCTCTTACGGTAAGAAATTTATCTTTGTAACTAAATAAGTAATCACCTGACAGCATTAAAGTCATAGTAATATCTTAAAACAGACTTAAGAGAGGACTCAAAAAAAATTTTATAACAAAATATATTGGAAATTAGCTTCAGCTGTCTTAGAGAGTTTGCCTGTTTTCCAAAATACTTCAAGTAAAGAGTTGTATCTCTGAGCAATGTCTATTCTCCTTAAAATTCAGAAATCAAACTGACATTCTGGGAAGTCTTTTTGCTGACCAGGACTGACTGGGCTGCAGGTTTTTGTGGGGTTTTTTTTCCCTTTTGCCACTGCCCAGGTTTCTGTGTTGCATAGGTCATTTATGACAGGTCTTACAGATGAGCACGGGCTTTTATAGGCATATACAATAAATACAGAACGACCTGACAAGTTTCCTTTTCTTCCCCTGAAGGTGCAACACAAAAAAAAATCATAAAACCATTACACACTTCAA
>VXBO01004760.1:5213-50032 GCA_013400135.1 Rhinoptilus africanus
GGATTTCTGCATCCTCTCCGGCCGCGGAACAAAAGCAGCCGTGCGTGTGCTGGAGCCCCGCTCGGCACCGCCGCGCGCCTGGCCCCTTCCCCGCACGAAAAGTTGTTGGGTTTTTTTTTTTGTCCTCAGCCGGTTCTTTACCTGCCTTTGTGCTCTCTCTCCCCGCTGCAGTGCAGCGCTGAGCAGAGGGGGAAACTCCTAGAGGGAGGGAGACGGGGGCTGGTTACTATTCCCAGCGCTCTGACCCCCCCCCCCCCCCCCCCCCCCCCCCGGGCGGCCCCCCCCCCCCCNCCAAGGGCACGGCTGCTCCGTACCGGGCGAAGGCAGATGTGCGCCGGTAGCCGGGGGCGGGGGAGGCTCAGCCCAGCGGGGAGCCAGGACCTGCCTTTCGGGTTGGGGCCGGGGGGGCTGAGCGAGCGCTCGGGGGCCGGCCTGACGGCTGCCGAGAGCCCCCGCTCGGGCGAAGGGATAAGACCGGGGAGGGGGCGAGCAAGGCTCCCCGCCGGCCTCTCGCCCTCAGGGCTGGCTCCCCTCGGCAGGAGTTGGGGTGTAAAAGCGGGAGGAGGCCGGGGCAGCGCCGCAGGACTCGCCTCCCTGCGCCCGGGGGACGCGGTTTGCCTCGGAAGCTGCTGCTCCGCCACCAAATTTTATACATCTTTTAGCAGTTACCTCCAAAGCAGGGTAATAGGGGATTTTTTGTACCTACGGACAAGACGTAGGCTTTTTTTTTTTTGTTGCGGCTGAGCCGTGAATTAAAGGCAAAATTAACCAGAGCAACAGTCCCTTTCAACTATTGTATGCATGGCTATGTTTATGCGTACGTGTCTTTTTATATATAACCCGTTACGTTGGTGAAAGTTTGAGGCTCCCCTTGCTATAAAGAATGGAGGAAATCAAGATGAGCAAAGCGCTTTTAGTTCTCCTCGCTCTGCGTGCAAGCAATTGAAGAGTACGCGCACGTATGATTTGAGCCTATTGCTAACTGCAACGATTAGAAGTACGCTGTTTCCATACTTCTCCAGCTTGTGCATGGCATCAAGGACACCTTTCAGGTTGTCGCTTCCACATGTAGTAACAGTCCTGGGGTTTTCTGTTGCGTGTGTTTCTTTTTTACACTTTCCAGTTAACAGAATCTTCCCCAGGCTCTCTTCCCTTGCCTGTGTAGAGATACTGTTACGGTTTTTAAAAAGAAAGTGTTGCTAAAATATTCTTTGCATTTAAGCTAGATCATAACTTTCTTCTAGGCATTATCTCCTAGCGCTTAATCGAGTTGCAAAAATGTCTCTATCTTTTTCTAAAAAAATAATAATTGGCATCCATTTTCACCTGTTAGAGGTCAGTAGGACTTGATACTCAGTCTTACAATTTTAGTCCTTCTGTGCAAGGTTGTTTTGATGTGTTGCAAGTAATTTATGTAAAGAAAAATATTTTAACGTTGACATTAGCTACATCAAAAGGTAAATTTGCTGTAGTGACTCCATCAATTAAAAAGTACTTGCCTACAGTAACGTGACCTTGCAAATGACATCGATAGTTAATATGATCATTAGTCATTAACAGTATTATTATATTCAAAAATGTAAATTTGTTGCCAGAATCAACATATTTACTGCTTTGCACATTTTATTCTTCAGTGTTTTCCCATCTTGTATGAAGTGGTCAATTAATTTTTGTCCTTTAATCTTTTACAGAATTATTTTTAGTTTGCTTAGTTTGGTCAAGTGGACCTGAGGAAAATAAAAGTTGGGTTTGGGGGTTGGTTGGTTGTTGTGGTTTTTTGTGGTTTTTTTTTCTTTTAGCAAATTTATCTTTAATTCTAGACTAACGGAACGTAAACTACAAAAGTCTGATGGAAGTAGTCTCTTGAGTGCACTCATTATTCAGACATACCAATAATGAGAAAAAGTCTCGTACTTATCCCACAAATTTAAATTGCAGGTTTCTCATACGACAAAGACTTGGTAAGGAATAAATCTCGTTAATACATTTTTGTTTTCTTCTAGATTTGTCGGCATTAATGCATCTGACATAAACTACTCAGCTGGTCGATATGACGCATCAGTTAAACCCCCATTTGACATAGGTTTTGAAGGCGTCGGTGATGTGGTAGCATTAGGACTCAGTGCTAGCGCTCATTACACAGTGGGTCAAGCTGTGGCCTACGTGAAAGCAGGTTCCTTTGCTGAATACACAGTTGTGCCTGCCAAACAAGCGGTTCCTCTACCCTCTGCGAAACCCGAGTTTCTTACTTTAATGGTAAGTGGCGCTACCGCGTACATCAGTTTGAAAGAGCTGGGAGAGCTGTCTGAAGGCAAGAAGGTTCTGGTGACAGCAGCGGCTGGAGGAACGGGCCAGTTCGCTGTGCAGCTTGCAAAGAAGGCAAAATGCCATGTAATTGGAACCTGCTCCAGTGATGAAAAGGGTGGTTTTCTGAAATCCATTGGCTGTGACCGTACGATCAACTATAAAACTGAAAATGTTGAATCTGTTCTTAGGAAGGACTACCCCGAAGGTGTGGATGTGGTGTATGAATCTGTTGGGGGAAAGATGTTTGACTTGGCTCTTAACTCCTTGGCTACCAAAGGCCGCCTGATAGTTATTGGGTTTATCACTGGCTACCAAAACCCTACTGGCCTCCAGCCCGTTAAAGCAGAGTTACTGCCAGCAAAACTATTGAAGAAGTCTGCCAGCATCCGGGGTTTCTTCTTGAACCATTACCTTTCCGAATACAAAATGGCTCTCAAGGACTTGCTCAAGATGTATGAAAGTGGAGACCTGGTTTGTGAGGTGGACTTTGGAGACATGTCTCCAGAGGGCAAGTTCACTGGCTTGGAGTCCGTATTCCGTGCTGTAGATTACATGTACATGGGAAAAAACATTGGAAAAATTGTAGTTGAATTACCTCACTCTGTCAACAGTAAGCTGTAAAAACAGAACAATGATATAAATCAGAAGAGAGAAAATGGGCACTTTATGCCTCAGAATTACTAGAAACAATTTATTTTTCGAAGCTCAGTAGTGGATATTATATTAAAAAACAGCATTAAGGTGTTAATAAAAAGTTTGGTGTTTTTTTTTCTTTTCTTAAAAGTGCTTAAATCGGTGGCTGTAGCACGGACTTAATGGGCCTGTGTTTGATTCTGTCGCTGAGGCTAGTGTGAGACAAGAACATTGTTCTTGACAGAATAAGTCTTGATGCAGAGGCAGATTTAGTCTGTCAGACTGGTTTGATAAGACTTGATATGTAGTTCAGCTCAGGCAAAAAAAAAAATCTTTCAGCAATTTTGATTCCCTGATTTAAAAATAAAATTGTTAGAACAAGACTAAGTAAAGAGTCGGATCTTGTGGTTGCTCTATCAATCTCTTGAAGTTTCTGGAAAAAATTATGCTCTTGATTTTTTGTCACAAACACGATAATCATAATTCAGTTGCATCATGGATCATAGTAATATTCCTTGACTGGTTACAGAGGGAAAATTTATCCTCCAATTCTGACATGTCAGTAATATTAAGAAAAGCAACTTGACTTTTTTTAATTATGTCTTTCATAACTACAAACAACTGTGCAATTTTATTTAAAATCTTTACAAGTTGCAACATAATCTAATTTTTTTGCCTTTGATTTGCTACTGTTACCTTTTACTGTCAGGTCTCCCCTTTAGTCAGTATTGCAAGATTATTGGAGTGGGGTTTTTGAGCCGTGTTCACGTGTGTTAAGTTCTGTGTATGTTTTGAAGATTTAATAAAGTTTTAAAAAGCTATTTTCATATTGATAACGGTTCTGCCTTTGTTGATGATCTGTGTTGTAGAGTTCTTTGACCGATGATTCTTGATGTGACTTCCCAAAATCAGGCTGCTACTTCTACTTTTACCGAGTATTGCTTCTGCAGAAGCCCTTTTACAAACAGCAAGACTGTTTTAAATCGACAGTCGCAGTACCTCATACGCGTGCTAATGCTCAGCCATGGATTATCTAGGGGGTGCAGTTAAAAGGTTTTGTAAAGTTTTGAAAATTCTTCAAGACTGAATAGATATTATTAATGGTACATACAGTGGGAATTCCAGCTAGAAGTGTAATATTTTCCAGAACAATAAAATACTTTAAACCATGCTTGCTCTCCACCTTTTTTCCATAGCAAACATTTAAGATCTTACAGGCCGATTTTGCCCCATCTTTTGGAATTTTAAACATTTGCATGCAGTTGGAGAAATGGAAATTTCCTAAAATCATACACCTAATAATAAATTTAATGATAGACTGATAATGTCTAGGAGTTGAAGGAAAAAAGGCAGGGTGAACTTCATTTTGGGGCATTGTTCAGGACTGACTGTACATGACATTTTTAAAAGTAACATAGGAAAAACTTCTATTTTGTTAAGTAGTACAGACAGTAGAAAAAGTATTTTTAACTTTGATTTAATGCATTCTTAGTGTAATTTTTTAGCACATATGTCATTAGCATCCTACAGAATTGCGTGCAACAAAGAACTGTCCCTCCTTTGGGCCATGGCAGACTACTGGGTTTAGTCTTCTTTTGGAGGATTTTGGGGAAAGGTAGAAAGGCTTGAGTCTTTCTTCCTCTTTCTATTTTACTGAAGCTGATCATCAAACCACTATGATTTTTGTTTTCACCAAGAGCTGCTGTTAGAAAGATACTTCCTCTTTCCCCTCTAATACTACAAATATTGTGGTGTTCTGTGTGTTTTGCGTAATTAGACAGGTATGTTGGCCTCCCAATTGGATGCTAGAGAGATGCAAACACTGAAGTACCGTACAAGATCAGAGCATACAAAATTCTCACTATTTTATTGCTAGGCGCATGGTTTCTTTTCTTGCTCAGAGAAAAAGCAGTGCCCTTGGTCAATAAACACATCTTAAAAAAAAAAAAAAAAGACTGTTTGGGATGTGCTAAGGCAAAATAAATATAAAAAGAATACTTTTGGTTACATCTGTGATAAGCACAGACGAGTTGCATGGGTAACAGGTTTTTAAATTGAGTTTCTGCAGTGAAATGCCAAACACCATCCAAGTGGCCCAGTTTCCAGAAGCGTAGATCACTGCCAGTCCAATAGATTTAGATGTTTCCGAGACGCTGAATTCCTAATGTTTTTATCGTAAAAAATTTTTCTTGTAACAGGATTCTGTTTGGACATAACAGCATTCTATTTTCTTTTTAATATGTTACTTCATATATAACATTGAGTAATGCAACTGCCAGGGGGCAATTTCACTGATCAAAAGAACGGAAGAGAGGAACCTTTGGAAGGTTCATATATATAAAAAAAATTTTTTTTTTCAGATATGACATTTTATTTGTTTTAATTTTGTCTTCAGGCTTATTATTTAGCACTTTCATACTGGTTACAGTGTTAATAAAAAAGTTTAAAATTAAAGTTTAAATATGCATAACTTGTGTGGTGAGTGTATCAATTTCGTAGACCTTTCGGTGTTTGGGTTGGGCTAAGGCTGTTGGGCTTGTCCTTTCCATCAAGTGCCTGTGTTAGGCTAAGGGGGTAACTCAGGGTATGCATGACTGCTCTTCCACGAAGAAGTGATTTTTGTTTTTAAAGATACAACTTCTATCATTTAGGTTTCTGGAATAGAGCATTATTGATGGGGAGAGGTTATAAAGTATTTCTGAAACAGGCAGATAAGGCTTTTCTGCCGAGATTCATAATAATTTTTGGTTTTCAGAGGGGAAAAAAAAAGCCAACTTCTCTTTATTTAAAAGTATATTCTGCAAACTTACAGTTATGGGAGCAGGGCTGACTTTGAATAAGTAAGCTATGACGGATTTAAATAATGTTTAAATATTAGATGGATAGGAAAATGTATATGGCATGCACACACTGAGGGGTTTAAATGATGATAGGACATTGAACATACAAGGAAAAGAAATACCGTAGAGTCACAGCAAGGGATTAATAACAATACACTTAATATGCTTGCAAAAAAGGTGTATTAAAAGCTGTGTGCACAGTGGGGACTTAAATGATTAAAAATAATAATACATTTGCCTGGGAAGTACTAAGTATGCTATATGTAGAGAGCAGGGATTTAAATAATAATACTATTAATAATAGCAGCCACATTGAGATGTGGTTGCTGGCACTACATCCTAATTTTACCTTTCTAAATGAATTTGCTACAGAGGAATCCGGCATTGTTTGCTGAGGCTAATAACAGAATTTCCCTTTCCTACCCACATATGCTTCCATGGAAAAACAACAAAGAAGTAGGTGAAGAGCTGGCTTTTTTCCTGAGTCTGTCACATGTGTGCGTACGCACGCGCACACGGGGACACATGTACTCACCCTCTCCTGGCCTGCAACCCTCAGCACATTTTACAGATACGCTTCCCACTTAATTGCTATGCTGAAATCTCCTAATACCTTTTTGAATTAAGTTAGGTTTCTAGCAAGGAGTACTTTGCTGTGTATTCCACGTGTGCATATGTGTGTGTGTGTGTATGTATATAATGTATATATTTAACTACTGGATGTGAATAACTGCTGTGTCATGTAAATACAAATAATTACAGTCTCTCAAGGAAAAGTTTGCAGTAGTGTTTGCAGATATTATATATATTCCTACTTCTGTCTGAGGAGTAAAGGAATTTCTCTGTTGAATAGCTGTTAGTATCTATTTTACAAGATTTACTCATTTTCAGGTACCTAATGTAGCTGCTAGCATGCATGCACAACAATACAATTTATATGGTAAATGGAACCAAATAATGGCTTCACTGAATGTTATGGCTGCACTGAAGGGAAATGTCACGGTAAATAGCTGCCAAATTATGGATCATGCCGAAGTGTCACAACTGCACTAAAGACAAATAGCACTAGAGGCTATTGCCACTGTGACGCTTTTGAGTTATGAAGAAGAGGAGCAGCCTGATGTGAGCCTCTTTGTGTCCTCATTATAGCAAAGGGTTACCGGTGCAGTGTACAAGAAAACCTAGTCCTACGTGGTGGCTAGTTATTAATCTGTTCTTTTCGAATCTAACAGCTGTAGCAAACCAGAAAATCTCTTCCTTGCTTTATGAATACACATACACACACACAAACAAAGAAAAACCTGCAGGTTTTATGAATGTAAATGTGTACGGGAAATGACTGGTAATGGAAAAATGTTGTAATAAAATAATCTAATCAAAGAATATTATTAAATTTAACATCATATGTGTCTGAAAGCTTTAGTTGCTTCTTATGCAGATAGATGTGTGAAATATAAGCAATAATGCACTTTCTCTCTTTGTAAAGACTTGAGTAGTAAGGACATTACCAACTAAATTGCTTCTTCTAAACTGAAGTGTGTCCCGGTTTCTTTCATTTTAATGGGAGGGTAATAAAGATGAAAGACTAACGTTTTAACTGATGGATCCCTTAAGCTACAGAATCGAAATTTATTATGTTTTGAGGGAATATGCTAAATCCTGAAATGTGGAAAGAAGCAGGGAAATCCCAGGTAAAATAAAAGCAAAGTAACTTTTTTTTTTTGATATTACATACTTTTATGAATGGAAAATTACATACTGCTCTTACTTAGGCGGAGAAAACAATATTATTCTCTCTTTGGGGCAAAGAAAAAAAGGGGAGATATTTGGAAGAAAAAAAAAAAAAAGATTTGAAAATGGAGGGCCATCGCTTAGCAAGTGGTCTCTTCTTTCCAGAATCACTTTTCAAACCCTGCCTGCAGTGTTCAGGGAAGTGAGTTTGATGCTCTGCGCACTATTGTACACACCACAAACGTACCATCCATAATACAGCACAATTGTCAGTCGCTGTTTTACAGAGGGGCCAGGGCTGAACAATCATGGTGGATAAATTACTTTTCTATTCTCCAGCAAGTGGCCTTCCTACCATGTGAAGCTTAAGGTCATTGGCAGGGCAGCGAGGGGGAAGCTTATATATTAGTTAACTCTAATGCACTAATAGTGTTCAGATAGAGGAACTATACCAATTAATTACAGTTAGCTTTGTTCTTCAAGATGGGGGGTGATGACTTGAAGAGTTGCTGTACTGAAATACATACATATATACATATTTTGCCTTCTTGCTACTCCCCTTCTTGCTAGACTATTCCTGTAGATAACTTTTTTTTCTTTAATGTCTGCATTAACTCCTTCAGTATTCATCACTGCAAGCATGCAGGTTTCAGAAATAAGAAACTATTCTAAAAAGATTTTTAAACTATAGCAACACATTCTGCTTACAGTTTTTACAGTGCAGTCTAAAGGGGGAGGGGAAGAAAACCCTGTCAAAAATTAGGTGGAACATCCTTGAATGGCAATTAGCATGCCCAGAATTTATTTTATGTACAACGCAGTGGCAAGTAGCTGCTTCTTATTAAATGAAAATCCTGTATTATGTACTTCAGGAACATTCCAGCTAATGAGTATGTAATGTCCTTAGTATAACACAGAACTTCTTTTTGTGTTCACAACCACAAGATGCTGGAAACTTGACAAATGATATCATTTAAGACAGATGCCTGCCTTAGGGACCTGTTTTTTGGCTTCCTGTTTCTGGTTTTTATTTCAGTAACATTTGTAATTGCCACAGGATCTGTACCTGTGTAGTGTTTTAACCCCTTCACATATATCCCGTTGCATTAACTCCTTGGGTAGGTACTCGGGAATCTTTTCTTTTTTCCTTTCCTTTTTTTTTTTTCCTTCGCAGCTAGTGTATTCTTCCTGCCTGTCACAAGCACAGATATACACATAAATAAAAGCTGGACCTTATTAGACCAGATGAAAATGTAACAGTAGAGGGGGTGAACGCTTACTGGTCTAGCCGTGTTTTTTGCTAGTGCAAAAGTACATGTAGACCAGGCCCAAGGCAAAAAATAAAAAGCTCTCAGGTATGGCCTGCTAATTCTCAGGGAGTTACAACAAAATTCTGCGTACGTGGCACAGGCGCACAATACCTTGATCTCAGTTATACTTTCCAATGTATATCTCCCCCCACCCCACCTTAAACTCACATGCTTTCCTTAGGTTATAAGGCAGGATGGGTTTTGACATCACTGCAATTTGATGCTGGTTATAAGGGGCATTTTGGTGGTGCTGGTTACAGGCAAGTTATAAATCTCTGCTGCGCCTTCCAGCAGAACCTGCTCCAAGGAAAGCCCCATCGCAGGACAATGGCAGCTTTCAGCTCCCCAGGCACTCAGCACTGATCCTGGCAGAATGCAAGGAACCTTCCTGCAACCCAGAGCGGCCCGGAAGTTTTGGTGGTAGCTTATGGCACGTTCTCTCTCTCCTTTGCTTTTTTGTAGGTCTTCCAAACAGGCTGGGCATGAGAACTTACATGGTTCTGCATAGGGGAGCTTCCACTGGGAAACGTTACTAAATCCCACACAGTGCTATAGCAACAAATAAGGGCTTGGAAAGAGCGGGAGTTCTTGGCACCTATTCTGCAGGTGAGAATTTTGTACTTGTCAGAAGCACTTAGCTCTCCCGGACTTACAGTGCTTTCTGATGTCGTTTTGAAGCAAAACCTTTACATTCAAGCCTTCTGTCACAGGACGTGTGGTCTCATTGCACCTGTACTCTTAGGCCAGGTTTACCCTGTGAAGTGTCAAACAGCCTTATCTTTCTTCAGAACTGGAGCTGAGGACACTGAAAACCTCCATAAATGTCTCTGTTTACTGCAGGACCAGACAGCCCATCATACAAACATACCCTCCAGGCCTTCTGTAAGAGGAGGAGGAGGAGGAAGTCTTTTATCTTCCATCACAAGAGGGAGGTCAAAAGGACCAAGAGAGTGCCAGACCGAGTGACTTGTGCTGTTCTAGAGTTCATTTTTGGAGGAAGCAGGCAGGCACACAAATCCCGTTATGCGTTACGAGGATCTGTGCACAGGCTTCTTGCGCTCTGTCTTAAAAACCGTGCCCCTAAGGGGCTAATTCACAAAGGGAATAGAAGGAAAGGAAATTTGTATTTTTTCTGGAAGCAGTAAGACATGACATGCAGCGCGGTTCTGGCTGATTACAGCATGCCTCAGGTGAGCTGGGAGGCACAAGGCCACGAGCCAAGTGATTTCAACCTCCCAAGAAAGAGAACTCCGCAGAAATGCATTGTGTGGCACGTCTGAGCTCTACAAAGGAAAATACTCCGACTTCATTCATGTTGGCATGACATTATTGGCATGACTGTTTCTGGCAGCCCATCAGAAAGTTTTATTTGCATCCAGAGTTTTGAAAGCCATTTCATAATGTTAAACAAAGATAACACTGGAAACGTCTGGCTTATTTGCCCCTTGACACCTATGCGTAATCCCTCATTGAAGCCCTAATGAGGGGGTTCTCCTCGGATTGTGTTACTTTCGAAACAACCCTTGCATACGGGCAGCGTAATCTACCTTTCCTCCCTGCATGGGGTGTGGCAAGAGTAGCCAGAAGGAAGTGGATAAAGTATGTTATTTTTCCTGTATTCTCAGTAATCGAGATGCAGAGTCAGTTATTGGATCATTTGACTTCTTGCTGAGCTGGGAAACCTCAATCTGCTATCACAAGTGCCTACAAATAAGAGAGATATCGAGTCAGTTTCCTCTCCTGGGAATGTAAATGAGGAACAAGAATAATGCTCTGGAAATCAGTGTAAAAACCATCTCTGAGGAGAACCTGGCTCTTATTTCTCTGTCTCTGTGTGTGTTCATGCTGCTGGAAAAAAGCGGTTCTAAGGCAGACCTGCCTAACCTCAAATCGTAGTGAGATTTCCCAGGGCCTCCAGATTACTCCTAAAGTCTTGGGAAATGCAGTGTTTCGCAGTCGCCGATGTTGCAAGAGCTGTGGTGGCAACTGCGGCAGCTTTGCAAGTTCTCAGCTCCCAGACGACGAGGTGGTGGCAAAGGGAGCCCTGCTCAAGGGAAGCTGCTAAAAAGGCAACCCTCCCGTTCTCGGGTATTGTTCTTCTTGAAATGAATTCAAGCGTGAGGGACAGATTGTCATCCATCCTGGTTTATTAAACAGTTGTCCTCCACCTCCAAAATCCTGAGTTACTTGATAGCTGTTCCCTTACTTTCTCCCTCTTTCTCTCCGCCTCCCTCCCTACTCCCAGAAAAAAAAAAAAAAGTGAAATAATCATAGAGAGGAGGCTGCTGGAAGTGTTTCAGGCTTTTCTCTCCCTTGGCAGGGGGGAGTTCAGTTATCCTTGTCTTGTAACATGCCTAAACCTAACAAAGTACATGGAGTTTTGCCTATAGGCTCTGCAACAAAATTTGAGTAGATTTACGGCAATTATATACAGTTTCCATTTTACCACAGAAAGAGGCATCGCTTTTGTTTTCAATATACAAGGTCTTTTTATTCTAGTGAGATGGAGGAGGGCGAACCAAACCACCAAGGACTCTTTCCACCTGCATGATTTCATTTGCAGTGTCTTTCATTCTATCTGTTAATGCAGTTTAATGTGATGAAGCTACTTCTATTGCATTTCTTCCTTTCTTGTTTGCAAAAAGCTGACATATTCAGCAGTCACAAAATACATGTCATGGTGCAAAGAGGAAAGAGCCCAATATCCCTCGTTTCCCACAAAGCTGAAATTGTAGCGGTACAAAAGAGTTCAGCAGTGGTTCACATGGTATGAACTAGAATCCTATAAGGTAAATGGAGGGCTGTGGATAAAAAAGGCTGTAGAGAAAAAGGTTGTATCTAGCAGGGGCAAAAAAGGTGATGGGGTTGTGTGCAGGTGACTGGAGGAATGCCAGATTTTGTGCTTCACCTCGGATGAGTTCAACAAGTAGCAACAGGAGCTTTTTTCCCCCATGTAAATCAGATAAAGTCCTAAATCTAACGGAAGTACTTCATAAATATACTGTAGGGAGAACTAATGTTGCTGTCCTTGCTTTCTAGATTCTTTTCCTCCACCTTCCTGACATTATGTCATGTTTTCAATTAATTACAGACTAACACAAGGTGGGAAGGCGAAGGCAATGATTTATTTGCTTCCAGAAGTATAGCCAGGACTTCACCATGTCTGTGCTGTATAAACGGCAGTAGTACCTCTTACAGTTTTCAGTAAACAAAATGTTGATAGTGCCTTCATGAGGGCTGGAGGGGAATGAACACGATCATTCGGGCTTAGGTTTCATTGGGGCTTCCCAGCATGATTTTACCAGAGTATAGAAAAGTTTCTCAGTCCTTGAAAGCTACCCATGCTATATTGGAGGGAATACAGAGAATGGTACTTTTCCAGTGCTTTCCTATCAATCAGACAGTAAGTGGAAAGGTTGAACAGCCCCCAGTTGTGACACTTGTACATCAGGCAACACGCATGAAGGCCTGAATGATGTTGAAGAAAACAAGCACATTTGCACTAAGAACCTGTCTCACTCCAAGGAGATACAGTCTCAGAGCGCTGCGAGGGAATTAGTCTTTTTGTTCAACTCGGCATTTAAAAAAAATCCCCCAAACCCCCAACACTCAGTCTTGTTCCCTGCCCCGGGCCTGCCCTGGTTCTGTGCCGGGCAGCCTGGCTTTGCTCTGAAGCACACCTCTTCTCCAGACCGTGGATGTTTTAATACCGACACTGATCTTCAATCAGCATTGCCCTGGCCTTCCAGTGAAAATATGCCAAAATGTCACAGGTTTCCAAATGAAATGCAAATACTGAACTTTCTGAAATTTACTGATAGTATTTTACTCCTTTACCGCATCTGAGCTGTACCAGCGAGACGCAACGGCAACAAGGGTTTAGGATTCCTGACAGCAGAGGGAAAGCTCTTTGCACTTGCCACTCCACAGATGTCTCAGCTGGATGGTCTGTAACACCTCCCAAGAAGAATACGAGTCCTCTGCTTGCTCGCTCACTCAGCATAATGAAAAGAAGCGATGAAATACTCAAAGTCAGGTCAGCCTACCTTTCGTCGTACCTAACTGTTATTACACAGATGTCACAGCAGCAGGTGCAAAATAAATACCTGGGTAATGGAAACCATTTGCTTTGCCTTTAGCCAGAGGCGTCGGGTCTGATTTACTGGTGGCTGGCAGCTAGAGAGCATGGGAGACCCAGGCTATAGCCAGCCTCGCCTTTACGCGCTCAGGGATGGGAAAAGATAGCCACGGTGGAAGCTGCTCTGGGGGAGACCGTCTTATTTTCCTCCCCATGCTCCCCAATACTCTGCCGGAGCCAGCAGTTCTAGCAGAGCCATGCATCTACGCTTACGCATTGCCCTTTCATCATTTGGACCTCGGTGGATGTACACAATCTGGAGCAGTCTTTGCTCAAGGCAAACAAAGTAAAGGAGGAGAGTGACATTTCAGTCTTTCATTGCAGAGTCATTCAGGTCACTCGCTGAAATTATAGACACCAGCTCCAGCAACGTTAACAGCCAACTTCAGATTATTAACCATCCTTTGGATAACAGTACATTTACGGTGCCAGAGCACAGAGAATTCCTCCAAATTACAGGGTGTCCTAACACAGCCGGTCAAACCACATGGACCTCTAGATGCAGTAAGCAGTGTAATTAAGTCTGTTTTCTCATTTGTACTTTCCTAGCAGCACTCAAAATACACTCTCGACCACTGGATGCTGCTCTTTGCGTCAGGCTATGAAAGGAGACAAGAGTGAAGGGTGCCTTAGCAATAGCTCATTAAGGAGACCTCAAACATTTTCTTTTATTGCATTATTTATGTTTTGGGTGATAATAAAACACTATTTCCAGGGCAAAGTGCACTCAAGAAGCTTATTGGCCTGTAGGTGGTTTCATTTGATGAGGTTTAGGAGGAGGAAGGCTACAGAAATTTCTTTTACCTGCTGCTTTCCTGAAAGATCTGGGTTTTTTTCTTCCCCTCATCAGGCCATACATTGTCAATACTACTGAGATCTACCAAACTTCATTAGCCCTTACAAATATTTCTGGGAAAGGCAGTGACCGTCTTTTCCCCTAAGGCTCCAGAAATTCGTCTTCACTGCAAAGATCACTGGCATCCCTGGTAGGATCCATTTTTTAATATAGTGACCTTCTGCATACAAGCGAACAAACATGAAGGGAACCTAAACTTTTAGATTCCCATGATAAGATCATAAGGCTGATTTCACACACAAGAGTCCATATTAAAAAAACTGGATCAAAAATAATAATAAAAAAAACCCCAGATAATTGTCATGAATGCTTATTCCCATTCCTTAAATTGTATTTTTTAGGTAGTCTAGCACTGCTTTAATTACAGTCTGTCTTTCTTTCTTTATTCTCCTGCAGAGCCATTCTCACTCTGTGTAAATCTGCTGCAGTATGTTTTGTTACCTATGTACAGATCCAAGAATAAATTTTGGCCCTGACCATGGAATATTCACTCACTTTCAAATGTAAGTAAAAGAACTGAAACTAATTAACTGGAAACTGCAAGTTCTGTGAATTTCTTGTTTATTATAGTGCAGCTCCCAGCTCTTCAGCTTTTCTTTCTGATGCTTCTCTGCTATAAACATAGCACTAATGACTATTAAAGCTAAAAAAGAAAAAAACGAAACACCAAAGCTGGAAGGGACAGAGAGGATAGAAACTATCAGACATTCCAAAGAGAACATGGGAAAATTTAGGTTGAATATAGAGGCAATGCCACGTAAGAAGTGGATGCCATGTCTGCTCCTTGGTATGGAGAGAGACTCTAACAGAGTCTGTAGGCTGTGAATGGATCCCCATGTCTGTATGTAAGAATTAAAATTAAGAGACCAGACAACAACTAGAAAGGGCTGCTCCTCATGCTCTTTTAAGCCCTGAAACTGTCTGCTAAATATGCTGAATGTGGAGAAGAATGGCATCTTGATACTGAATGAGAAAGCATTGTTTAAGTAATTAATATAAAGTACAAATACTTTCATTATCTGAAAGAGTCTAGTCGCTAAAAAACCAAAGAAACATGGGGAGGACAAAAGATTTCTGATTTCCAATATCATAGGATTAGTTTGACACTACATACTATTCACTGCCTTTCTGAATTACAGATCACCAAGATCTCCATCCAGAAATACAATGTACGGGTATTCATCTTGTCAATGATATATACTCAGAGGGCTATTTCTCTAATTGATGGCTTCATCATTCAATTCAAGATGCATAAGGATAGCTATTGTTATCTAACACTAACTATCATATGTTCCTATTGTTCCACACGTCTCTCTTTGTCAATAGCATCCAAGATACCCTATCTAAATCTTCAAGATAGCAAAAGGAAGGTGCATTATTTGTTGACTCCACACATTGCATTATTAAATGTTTGTGAGCAACCTGCACATCTCCCCACTGACATCTTTAAGTATTCAATTAAAATTGGACAAGAGAGTACACCAATACAAATAAATACTCCGTCAAATGAAGGCTTTGCATTGAATTCTTAAAGTATTCTAATCCAGGTGCTTGCTAGCAGGCACTCAGTCGAAATCAGGACAGTGATGCGAGTGTGAGAATGAACTGTGCGTAAAAGGGAATACGGCAGATTGCTTTATGGTGGAGCCGTGGCAGAGGTTTGACAGGAAATGCTTCTCCCAATACAGCTAAGCAGGGAAGGAGAACCCTATTATATGGATGAGTGGGGCCGGCAATGGCATCTTGTCATTCTAACTTGTATGAGTAAGCAAGCTTAATTGCTCCTTGTCTTTTCAAGATGACTTTCCACCAACAATCTCATTATCACACACATATGTTTATTGCACGTATCCAAGTCCCTTCACACAAACCTGAATGCAATGAGGAGAACAGCAATATTATGTTATCCAGTTACATTGTTCTTTCTTTTCTTTTCTTTTTTTTTTTTTTTTTTCCTTTTTAACCAGACGGATGTGACCTGCCTTCTCCTTCTGCGACTAAGAGGGTGACCAGGGGCAGTGGAATGTACACCAGGATTGGAAAGAATAAAACCAGAGGGAAAGCAAGCTGTCAAGAGAACAGCATACTGAAGAGGAAAAACGTAAACATGACTTCTATTTACCAAGATTAATATGTAAAGTTAACATGTTTGTCATGGAATATATTAATATGTATGTTTTCCCATTATGTAGATCTTTTCTTATATTACTTATTAGAAAGGGATATAATCACAATGATGGGGCAAGAATGTCACTTAAAAATTAGGTGATGCCCAGTCAACATAATGTAACCACTACAGTGTCATTTCCGATTTAGATGTGGTGATATCAATGTAATTGCCGCTGGGAAGAAATTATAATGGCTGTTAATGGTAAATAAAATGACAAGAAGGAGGATCCTCCTTCACATATAATTCCAAGCAAAATCCAGCCTCTGACTTCCTTAAGCAACTCGTCGCCGTTCATTGATGAAGAGGAAATAAGCAGGTTTTGTGTAGCTGCATGGCCATAAGAGCTGCATGGTCATTTCCCAAGCCCAAGCATAGACACTACAGGTCTAACAACATTTCACCACACTATTTCCACTCAGGAGAGATGCAGTAATGAAGCTCACATGAAGTGAATCTTAACACAAAGTTAACGTTATTCTAACAGAAAGCAAGGTAGCTAGCAAACACAAAGATAAGCAAAAATAAGGTAAAGGCAAGCATACAGTCATGTGTGTGGATACTTTTCGAAGCCCTCAAATACTCCAGCCTTGTCTCTGTAAACACAGGCAGCCTTAACCCGCGGATCAAAAGACCTTCTTACATTTGTTTTATATCATAAATGTGTCAAGAATGAGCTACATGAAGCATTGTTCACCCGCAGCACATGGCTTGTTAGCCTAGTTGAGAGCATCTTTCAACTCATTCACACATTAAAAGCCAGGAAACCAGGATTTGATTACTCCTTCGAGCATTACGATCAAAGACCATATCTTCCCATCTGTGAAGAGCAAAAGCCTGATTCTTTTCTCCTCTCTCTGAGATAACAGAAGAATCAGAACACACAATCAACATTATACTCCACATCCCATGAATAATGGGATAGTTCCGGTCTATAAAAGCACAAAACCCAACAGTATGGCCTACACACATACTTTTTTTTTCCTGGGCATTTAGGAAAGAAGATAAGTATAAGCAAACCTGTAGTCACATCTTACCAATACTCCCAGTCTGCAGCTATCCAAAGCTCAGAGACTACTTGATCCGCAGGTGTTATCCTAATGTATAAAATGACAACATCTCTTAAAAGTGAAAATACCATGTACCTGCCATTTACCCTTAATTCGGGATCTCTGAAATCAATTGGTAGATGGTGGTGTAAGGGTTAAATTAAAAAATTGCATTAAATTAAAACCACAAAAAAGATACAGGCATCATTGGTCAACCTGTTATTTCATTATACTAGCTAGGTTTTTAGTTACCTGTTAATCAAAGACAGTTTAAAAATATAAATAAATAAAAATCAACTTTCACCTGGAGAATAAACCTCTCCATTTCCAGATGAAACTGATTTGCTAATTCAGTTCTAGCTGATGCAAGCACTGCTGCAGGTAGTTTACTCTTAGGTACATGTAGCCAAGGAGGGTAGGGGCAGTGAAAGAAGAGAAGGTACAAAAATGAAGAGTTTGTAACATGCTTTATAAAATATGGCAAATTAACACAGAGCGTTTACCTCGGTGTTTTATCCTAGTAAAACATCTGGACCACCAGTCTAGCATTTTGAGGTATACAGAGTTTTTGGTGGGTTTATTTTGGTGGTCTGTTTTACTACAGGGTATGTCGAAGGAGTGCAGAGATCTGCCAAACTCCAGCTCATTACTTGGCTCCTTTGCATGAAGATCATTTGCTGATAAATTGTTACAGACACGTTTAGGCAACAGGTTTTTATAGGAAGCCTGGTGCTCTTTATAATGCAATTAGTTTCATCTAGTATATGCTTTTTCTTATGCGTTGTTTTTCTTCTGCTGGCAAGCAATAATGATGAAATCTGCACCCTTCAACTGACCGAATCTTCCCCCACGTTTCCTGGATTTGAGCTTTCTTTCAGGAACAGTCATCAAAGAAATAGACCTACCTAATGTTTAGTAATGGGAATTTTCTTTCGTGCTTGGGAGAGTAGAAGAGAAGGATGTGGACTGAGGTGGGTCTTATTCATTTGCCAGCTTTGTAAAATATGCTAGGAACGCTGATTTTTTAGAAAGCAAAGCATCTTGATGTGCTCCAAAGAAAAACCTTCCTGTGAGTTCCTATGTGGAAAGACTCCTTGCAATAGCTACACAAGCGTGCTTGGATAGTTAATGAAAAAACACCGATTCAGACACCTCCATCCAAACCTCCGCTACCAGCAGAGTAACGAGGAGGCACCTAAGGACCCCAGGTGTCTGCCTTTCTTCCAGCAGCGGTAAGGTTCTCCAGGCAACAGGGTACTCCAGGTGTGTGTCCTTTCCTGCAGGATACACATCTAACATCAGATGCTGCGAAGGTGTTATATTCCTGGTTTACCTTTAAACTGTGCTGGCACTTGTAGATGAGATATCCCTCCCATCTGGGACCCAGCCTGGCGGGCATCCCTCTGATAGGAATAATCCGGCCCTGAAAAGGAGGTGATCTGAGCACCTACGTGAGATGAAGGCAGGGAAGAGAATGAAATTCAGCTCTTCCAAGGTGATTCAAATGCACGCTTTTTAGAAATACCCTGACCGCAAAAATAAGGGGACAGTTTTAGAATAGGGATGTCTGGGTTTGAAGCTGCTCTGCCTGATATAAATTATATTAAATGTAGTAGGAGCCAGAACTCAGACACCCTGCTCCTGGCTGGCCATCACAATCACTACACCTTAGAGTCACTTCCTTTCCTACTAGCTGTAACACTTTCCTCTGCAGTACCCTAATGTCTAGGATCTCTGTTGCACAAAGAGCAGAGGCACCGCTCTGCAGCCCCAGCGTCCTGTTAGCGCGGAGATCGATTCACGGTTTCCCATTCTGCTACTGCTGCCTGAAAGCACCTAACGCTTTTCATCAGGGTGTCTCCAGGAGAATCCAGATCTTGATCCAGTCACTCTTAGTGCCTGGACTTGATGCAGAAGGCAATCTTTACATTCCAGAGCGAGCTCTGGGTCCTAGCTGTGCTCCGGCTACTTAACCAGCTGAGGAGATAGAGCGCAGGTCTCCTCTCTCCCGTGTGGCCATGCTAACCACCGAGATAAACAGTCTTTTCAGGTTTGCTGAGTCTCCCTGACCTAGTAAATGTTTATAAATCCCGTGTGAAACACATTGGTGAGAGACCTTGGAAGAGCCCCACCCCAAAGCCAGTTAGGCAGCGTGTTGTGATAGCCCTTGGTGGTTCGGGATAGGGATTAGGGACTGCTGTGGCTTTCCCAGCTGGATCTGCAGAAGGAATTCCTTCGGGCAGAGTGCAATTACCAGTGCTGGAATTTAACTGGAATTAACACCCAGCTCCAGTGAATATTCTCGTCCTTAATAATCACTGCCAGTCAGGACCTTGGTTTTGTGCCTTGGGAGAACAGCAGGCAGTGGGGTGCTTGCACCAGGGACTCGGTGTGGGTCGAGCAGCGGGGGCAAGTGTCCCCTCCAGAAGCAGCTCTCTGCCACCTTCCCCCAAAACTCCTGCCTCACCCCAGCCTGGTTCAGCCTGGTAACTTCCACAGGATTTTTTCACCACTAGTACTGTGTAATCATGGAAGTACTTTATAAAAGATTTTCAGGTTTACACCCTGAGGAAGTACTCAGAGGTCTTGAAAACCTTGTGCTTCCCTGCTCTTTCCCACGTGCTGTGGGACCAGTTTGAAGTATGAGCGTGAAAATGAGCCAAACTGTCCGTAGACCTTCCCTGGAAGCCATTATCCTGAGGCAGACCTTTCCAGGAAAAGCGTTTCCCTTTGCCCACTGCTGACCAAGTGGATACTGCCTGCAGCAGGGAGCAGTCCGAGCTGGCACCTCGGCTTCCCTGCACGGATGCTCAACCCACCTGATGCATTCTCCATCCCAGCCCTCTCTGTCCACGTAGTGCTGTTCTTCAGTGGGAGGCAGAGGACTACTCGTGACCATGGAGAAGAGCGGGGAGAGAAACGGGTGGAAAAGTATTATTTACAGCTCGCAACGTAATGTGATGAGACAGAAAACAATCCTCGGTTCTCATCCCTGAGTTTCTTTCGAAGAATCAACAAAATCTAATGAGCAATTATTATTGTACAGCGCTCTTACATTCCTAATGGAAATAGTGCACAGATTTCAAAATCTCTCCCACTTCCTGAGCCTGAATAATCTTTGCTTTGAAGCGCGTTATTGCACGTGTGTCAGATTAGATGGGTTAGTGAGCTGGCGTATGACACACGCTGGCAAAAGGGGCCAACCGAACGAAATGTAAAGTGGCATTATTTCGCCTGAGCGAGGGCCTGATTCAGCCCAAATGTGCCTGAAACACGCCGAACTTTAAGCAGGCACTTAAGTGCCCTGCGGAAGGAGCAGAGGGGAATAGCTTGCATGCTTGGAGGGAGGCAAGTGGAGTTTAAGTGCTTTGTGGAACCCCAGCCTAAACTAATAGCACTGTGTTTCTTGCTCAGTGAGAACAAAAGCAAGCCAGTTTGGGATCACTCTGACCTAGATGCTATCAGAGGTTAGCAAAAATGACTGGTCCGACCTGTCAGGACTAAACAGCTGCATCAAGTGATGGGGGAGGGGGGAGGAGGGCACCGGAGTTGCAAATAGAGAGACAGAGGAGCAGCAGGAAAGATGGAAACTGCGTGTCCTGAATACGTATGAACGTATGTGTGTGTGTGTTTGCTGCAGCTGAAATTTGGGTCTTATCATTTGCATATACACAGATGACTGGACATCTTCCCACCAACCTTTCAGAAGCAACCTTATGGCACCGTGACTCCCATGCTCTCGGCACTCCTTGGGCTCCATTTCCATAAATTACAGTACAAAGGGATAATAGCCTGTTAGCCGTCCCAGCATTGTGTGACACACAAAGCACCAAAACCAGGACTATTTTCCTTGCCGTCCTGTGCCCCTTTTGTGGACCAGGTGTAGCCCCGCTAACAAAACGCCGTAGCGTGCCAGCAGTTTCTGACCTGATTGCAAAGCTAACTAAAGATAATTTATCATGGCAGGCTAATCAGGTTGACAAGGTTGGGTAGGCGACATTCTCCAAAATCTCCAATTTGTTGTTGGTTTGGTTTTTTTTTTAATACCCTCAGCAATTTATTTTCTGAATAGCAAAGTTTTCCCCAAGAATGTTCCAAAATATAGTCAAGGTTAGCCATGCTGTGAGCTTATTCAATATTTATGATTCTTTTTTATTTGTACTAGGACTTTTTGGGGACTACAAATAGTCCATTAATCAAACAGAGTGACAAAATAGGCCATTTGACAATTTGTACAGGGGCTGCATATTTTTTTTCTCTGTTCAAGAATAAAGAACCAACTTAACTTCATCAACAGTTCCTGATTAATTGTTACAAAGTGTCATCCATAAATTTCCCTTCGATCTAATAATCCTTTCAGAAGACTTAACAATATCCCCAGTGATTTGGGTTTTATTGAGGGCTGAGTTCCTGGAGAAGCAGTGACACAAATAGCTCAAGTGAACTGAGACACCTCCGTGGACAGTCTTCACAGGGTTGACAGTTCTGAAATACAATTATCAGTGTGATCTGCTTAAGAATTCATCATCAGCTCCTGCCTTCTGAAGACTTAAAAAAATACTGAGGCATACAAAGAAAAAGAGGTGATAAGAAGGCATCATTTTCTTCCAGCCTCATAACTGTAAATTGAAGAAAATTATTTTCTTTGCCTGCAGCTCATTGGCATATAGGCAGCATTATATTATAATTTCATAAGCATAAATCCTTTGAATAAATTTCAGAAGAATAACTGAATTAGAAATGCAAGTAAAGTATCTAAAAAACTTAACTCTACTAGGCAGGAAAAACTGGATGCGAGTAAAACTGGCATGGGGAGATTTACTGTCTGCCTGCTCATCCTCTGTCTGTGAAGGGAATACTCCCCCACTCCTCCCACTAACCTGATCCAGCTAAGGTAAATTTTAAGGAGGAAAAAAAAAAAAGTTAATTTCAACCATCATTTCCATACACAGCAGGAAAATGTGAATTCTAACCCACCTTGCTGCCTTCTTTTACAGAATTTCAGCTGTATTTCATCATTAATTAATCCTGGAGATACAACAGGCTTGGGGTTTGTTGTAATTATTGTTATTTGTTTATTTATTAGTAGTAAGCATATGGGAGATCAAAAGCATGCCTCCCAACTGTTCCCTAGCAACAAGTCAGTCAGTTATTCACACAGAAGTCACCCAACCTTCCCACAAAGTGAATCCGGGTTGCAGCTCTCCCCTGTCTCCATCCTTGCCCCATCCCAAGGGCCGAGAGATGCTGAGGATGCCGTCGGTCTCCCGTGTCTGGCCAGGTGAACTGCACAAGGGTCTGCTCAGTGGCAGAAATAACTCACCTTTTCTGAAAAGCTCTGGGGAAAGGTTTGATTTTATAGTTGCATCATAAGATGATTGCAAGTCAGGAGATCAAAGTTAAGCCCTGTTATCGACTTTCTGTCCAGTTTGGGTAAGTACTCTCTCCTCAGTTGCCTGCCTGCCTTTGGGAATTTGGGCTCTCATCTCCCCGTGACTCAACTACTCATCTTTAAAATGGGCACGTCAGTATCATGTTCTCCACCCTGTATTTTTTTTTCTGCTTTGTCTGTTATGCTGTGTATGTTAGTACACATGGTACATTTTCAGCTGACCTTAATTGCTAAGACTACCACCAAATCTGGTCCCAGACTCCTAGGATTTCAACTGGAGAAGGTGCAGTATGAACCTAAGAGCACTAATTACCACCCAGGTTGTCTGAACTGGTGTGAAACCTACATAATTAAAGCCACGTGCGTATTTCCACTTCGATGGATCTATTAGTTGTCCACAAAGGCAGCATAACTCCGGGAGCAGCCCCCGGGGACTGCAGACCCAGGGCAAGTGTCTCTCTCTTTACCTTGCTCCTGTCGGCAACCTGGGTAACCAGATCATCCTCACTGTTGCTCGATATTTGTGCCGCAGAATGTACTGTGCCGCGGCACCTTTTGTGCGGAAGAGATGCAACGCTTCCTCCAGCTCCTCCGGCTGCCGTGCAGACTAGAGCCAAAGTACAGCAACACGAACGTGTCTTTAGTGTACGGGGCAACCCATAGCCATCCCAGGGCACAGTGCTTCTCTCCTACCTCCAACGTGCCGCCTAAGTATTAATTGGTTACACCACACCTTGAATTTACTGCCGTTTCAACACACAGAACTCACACGCGTTGCACAATGTGGGCTGCTCAGCATGCATCAACCTGAAAGACCACAGGGGAAAACACAAGGAATAATTCTGTAATATTATGTGCTATGGCTCATCGGTGGACTTAGATAAACAGATTTACGCAAGTGATGTAAAGTTTATATGGAACTCATGGTATGAATCAGATGGCCTTTTAGATGAGACAGTAGGAAAATAAGGCTAGAGGGGATCTCAGGAGGTTGTCTAGCTCACCTTGCTAATCTCTGTTGGGATCTCTGTACAGCCAAATTAGTCACAAACATGGAAAATATGGATCCCCTTGCTCTCAACATTATTAGAAGAAACAGTGTATGTGCGGGGGGAGAGTGGGAGGGGGAGGATCAACTTTCCTAAATAATCTGCATAAGCCCTCTGGATGATTGCCAAGGACTCATAGCCCTTTTGGACCAAAGAGAAATTTCCCTGTAACCCACCAGTCAATAGCTGTAACATGTTCTATTCTCTAAAGGCCTTCTCAGTGAGGACTGCTTCATGCCAGGCTGCAAATCTGGTCCCTCAGACACTTTAGCAGATGAATTGTTAGAAAAAAAAATCACAAAAAAATCAGTTTCTTTGATTCTTGGACTCTTCTCTCACTCAAGAGTAACTAAATCGCTTTTATCTTGAGCTATTAAAAATGTTAATTTTGCCAGAAACCATTCCTGGAACATTTTATCCTGATAAGTAAAGCATTTGGAAAGCTCTGAGCTACTCAAAACAGAGGATTAGGATGGAACTGCTCGGCTATATGCTATGTACCCAGCTACCGCTCTCTCAGCTGCTTCCGTGGCCGGTTGGATCATGCACTCAGCGAACACCCTCTGTGTCTTTTCATCGGCTTCAGTGAGATTCAGGGTAAAGAGATTCTAGTGGCCCTGGCCTGTGATTTTCATGTGTTGGGTTTTCATGACCCTGAAAATAAAGGTTACCTACTTATTAACATCTCACCAAATAATCAAGCTTAAATCGATCCTTTTCCAGGTGAATGAAGGGGATGTCCTCATATTCATGGCCTCACCAAAGTAAAATGTTGGAAAAAGTTTTCCAGGCCTGTTTTTAATGGGGATGCATGGAGGCATGGCTCTTTTCTCCTCTATCTCTTCCCTGTTTCTGCCCTGGCTCAATGGGCATATGGGACTAGTTTCATGGTGTAGCTTCCCTGGGGCCATTGGCATGGAGGACAGTGTGAGAGGACTCAGCACGGCCTTAGGCTGTGTAGTATTTCTCTTGGCTTTTTCTCTTTTGGTCAATGAAGAGATAATTGGTATCCATCCGTGAAATTTTCCCACCTATTCACCTGTGTCTCCCCAGACTTCCATGCCAGGGTAGGGTAACCGGGAGTTGCTGTGGTCCGCAGAAGAACTGAAGTGGATGCTATTTACAGATGGAGAACCTCGTTTTCTCCTACAAGATGTGGAGCCTCACGCTTTCAGCGCTGGGGCCTGGGATTTCCACCTCCAGGATCAGCCGAGGTGGTGGCTGTCACATGGAGACATCTGCCATCGCAGACTTGAGGTGGTGGGAGGCTCATGCGGCAGGAGTGGGTGACCCAGCCTGTGAGCGGAGAAGGAGAGGAGCACTTCTGTTCATGGATCACGGTATCGCTGTCAGCCCACCTTAGTCAAAACACACACGCACCCCCCTGCAGACAGGGTTGGTGGAATAACTGAAGGATGGCAGGCGGCCTTCTCCCTGCCCACAAAGAGCAACACCTACCCCATGAGGCATCCCAGCAGTTTTGGCACCAGTGGAGACTACAGGACACCTCCGTTCTCCCCTGCTTGGCACAGCCACCTCCAAGCAAAGGTGTGAAGTGTAGCAGGTGGGGTACACGGCTGCAAGCATGAGATACTTGTCATGCCCTTTTTCTTTTCTTTTTCTTTTTTTCCTGGGGAAAAAATATTGTCACTTTTTTTCATCAGTTTAATTAGATACAATTTGTCTCAGCTTTTCTCTGCAGCATTTGTTTACATTCTCATCAGGACCGACACAGGCCAATTAGTGTAGTGTAATTGTTTAACCTAGTCAGTGCGCTGCGCTGGGTAGAAGAGTGTGCTCGTTGCGAGAGAGGCGGCGACCAAGGAGCGGTCGCCGGCTGCGGCGCGGAGCGAGGGCCTTCAGGAATCGCTGACGCGACACCGTCCCCGGGAAGCGCAAGTTGCTCTGACATCCCGGCAGCCCCCATTCCTTGTTCTCTGTCACCACTATCACGGTACGATCAATTCCCAGAGCTAATTCTTCAACCGCACCGTGCCCAGAGCGCTGCGCAGCATTATCTCCTTCCGAGGATGCCCCCTGAAAGCAAAATCTACTGCAACCATAGAAACCAGAGGACTTAAGTGATGTGTCATGTACATGTGCCGTCTCTGTTTTCAGCCCCTTTGCCAAGAACACAATGTGAGAGCCTGTAAGAAGGTTTATTTCATTCCTTCATCCCGTACCTCTGTAAAGACGGACAGAAATCGGCCACAAAATCACTGACGGGTGGTGGCTTCTCCCTCCGTGACGCTGTGCAGAGCTGCCAGAGGAACGGTGCTGCTCCCGCCACGAGTCGGGAAGCAGGCAGAAAAAGGGTTCAGCGGGGAGCCCAGCGCCCAGAGCGGCTTCCGCAGGGAGGCTGCTAAGTGGAAGAAGAGGCAGTAAGTGAGGTCCGTATCACAAGGTATTTAAAGTCGCTTCAGCTCTATGGATCGGCTCAAATGTTGATCAAATACATATAGTTGTGCCATGCCATGGAAGCAGTTTGGCATGAGCCTGGAAAAAGCCTATTGACTTTTTTTTTCCCACTCTTTACTGCAGGGAGTTGTGGAGGGACAAAAAGACCACTCAGGTGGCCATTGCAAGTGTACACCAGCCTTATTTGCCAGAGCTACCACAGCTACAAAAGAAACAGGGGCAATTTAAAATGAAACAATAATTGAAGAGAGGAAGAAAATATCTTTCCTTTTTAATTTTTTTTTCTTTTCCTTCTCTTTCTTTCGTTCTTCTTTTAAATCAGACCGATGTTGTGATTAACTTGCATTCTGCAGCACAGTTGATGTGACAGTCAACCAAATTAATCCCATTATGCAAAATCCAGTTCACAAGTGGTTTTTCTTTTTTCTTTTTTTTTTTTTGCAAAATTATGTCAATTTCCCCATAAATTGGAGAGACCATGTCAGTTTTCTGTATTGCACATAGACACTACACAGTGCTGTGTGTCTATATTCCTTTAATGCAGAAAGATACAAATTTTAGCTCAGTGGCACAAATTAAGATTCATAACTTTAATGCTGATGTTTCTGTTTACGTGGGGCTTGTAGGAGAATTTCCATTAGTTTTGGCATTCATTTTCATTCTTGCATTTCATAACGTACCAGCTATTAAAATAAAAAATAATAATAAAAAAAGGATGATGAGCTTTAACAAATAACCAACCAACCACCTGAAATAAAAATCCTTAATTGTTTTGGTAACGGAAGCATGATTTTTCTCTCCCACTTCTTTTTATTTTTTTTTTCCCTCTCTTCTTCCCTTTTAAAGGAATTTGCCGCCTGTGGTAAACAAGCCTCCTCGAGGCCCCCCGTCGTGTGCGTGGTGTCAGGCGGCTGGAGCAGGAGACATTTCCACAACTGCTACCCTTTTAGCTGAATGTGGCCATGCAGTAGGTGGCCAAATCTGTTTGGCTTTCACCGAGATCTGTGAATTCCCTGCATCCAACCAACTTGTCAAATTAAAACCTTGCCTGCTCTGCGCTGAAGAACAGACGCGCGATGGAGGCTTCTTGCACTCTAGCCCTTTGTCACCAGCACGCTGAGCTCCCAACATCTGCTCGCTGGACTCAGCTTTTGCACCTCGTTCATTTATAATGCAGCAAACCTCGGCGTCCTCAGCACCGGAGCTAACCTGCCCCTGGTTTAAAAAGAGAAATCCAGAAAAAGCCACATCGGGCGGGGAGGGGAAGAGAAACTGAGGCTCTAATGTCTACGTTCCTCACCGATTTGGGAAGAAATATATTTTTAAGTGGGGGGTTTGTTGGATTGTACTTTTTTATCCCAGTAATGTTTTCTTGTACAGTGAATTGTTGACTTTTTTTCCATGCTTTAGATTTATTAGACATGTGTCAAGTTGTCAGCCTCCTACCGCTTGCATTTGTGTCCACCTTGCAAACAGCAGGGAAAAATATTTTTTCCCTTCTCTCTCTCTCTTTCTCTCTCTCCTGTGAATGTTCACTTCTTGGCAGCTCTGAAACAAATTTTGAACAGTTGCTGTTCCTATTGATAGCAGTAGTTTGATGTTAAAAAAAGGGGGTTTTATTTTCCCCCAAGTTTCTGACATATACTGTCATATCATCTCACATCCTACCCTGATGCATCAAAACTAAACCAAACCAAACCAAGAAAAAAAAAAACACAACACAACCCAGCAGAAAGAGGGGGAGGGCATAAACCAGCATGTTCACACAGCTCCTGAGCCACCGAAGAACACCCGCCCATCTGTTCACCATTTCAGTCCCTTTGTTCTATCTTTATTATATGTATTCTTCAATAAAATGAATTCCTGCTACTTTGACGACATTTCAACACATGCCTCTTAGTCTGCGTTTGAACTGTCTGCGAGGATCTCCTCGCTCCCCTCCTCTCGCTCGCCGTCAGCGGCGGAGCTGAGGAGGTACCTGCCAGACGAGCCAAGCCGGGGGGATGAAGCTTCCGAGGCAGCAAACTGCTCCCAGAGGCAGAACCAGGGTCTCCAGGAAATCATTCCAGGTGGTGAATCCTGAGAAGACAGGCCCATGTACTGAGAATGAGATGCTGTGTGTTATGTGTTTGCTGCCATCTGAATTTCATCCATGCCGAGGCGCCTCTGCAAGGGGCAGGGCTCTCTCTGCAGATGCTAGATATTTCTTCCAAGCTGACAGCACAAATGCTTAGATTTGATATTTTTTCCCGTTTTAAAGACCAACTACAGATGTCCGCTCTCACACACCAAAATGCATGCATCTGCTTATCTAACCTTCAGGTGGCTGAATTTTAGCCACAATGGTTCCTAGCTGTTAGTGCTTTCTTTCCTGACTCTTCTCCTTCTGTTCCAGTCATGCGCCTTCACAAATATTAAAATGTCCTGCAGGAAGAACAGGTCTGAGATCTTAGCTGCCCACCTGGCTGTCTGATTACCTCCATCTCTTGTCATGCAACTGTATTCCTCGAAACAGACTGTCTTACGACAGAGGATCAAGAATGGCATGGAAATGTCATTTTTTGCAAGCCACTGCCTTCCAGGTGCATCCTGTTGAGAAGAAACACAAAGCAGGTGAAATGGGGTACCCCAGTATACTTTGCTGTGGTTCATATAACATATAACTCTTCATATAACAAGAGAATTCAAGTCATTAAGCCTCAGACAACCCAGGGCTCAGTGGCTTCACTACTGAAGACTTTTCACTAGGTCAGCCAAGAGGGGCAACTGCTAGAAGAAAGACCCCAGCCTGCCCTATTGGTTTATTTGCCCTGGACAAAGAACCCTTAAGCCACGGACTGCCAGTCCCCGAGGAACCAGCCCTGTTCTGCCCTACGTCGAAGTCCAGCAGCCTCTCACGCCATCCCAGTGGCACCTTATCCAGCGATGCTGGGTACCCTCTCAGCCCCAGGGACACCAGTGCAATGGCTTTTGACAAAGCTGGCTCTGTTCCCATGCAGACCTTCCTGCCCGTTGCTCCTGCCCGAACAACCTCTTAAGGAAGCTTTGCACTGTGTGTTGTCCCCGGAGCGCTGCAAACCGCAGAGCAAATAGAAATTGCTCTGTTCCAAACGCTCTTCCACACCTGGCACTTCATTACGCCGCAGATATGCAGCTCCAGAGGAATGGGTAGCACTTCCCTTCCATCCAGAAGCACTTTGCACCCTCTGCCTAATGTCTTACAGCGGTGGCAGCTGTCTGGGGGTAGAGAGGACATGCCCATTTGTTTAGCTACAGTTAACATTCATCTGCTGTAATGATTCATCGGGTGATAAAGCAGTGATGAAATGTAACTTTCAGGCTCATCAGGATACATCACCTTCTATGCGGCAAGTCAGAAATCCCTGCCACAGGAGAATCCGCGAGTGGTGGCGGTCTCCATCCCCAGAGGCACATTCCTCCCCTTCCCAAACGCAAAAGCCTGGAAATGCCATTGCTGTGCTGACAGAAGGATTCACGCAGCATCTCTGTTTTCACTGCAGCTGAATTCGCTCCTGCTGTAGGTTCAGCCTGTGTGGAATATTATGAACATCTCCACATGTACATTACACCCCAACTCATTGGCTGCTATTTGCTCTGGAGACTAAACATTCGATCTGCCAGCAATCACATTATCGTGCCAGCCAAAATGCAAACCTGAACCATATGGGCAGAAGAGGGACCCATTGCTTCCACACTGCTGTCTCTATTCTTATCCCTCCAGTTCCCCGATGTTGAAACAGACCATCTATTTCCACACGATATTATGAAGCGGAGTAAGAAAGGGGCTATTTGAGAAAATTAATCTGTTTATTAAAAAATAAAAAGTCTCTATGAAAAATGTTTACCCACTGTTTACCCATCAAACATAAGGTTTCATGCACAGACACACAAAAAATGCAATAAAATAAATACAAGACATTTAGAAATCTGTGCTGCAGATTTTGCCAAAAACGGAGCAACAGAAGCTCACCCCGCCTGAGGGAATGACTGACTGGCTGAGGATACATCCCATCGGAGCAAGCTGAGTTTAGGGCAAGCAACAGGGCAGACAAAGGAAAAGGTAAAGTATCTGTTAGAGAGGAGAAAATACAGTTTCATTAAGCTGGAGCTCATATCACTTAAAATTAAATTCGCAGCTGGACTTGCAAAGTCAGGCTCTGAAGCTCTTGGTGCACTTCTGTGCGTACTGTTGAAATCTCGCTGTGCAGAAAGGTAACGCAGAGCCCAGCCCCGGCTTCTGCCGTGTCCTGTTTATTTTCATGAGTAGTGTTCATAGGAAGCTGGAAGAAGTACCATGCCATGGCATGCTGTGCCCTGCTGTGCTGTAGCACAGGGCACACCAGCTGCTAGGGAGCTACTGGGCGAAATGGGGACCTGCTGCTGAATGGGACTGGGCCCTGGTAACACAGGGCATGGAAAAGGCCAAGGTGCTTAATGTCTGCTTCACCTTGGTCTTTACTGGGAAGGACTGGGGCAAGGAAGACTTCCCCTTGCTGGAAGTTAGGGAGCATTAAACAAACGGGACAGACCCAGGTCCATGGGCCCTGCTGGGATGTACCCAAGTGGTGGCTGATGTCCTTGCAAGGCTGCTGTTGATTTTCTGTGAAAGGTCATGGTGACTGAGGGAGGTTCCTGAGCATTGGAAGAGGGCAAATGTCAATCCTGTCTTCAAGAAGGGCAAGAAGGACCCAGTCAACTACAGGTGTGCCAGTCTCACCTCATTCTCTGGGAAGGTAATGGAGCAGCTAATCCTGGAAACCATTTCCAGATATTTGAAATATAGAAGTATGGGCTCGATATATGAGATAGTGAGATGAATTGAAAACTGACTGAAGTTCTGGGCTCGAGGGGCTTGTGATCAGCAGCTTGAAGTTTGTCTTGAAGCCAGTGACTAGTCAGTAGCCAGCCCTAGGGCTGACACTGGGACCAACACTCTTCAACCTATTCATTAGTGATCTGCATGATGGGACAGAGTGAACCCTCAGCAAATTCACAGATGTCATGTAACTAGGAGAACTGGGTGACAGACCAAATGGTTGTGCTGCCATTCAGAGGGACCTTGACGGGCTGGAGAAATGGACCAACAGAAATCCCATGAAGTTCAACAAAGGGAAAAACAAAGTCCTGCAGTGGGAGATGAACAACCCCAGGCAGTACACCCCGGGGTCTGACATTCTAGAAAGCAGCTTGGCAGAAAAGGGCCAGAAGGTCCTGATGAACAAGTTGACCATGAGCCAGCAATGCAGTCTTGCAGCAAGGAAGGTGCTAACAGCATCCTGGGGTGCATCAGCAGATCTTTGCCAGCAGGTGTAAAGGGGATAATCCTTCCCCTCTAGTGAGCACCAGTGAGAGAACATCTGGAGTGCCGTGTCCAGTCCTGGGGTTCCCAGCACAAGGGAGACATGGACTTAGAAGAGTGAGTGCAGTGAGGGGTCACTGAGGTGGTTAAGGGCTCAAAACATGTGGCATGTGAGTAGAGACTGAGAGACTGGGACTGTTCAGCCTGGAGAAAAGGAGGCTCAGAGGGCATCTTATCAATGTGTATCAATACCCAATGCAGGGATTAAAGCAGACAGAGAGGATCTTCTCAGTGGTGTCCAGTAACAGGACAAGAGGCAACTGGACAAATAGAAATACAGGAGATTCCACCTAAACACAAGAAAAAAGCTTTATTTTTTTCCCCTGTGAGTGCGATCAAACACTGTCACAGGTTGCCAAGAGACGTTGTGGAGTCTGTATCCTTGGAGATATTCAAAACCCAAGTGGACATGACCCTGAGTAGCCCCTCCTGTAGCTGACCTGCTTGAGCAGGAGGTTGGAGTAGATGATCTCCAGAAGTGCATTCCAGCCTGTGCTGTTCTGTTATCTTGTTACTTGCATATCGCTCCAGCTTTTCAGAAGCAGAAAAAATATAAATCTGCATCAGATACAAGACTGATGCAGGCCAGCACCTGATGGTGGCTTTTGGCAGATTCTCTGAAAGCTAAATATTCATCGTGCATGCAGAACTGAGGACATCACTGTTAATACCCAGACTTTCAGGTCTTCCCAAATCTTCAGGGGAAGCTGGACCTCAAAACTCTTTAAGGATGTGGGCCTTGGAGTGTGATCAACGCTTCACCAAAGTCTGAGACTGTACATTGAATTCCTTGGGCTTTGGATCAGGCAGTCTCTTAATGATGGTTTCCTCTGGAAAAAAAAATGCTGGAGGAGAACTGCAATCTTTCTGTTTAAAATAGGTAAAAATTAATGCCAATCAGGTAATACAGATGTGTGCACCCACACAGAGACAAGTTCTTTCTCTGAACACAGAGCTTAAATTACTTGTAGCGGTATTTGAAAAACAAGTGAGACAGACTCAGGAGATATGCTTGAAACCAGGCAAAATTGATTTTTTTTTTCAAATTCACTGCCAGATATTGCACAGTTACATAGCTATATGCAGATAGAAGACAATGTGCATCTTATCATGCAAGTGATAGATTCCACACTGGTTTTAAAGGAATAAATCATTAATTTAAATCATGGATTTTCTGTTTACAACACAAGCCTTTAAAAATATTTCACTTCCAGCTCAGCAGAAAGAAAAAAAGGCCTTTTAATATATGGGCCAATCTGATAAATGCCTATATGCAGATGTAGGCATGATTTTAGTCTGTTTAATTTTGTTTGCTTGTTTTTTATTTAAATCAGTAGTAGTTTTGTCAATGGTGTATTGTAGACAAATGCAGAAGATTTTAAGAGAAATTAAAAGACAAACAACATTTCTCCCTCTTTCTCTACATGTAATGACATATTTTGAAGCTCTGGTGAGCAGGAAATGGGATTCCAGCTGGTGCCAGCTGCCATCGAGGTTCTGTACATCAGTGCTGTTCAGCACCTGCAGAGCCTTAATCCTGATACAGGAGACCCAAAAATGATAATTATTATAATAACAATAACTAATTGTCTCCTTATTGCAGACCCCAAAATCTGCCAACATTATTTACAGGGTCTAAGGCTCCCTGACTGGAAAAGTGAACAGTCTGAGGTTGGGATATTCCAAAATGTCCGTGTCCCAACACGGTGGAACCTTAACTTAAGCCCGCACCTTTAAAACTGTGTAAGTAATAATGACAATAATGTCGCAATGAAGACCAAGATGGATCCCAGGATACCTCTGGGACAATGTTATTAAGCCCTAGAACAAATCCAGAGCTGAGGAGTTTTGATGATGAACTGTGGCTCTGGATTGACAAAATGCTGAGCATTTGCAGAGCAATTTTTTAGAAGCAACAAAACAGGTCCATGTGGCTTTGAATTCAAATCAGATAAAAAACCTGAGGGATGGGTTCAGAGAAAGATTTGATCAGATATTCTTCCTCATGAAAAAAATAAGAGGAGCACAACTCTGAGGTCCATGGCTTGGACCTTTTTATTATTTTAATTAAAACTAATCTGTTTGCATCCTCCTACATGCTTATTTCATTGCCAGGATCTGACTGGGAACATTAGACTAAGTGAATCAGACTGCTTGGTGATTATCCAGCTGGAATATTGTATTTGTCTCTTGTATCTCTGTAGTTTAGTGGTCTTAAGATGGGGCATGTGGTCCCCTCTTAGAGTCCCACAGAAAGGACATTTTTAGAATGAGGCAGTTGAAGATAGGGGCAAGGAAGTAGAAGATGATACTCCTGAAGTATTCTTCCTCTTCAAAAGCCATCCAAAAGAGTGGATAAACTGAGTAGTTACCGTTCTACCTAAACAATCTTCTAGCATTTGATTGATGTTTAGATTTGCAGAGCTCGGAAAGACAAGTAAACAAGTCAATTCCCTGACTCATGATATGATGCCTCTGAGCATCATATCAAATGCTAATGATTAAGTTAATTTAGTAAATATAATCAAGAAGTCCACCTTTGTCCATTACTAGCAATTCTATTATTCATTAGGCCTTTGCCTCCTGCAGTTATGAAACATTGCGCTTGGTTGTGGGTTTTTTTTTAAATATTAACTAGAACGAGGGTTAAGAAGAGCCAAAGCAAAGGACTACCCATGATAAAAGGCCTTGAAGATTTCCTCCAGATGAATTCTAGCAACTAAGCAGACTTATGACAGTTTCCAGTTTAGACAGAGTAATTTGTGAGAAATGAGAAAACACCTGGTGAACAAAGTTAACTGGCTGAGTGACTGTTCAGAAGAACAAAAAAAAACCCACAAGAATTTGGCTTCCCCTTGATTTTGCCTCTGATTCAATTCAGCTGTCCAAAGGAAAGGAGAGCAGTACTTATTTCCAGGTCAGATAAACCGCACTCTCAGAACTCTCTGCTGTGATTGAGGTATTCCCACATTGCTATCCACTAAACACCTAAACACTGTTTAAGCAAATATTCCAGACAATTCCATCATTCCATAGATGGTTCCAAAAAAAAAACCAAACCAAAAACCCATACAAAGAGTAAAAGCTATGTGAACGTAGTCAAAATAAATTAGCTTGCTATTTGATTATTCAATTAATATCCAATGACTTTAATTAATTAGCATTCTTTTGGGGGAAGGAGGGATAGCCTTCCTGATTAAAAGCCTTTATCCTGCATAGAGAGCATGTAGGCATGCTGCTCCTCGGCGTCTTCCTGGATTTGGGGCCTAAGAAAATTCCTTCATTGCTTTCTAGCCTTTTGAATCAGGTTGGAAACCTGCATTTGTGGTAACAGAGACATCTGCACAGGGGCTCAAACTGCTGGAGAATGCAGACCACATCTGTCTGAGGGATCATTTAGATGGAAGTAGCTAGATTAAACAAATGTTACTGGCCATATATGTGGGAGATGAATTTACACAGAGTTTGCATCAACTTCATTGCTTGGATTTTTTCCTTTCTCTATAGGCAGATTCAAATGGAAGTATTGCCTGGCTTGAAACAGGAGACTCAGTAAACACATCCCTCAAAATTTTCATTCCTAATGTATCAGTAGCTTTTCAGTTCATTACAGTGTTATTAGTCAGTCTTCATAAAAGAGCTATGCATCTTTATTAAAAATGGAAGTTCACATCATTTTATGTTCCCATAAAAATGGGTGGTGGTAGCTTTGATTAATTTCTTCACGTACAGTGAACTTTACAGCAAATTGGACAGTGTAATTCAATTCCTATTTCTGTGGAATTTTTTTTTGTTGGTAGAAAATTGATATAATTCATATGTAATCGTATTGCCTTTGCAAGAGATATTTAAGAAATAATATCCTGAGGTAATGATTGCATGGCTTAATTATTAATACCATACTTTCAGGCACGACAGCGTGCACTCCTTTTATCAAGCTTGGCTTCTATCAAAAAAATATTTCCCTTTTCCACAGTTTGTTACTTGCTGTAAAATTTATCCGAATTTTATACATACATGCACATAGGTGTGCATGGAGTCAGAGTCCCTGATATTAGCATGCTTCTCTTCAGAGTAAGTTCTAATTTTGGAAAGGTGGATGGTGAAACGATAAAAAGAAAGCCAGCTCAGTAGCAGAGCAGAATTATATGCACAGATTTCAAACAAGATGGGAGGGCTATTTTGAAACAGTTTTTGTTGGAAATGGTGATTAGCTGTCTTAGGATAACCACCGAATCCCTAAGAAAGCTTAGCTAGCCACAAATGGACCACACTAGGAAATCCAAGAGAACAGTCCAGCATCACTGGGAGATCTAGAAGCTCCAGTGTTCCCTTAGGCTATAAGAGAGGTCTGGTTAGGTCTTTTTAATAATCAGATTATCCCAGTCTGCTGGGTAATCTTTAGAGATGTTGGGAACTGACTGTTCCTGTATTTACAGTTCTGCCTTGAGGGATGGAAGAAAACTCTCCATCCAATCAGAGACAATGCAATATATCATTATTTCTCTGTTGTTTTATGTTTAAGCTTCTGTTGATATTGAAAATTGCTTTCCTCTACTTCCTCTCTTATCTTTCTGTGATCACTTCATAAGGCCAACCTACTGAAATGAGGGAAACTTTAAACTATAGCAGCCACACACAGAATGTGCTTTCACAGATGATGTCCATAAGTGATGTTTTGCCATCATCCTATTTTGTCTTACTTCTGAGGCAAACCGCTTCCAACCAGGCCTCCCTTGAAAAACTGTGGACTGTATCTACTATTTTTACTGAAGTTGAAGGTCTTCCCAGGATCATTTGATAATTGTCTGATGATGTTAACAACCACAGTGGTACCCTTTTTGCACACAGACCACAGAAAATCCAGTGAACATGTTTAGTAAAGTTCAAATTATAGAAAGAGGTACCTATACAGAGTACCAGCAGACATACTTCTTCACAAAATGAGTTGATGTGACAACCTCTGACTGCATAGACTATTTTTTAATGCAATAGCTATGATTTGTATGTGAAGATCAAGCCCAGGAGATCTTACCTGGACATTTCCCTTACATTTTCATCAACCAATAAAAGCATTTGCGTGAAGAGATGGTCTCACAAGGTTCTGGGTATTGCTGTTGAACCAATAGAAAAAAACAAAACCCATAAGAAACACGGTTTTAATCAGGCCCAAAATGCTCTCTTAGATGGATGGTCTTAAAAAAGCACCTGTCAATCTCTACTATCAAAACTAAATGGAGGAAAAATAAAAAAAGAATTATAAGCAGATAAATGCTAAATCATGGTGGTATTTACAAATCAGTGTTGACAACTGTAAATGAACCTGAAAATCAATTAGAAAACAAGAAATTCCTTGGAGGACAAATACCATAGGTTTTGGGTGTGATAGAAGTCAAGTCAAGTCAAGTCCATGGGACTGCTAATTTCTAAGTAGGCTTCAGGGGCAGAATCAGGCTGAATGGGTCACATCAGTAGTAGGTGGAAGAGTTATTTCCAGCCTTCGTCCCCCCAGGAGTGGCATGCTGTCTCACCACACTCAGATAAACAAGGTAGAAGAGAATGAGAATTTTAATGCCTCAGAGTTCCCAACAGGCCAGTCCCGTATGAGTATCTTTAATTTCTGTTGGACATTTGTGGAGCCTCTTCTCAGCAGCAATGCTCTGCGTGTTTGAATAGCACAGAGCTGAATGCAGATGGAAAGAGATCTTCCATCAGTCCCTCTGATTCACCTGGGCTTCAGCTCACAGTAATTAAGGAGCTTATTGAGCTAACTAGAAAAAGTAATGAATAAATGATATGATTCAAAGAGATGCATTTATCCTATTCATAGTAGGTTATCTTATTTACTTATTTCATATTCCATTTGACTGTGTTTGCAGTTTATATATGTTTCTGTGTTCAGATATAAACTAGTAAGTGGAAAACTATAAAATTGTGACCACGTTAGACCTGAGAAATAAAGAAATATATATGCTTGCCTTCAAAGTATCACTCTGGTACATTTTGCTATTACATTCTGTTCTTCTGAGAAAGACTGTAGGTAGCAAAATGCCAGGCAATACCCAGCATATCATGTTTAAAGAAAACACAACCATTTCCCTTGTGCATACTGGAACTTTATAGTTTGTGGAAATCTTTTATTACTGCAAGATAGTATCTCCTGCTTTTGATTCAAAAGGAATTTTCTTATGCTGGCATATTATTCAAAATATTTATTAAAAGAATAATCAAAGCTTTTATTGTCCACATGAGCTCCTGACAACTCACTTGCTCTTTCCAGCAACTTACTGATCCCTTAAGAGAAAAAATCTTCCAGCTTCAGTCCATGGGCATCTGGGGTTTGCAAACTATTCAAAGAGTGCTTAGAAGGTATGGGAGAAAAGCAAACCAATTGTCAGGAGATGTAAATTCACTGCATTGGTCCCAAACCTCTGCTGGAAAATTTGGAGGAGGTTGAAAACCACAATTAGTTCAGGTGTTTAAGTATAATTAAGGCCTCATTCTTTTCTTCCTTATATCAATGTAAGTTAAAAATAGCTGCCTTTTTAACCAGTCGGTGTTGTCACTCTGAGGTAGAACAGCTTCGTTGTACCTTCACTCCTATACTCATAAATCACAGGTAAGGCTTGCCATGCCAGATAAGACAATTAGTTTGCCACATCCTCTATCTGGTGCCTAGTACTAACCAACGCTCGTTGCATTAGAAGAAAATCGCTGTTTGTGCAATGCTGCACAGGGGGAGACAAATTCCTTCCAGTTTCCTGTGGTAATCCTCTTATGCCAGAGGCAGAGTATATGATTAACCTTTGATAAATATTTTTTTCCTCACTTATTTCCTGACTCTTCCGCTCACTGTGGCCCTGACTCAGCAAGGTACTTAAGCACATGAGCAGTCCACTCCGGTGCTACTCGGGTTCCTGATGTGTGAGTCTTTGTTGGATCAGTTTCTGAGTTGGTTTCAAATCCAAGTATAAAGATGCCAGTGGAAGCCCCCCATAGAGCAGCTCAGTGCCACGCATGTGCCATACAAATACAACACAGTGGAAGAACATGCTAACTTTGTTCTTCATGTGTCGTATTTTGTAATGAGCCACAATCGGCAAAACGTGGGTTGTATTGACCATTTTACATGTGGGTGATGCATCTCAACAAATTAATCAATTTGAGTTCCCTGAGATCATGGCACTGACATCAGTGTTGGTAAAATCCTGTGTATTTAAAGTAATAAAATTACTGTACTGTAATGGAGCAGAGCACTGGTCCTGGATTTGGCACGTAACAATAACCAAATCAACACACAAACATGTAGTAAAGCCTAGTTATGCCAGGTGAGGAGAAATTACATTTGGAGGACTTTTAGGCAGCATAGTGTCTCCCTTGTGAGAACTATATAAGGGAGAGCTCTTTAATACACAACACACTGAGCAAGTGGCCTAATAAGACAAAAGACAAATAAATATGATTCATGTCAAGAGAGGTCCAGAGCAGAGACAGATGGACTGGGAAAAACAGGTAGGACACTAGAAGACATCTTTAACTTGTGTGCAATGGACTGCTTCAGTTTGCTAGGAGAAAAAAAATGAGCATCTGTGGGAACTTCTTTGTTATTAGTACTGTTTCAGAAGCCGTTTTCAGAGTCCAGCTGTAAATTGGATATAAGCACTTGCCAAATGCGAGGGGAGTGGTTTCCACTTTGGTCTTTGTGTTTATTGTTTCTGCACTGGCAACAGAATTGAATTCATAGCAGCAGCAAAACAAAGACAGCTCTGAGTTATACTGTAATTCACTGCTGGAGATTTATGAATATTATTTTCCTGTAAAATCCAGCATTTTTCGCTTTACTACTTGTAACCTGTAAGTGGCATAAAACTGTGTACCTAGCAGGATTTCCTATCGCAGTGAGTGCCAAACACCAGTGTAAGAACTGCACTACATACACATGTGGTTATACAGTATGCATAAATTGTGCCTTTATGTTTAACTTGTCTAATCAGCTCACCATATCAAAACTTAATAAGTAGCTGCTTCTCATTTAAAGGTCTAGTAAAACTGCAATTACTATGGCTGTAAGATGCCTTGTTTCGAAAAGAGCATTAAATAGTTTTATAGATATGGTTAGAAGCACTTGTGTAGTTGTTTTTATGAAAGTGAATGAGTTCATTAATAATGGGAGTCAGGGACAGAAATATAAGTTGGGAGTTGGTGAAGTATTCTGCTTCTGCATCCCTTCCTTACAGGTAATCCTTAAAGTGTAAGCCACCTCTGCCTCAAAGCAGAAAACCAGGCCTGGCTGGACCCCAATAACACCCCTGGAGGTGATGTTTCGTAAGCCACCCTTCCTCTCAGGGGTAGAACTGAAGGGCCTGATTATCATTTCTACCTGTTTTTCCAGCTGGAAGAAATGAATTGTCTTCAGTGCAGTTACTCTGAATTTAATTCAAAACCGTGACCTGAAGCCTCTTTCACACAGTGAGACTGTATTAGGAAAAAAAAAAAAAAAGTCTTATTATTATACTCATAAACTAATGAGCTATGCGTCATACCATGTGTGCCGGGGGACTGGCAGTGCTCTTCATCCGTGGTAACTGCAAGCAAGAATCCTGATTTGGAGATGAGCTTATCGGAGGACACGGAGCAGTGGGTCTTGCTGCTCCATCAAATGTCTGGTCACGTAGGCATCCGGGACCTTCCCACCGGCTTCAGCAGAGTCTGGTCCTGATCCCTGGGAGACCCATCTTTCTTTGCTCTGTAAAATGTGTAAAATGGATACCCTGCCTAATTAGGGTTCAAGCTCTCATGTCACCTCCTCTTTCCAGCTCCCATGGGGAAGCTGAAGCCAACATTGAGCCCAGAGCAGAAAACGTCCTGCCTCTAGTGTGCACCGAAGTGAAAACATCATTTTAGATATTGGCACCTTAAATTAGACTTCTCTGTATCTCTCCAGACACTGTTGGCCAAATCTGTACATTTTTTAAAATATATTTTTTGAAAAAGGAAATCTCAGATTTACTGTAAATGCAGACGAGGGAGGAAAGAGCAGATGGGCAATGTTGAAGTTACAAACCTAAGGGAAGCTTTTTCATACAAAACTCTTAAACTGCAGCTCTTAAAATAAAGAAAGATTTTCTGTTTTCCACAGTGACTCACTAAACCTTTATTTAGACAGTTGGTAAAAACACCACATCACATAATTCACTGTTTCTTTTTTTTCCCTTTTTTACCCCCGTTTTACTCAGCTGCGTTTAGAACTATGATGGTTTTCCTTTTAAAGGGAGGCAGGAATCTACATTAAGGCGTTTTGCCTTTTATTTTTTGTTGGCAATCTACATGTAGTTTGGAGTGGCTAATATTCCTGCTCAGACCCACAGCATAGCACCCTCTGGTGCGCATATTAAACAGGAGAATTAGAATTGTGACGACGGTTTTGTTCATTTTGTGGTAGACATTTTTCAGACATGAGTTTTCGCACTCATTCAGAAATTCAAAACCAAAAAAGCAGGAGCCAAAACATAACGATTTGGAATAAATAGATCATCTTACCCTTCAAGCAGCTCTCTTACCATGCTTCTTGTAGGAGCTCTAGCTATTTGCGGAGCAATGAACCAGCATAACTGGTTCATGACGATTGTTTGTCTTCAGAAAGGCTGCAAGTTGCAGAGTAGCTGCTCTCTGCTCTCAGCCAACCTGCTGCTCAGTCATAATGAACACCCTCGTTTGCCACTGAGGCCAATGACAACTGACAGTACTAAAATTTTGGAAGCAGTGCTTAAAGCCAACAGTGGATTTTCATGCAGGTCTGTGGAGGTTTCTCCCGGCACCCAGTTATGGACTTCATGGGATTTTGCCAATTGATTGCTGCTAGCCTGATTCCAGGAGATTTTGAGTTTATTTCTCGAGAAATGAATTAAGGGTGTAAACACTTCACCACACACAGCAAGCACACATAAAATTATACAGGTTTTCCTGTATCAGGTGAAGCACTGTTAAAGCAGGTTGCTTTAAGGTCTCATCTAATGGTTTCTGGGCCTCCGAACTTCTGTTGTAGGTGCTACTCACGGAAGTTGCTGACTCTAATCCCTTTCCTCACTAGAACATACAGTCATGTTGACAAGGTCTCCAGCTCCTTGAATGCTAAAAGCAAGCCTAAGCTAACCTTTAGCTAGAGAAGCAGCTCAGAAATGAAGAAGACTCAAAAGAACAGGGTGATCCAGGTAGTTCACACTATGCCTGCATAAGAAAAACCTTGCTTCTTGCATTAGAAGTTATTCTAGTTAAGATCCAATGTAATTATTTTTATTTTGATCTTCTCAGACATACTGCACTAGTCCCCGTGGGTCTCTTTTCTCCATAGCTGTGTGTTTTCTGCAAATTCTACCACAGACGGTTTTGTTCAGCAACTGCGAGAAGAGCTGCATATGAATATCTAAGGAGATAACGTGACCTTTGGCCATCTGATGATTTGGTACATTGCCTGTTAAGCAATCAGAGGGACTACCTCTGACAGCAGCCACGTGGGCCTAGTGAGGCACTGGGAAAATATATAAAATATACAAAAAGTTAAAATATAAGAATAGTTTAAGAAAGCAGGAAATAGCCTTACCTGAAGGAATACCGGCCTGCCAGAGAGGTTTAGTAAAACCTGAAAAATGTAAGGAAAAAAAAAAAAAAAAAAAAAAAAAAAAAAAAAAGAAAGAAAGATAAAAGGGCGAGCTCCTTTACTAAGAAAACAGCATATTTTTACTGGGGCCCATTTGGAAAAGCTGATAACCTTTCCCAGAATCTTGATGTATCCCCTCTTCCTTGTGAAAAGCCATGCTCCCTTGCAGAAATCATCAATTAAAAAAGGTTCCATTTCTGGGTAGAACATGAATATTTGTGGTATGAACATCTGTGGTGGCCTTTCAATTTACTAGACCAAAAGCAAAGAACAGGAGGAATTGGGCCAGTCTAGTGGTTGAGAGTCTTTATGGCTTCCAAACCACACAAGGCTTCATTTGTGTTGTTTGTATCAATTTTTTAGTTAGGGTGGTTCCAAGAAAAAAAATCTGGCATTTTCTTAGAAGTAGCACATCCAAGATATCAGGCTTTTATGAACCGCTGCACATCACGTCTCCTATTTGTTTGCATTTCCCAAGATGCCCCAGTATCATCCTCAGCATTTCAGAGAAGATGTATGTTAAGACTACAGATAAGAAACCGTGACGGAAAGTCTTATTGGCCTGAAGGATGGACAAGCAGCAGAGAGGAAAATCAGAATCCCTTCGGTCTGCAGGTATCTAAATCCTCCCCATGTACGGGTGCCCCTGCTGTGCTGGTGATTGATTATGTAAATAATAATCCATTTTACTTTCCAAGAAGCCTTCTCTTTGAAGATGACCTGCTCAGAATTGATGAAAGATCATGGATTTTCTTCCTTTGACATACTGCTGGTTTCTCCTAAAATTTCATCTCTCTTTAGCACAGCTCAGTTTTCTTCAGTGGTTCCCGCTGCCCCCACGCACCCACCCACCCTGGCCTCAGTGGATAGCCTCACGTAGCAAGTTTGAAGCGGGATAGCTGAGCCTGATGCCGAGTTAGGAAACATTTAATCTTTGTGTAGCTGAAAAGTAAACGAGCAGCTATTTCTCATGGTTAATTAAGAGCACATGCTTTGCAAAGTGAAGTGCATCTTGTAGGCTGGAGTCTCTCCTGACTTTACAGCAGTGTGACTCCAAACAGCTCCTGTGGAGCTGCTCCAGGTTTTTCACAGGCAAAATAGATTCAAGTCCAGTGAATGGAAATTAATGTTCACGTAAGGTGGTCCAGCTGACCATGCTGTTTTCATTCACAGTACCTAAATGCTGAGTTCCCAGAACCAGTGCCCGAAAATGTGGAAGTGGGTTTGGTAAGTGTTTCTAGAGAAACTGGAATAAACCCAACATTTCCCTAAGAATATTTAGTCTTCTTTTCAGCACTGTGGGAGGTTTGGACTGCTGCTTTGCACATTTTTAAGTACTTTTCCCTTTGGGACACCTAGGGCAAAGGCCTCAGGCATTGATATTATCTGTTTTCCCAAGAAGAGTTTTTTCAATACCACATTTAAAAAAAAAAAAAAAGTGCTTCTGTGGATTTCCAGTGAATGCCATGGTCTCTGTGTGCAACAGCTCCCACTGTCATCAGTGAAGAGCTGCATGTAGAATAAGCATAGTCCATGCAATACGGATTCATAAACAGAATAAGTCATGCAGGGCCCGTAAGGGTGCAGAAGATACCCAGCCACGCCAGGTCTGCTGGGCAAGATCAGAAGCAGAATAAAACCACCAGTGTAGACAAAAGAGAGTCTGAAGTCTTTGATACCAAATTGAAGTCTAAGAGAAGGCATATATTTGAATTCTCTCAAAGGTAATTTTGGTATAGATATACTGAAATATATAAAATTCTTTTTTTTTTCTCCTCTCCAAAAAGTGCTTCAAAAAAAGCATCGGGGGTCACTTGCCAGCCACTGAAAAGATGCTTAGAAATGGCAAAAGGGTGAAAGATGTGTTTGATACTGAAAGGTAGAAGTCATCTGGTAGCTGAAGCGCTTGGGGCTAAGTGTATTTTCTTGGTATAATGGGGAGGGTGTTAGGTAAGAGGAGCAAGAACTCTTTCACACTCTTGCATCACCCTGCGGAGCTCTGACCTGCCCTCCCAAACCGCACAGTGTGCCTCTGGGCTCGCAGACGCGCAGGCTGCCCTGACGAGCCATGAAGGCTCAGGGGAATGTCTGGCTCCCTCTTGACTTTGGGTTCGTGTTCACCACCTTCCACGCAGGGACGGGCTGGTGGGGTGACAGCTCAAGGACCATGCCGTGAATGCACATCATGCCACCATGCCCACCTCCCCGTGCGTGGCTGCACCTCTTCATTTTCCCCGTGGAGATATCCAGTCTGATGAAAGCTACAGCAGCAATCTGCATTCATTTGTTTGTGCTCATCCTGCTGATGCTGTAGGGCATATATTGGCTCGCCTGGGAAGCCCAGCCTCCTGGCCACCTCAGGTCACACTTGCCCCCCATCCCCTAACCCACGTTTTCTGTTTGCATACCTCGGTGGTTTAGCATCTGTCTGCACGGCACACCACGTAGGGTCCGGTGTCTTCAGAGCAAGGAGCTGCATTCACAAAAGCTGGATGGAAGTCAGATGCAGTTTGACTAAACTCTGGGGAAATCTTGGAGGGTCTTGGCTCTAAAGCCATCTTTTTTTAAAAAAAACCCAACACCCTACCTTTCAAAATGTGCTTGGTAGTGTTATAAACAAATAAAGCCAGTTTGCCCATGGGATATTTGCTCTTCCTCTAAGATCGCTCTCTTCTGAGCAGGTGGTACCAGCTGATGCAGAGACAGGAGTGACGGTGTCTGGTGAAAAGGACAAGGAAATACTCCAGACTTTTCTGTCGAGGGGAGAGGTTGAGGTGGGAATGCTGAGCAGCATTCCCAAAACCAAACCAAAAAATACAAAATCAGTGGAAAAAGAAAAAAAAAAAGAAGAAAAAAAAAAAAAGAAAAAAAAAAGGGAAAAAAAAAAAAAAA
>VXBO01004760.1:50064-80153 GCA_013400135.1 Rhinoptilus africanus
AAAAAAAAAGAAGAAAAAAGAAAAAAAGGTCAACTCAGTTGGGACAATATAATCTATTTTACAATTGACCCTCTTTACTGTCCAACCGATTTCATGTTTTTATTCCTTTGTTTGGACATTTAATCAGCTTCCCTCAGTGTTTATCTGTGTGCTGAGTTGCGCTGGTTTTATCGGAGAGTGAACCGATTTCGTTAAATCACTACAAGCTGGATACTTTTACGGCACTTTGTACCATTTTTATTTCTGTTTACTCTAAATTAATTAGCACTGGTGTCAGGCTGGAGCAAAGCACATCATTCTTCAACCACAGTTAAGTGTCCACTGGTTTAACTCAATCACTACAAGTTCATCTGAACACAATATAAGAGCAGCCAGAGTGGACCAGACCAAAATCCAGCAGGACCTGTACTTTGCCCAATGACCAACGTGATCCAAAGCTGCTGCCCTGGGACAGGCACAGCAAGAGGACGAGCACATGTCATACTCCTCTTCAAATATTTATGGCTCTCTTTTGGTAACCCTTTTTTACTGTTTCCCCTAATTTTTCCAAGTGACCATTCATGTCAACCTTTACCCATTCCATCACCTGGAGAAGGGATACTGCTCACCCCACCCTAGACTACCTGGGTTGAAAGTTTTCTTGAAAAAAGCAACCCCTCTTCCTCCCACACCTCTAATGTGCTGGGTTTGAAAGGAGGGGACATCCTCTCTTTTTCATCTGCTAGCGTTAGGTGGCCCCACCTTCTCCTCAGGAAAATGTCATTCTAAGAATTAAAAGCACTTTTTTTTTTTTAAATTTCTCCAAGCTTCTGCTAAATCAACTATTTAGTATCTGTAGAGCAGATTAAATCCTCCCTTGTTTAATAAAGGCTGTTTAATATTGGCCTGACTTCTCAACTTGTGCTTTTCAAATGAGACAATAAAACTCCCACGCAGGTGTGAGGTGCTACAGGCGTTTGTTCACAAAACCCAATAAAGGGGGACACCTCTGTGCCTGCCCCCATGTCGCGCCAACGAAGACTGAGCTCTCCTCCAGTGACCAACCCAAGACCCCTCCGAGGTTTTGTTTCGGTTCTCTCTGATTCCCAGGAGCAGTATTTACCACCTTTGCCACTGGGTTTGGCAATCTGATGCCATTTACGTGATTAAAAGCTGCCTGCAACAACTCCCATGGGGGAAGGTGGCTTCTCCCAGTCCACCCTGAGTAATGTGGGGCTTTTAGCTCTTTGCTTCTCATGTTTTCATTCTGCACCAAGCAAGAGGCACCCCTTTCTTTTCCCCATCCTTGCCAAAGGAGTGGCCACCACCGGCCAGCGTGCGGCTTGCGGGCCAAAGGGGTTTGGGGTGATCGTGCCGCTGGGATGGAATCCCCTGATGTTGGCTCTGGGTGAGGCAGCTCCTCTGGAGCAGCACCGTGAGGCACAAAACCCCCCTCTCTTAAATCCTGAGCCTCATCTGCCTCTGAACACAAGTCTTTTGGTCCCGCCGGAGCAGGAGAAGGGAGCAGGGAGGGCGAGGGCTGGGCTGCAGGCAGCTGCCAGTGGCCTTTGCCCAGCATGATAGCTTACGGGAACGGGAGCTCCCCTCCCTGTTAACAAACAGGCAGCACTTCGCCTCTGTTGTGCCAAGAGGTACTCCTTTTACATTGCTGTGGCATAAACTTTCCAGATCTTCATGCGTTATGTCAGAAAAAAATGAGCTTTATTTCATACTTACAGCAGCTGGTGGTGGTGAGGAGGAGCGAGCGAGAGCAGAGGAGGAGGCTGCCACGAGCAGCAGCTCTGCCGGGGAAAAAAACAGCACGGGTCTTTTTCCTCCCGTGCTAGAGCCACCAAGATCGGAGCCTTTGTCACTCACTCGTGACCGCCACCTTCCCGGTGACGCTGCAGGGACCGGCCTGACGGGCCAGGACTAATGAGGATAAAGATGGGCTGCGGAGAAGGCTCTGCATCTCCCCAGTGGTGCTAGGGGCACATCTGGCCCCCCCCAAAAAAACCAGCCTGAGAGGGTTTGACAAGCACAGAGCATCCAAGGGTGTTTGACCTGGCCACATTGGTGGGCTCCCTTGGGCTGTACCCCCTGCTACAGCCATCGAGCACCAGCATCACCCCAGCTTCGGAGGGAGCAGCCCTGGAGGTCACAGCTTTCGCGGCCCTGCTGCCTCGGGCTGCCCGGAGACGGCCGCGCCGTGCCTTGTTTGGTTTTTATTACTTTTTTTCCAGATAACACTCCACCACCCCGTCCCATGCTCACAGCTCAAGGGAAGAAAAGCGGAAGATTTCCACAAAAACCTCAATAGCTCCAGCTGCTTATCCAACAACAGGATATGGATTTTAAACCTGCAATACATACAAATATATATATAGTAGTGACATAACTGTGAAAAAGCAGTTTGCTCTCTGTTTTTTATTATATGTAATCTCAGCAGGCAATCAAAAGGTATTCACCACCACAGGGACCAGAAAACAATGTATTTGTACGCTTATCAGACACAAGCATTGACTCACGGGGGGCCCCGGAGTTACCCCTCCTGCAGCAGTCTTCGGATTTGGCACAAATTGTTCATGCACGAACCAGGGCTTCAGTGTGATTTACCCTTCCCGGTCTTTTAAAAAATGTTTCGCACAGGGTCTCAGGCCCTCAGAAGACAAATTTTGCCCTGGGCTCTGTCCCCAGCGCGTAGGTGGTTGCGGTGGTTTTACCCCTCACTGTCAATCTGCCATGTTGTCCTTGCAGTAACATGTTCACACAAGGGGATTCTTGTGGAATGTCTTTGAATGCCTCTTGTCTTTTGGAAAGAGACAAGGTCTTTCAATAGTTTGAAGGCGTGTTTTCCACCCTTTGGGTTGGTTTGGAATCACAGCTACGCCATGTTATTTCTGGTTGTTTTGTGAAAGCCCTGCTGCGCAAGGCCTCTCTACGATGGGGCTTGTTGAACGTTTGGGCTTGACTTCCAGAGCTCAGCAGGAGACATGGACCCATCTCCACGAGAGCACTGGGGCAAGACCCTGGCTCCGGCCACCTGCCGAAGCAGGCTGGACACACAGGGCTTGGTCTCTGGACATCTGCTCTGAGGGCAGACACAACGGCAGTGCGCCACGGCTGATCATGGCTAGCGGTTCTCTGCACAGAGGTAGGGTCCAAGCCCCCGGTGTGGGCACCTCTGCCCTTGAGCAATGCACGGGCCCTGGGCGTATTTCCCTCTGCTGCCAGAGACGGCCATCTCGAGCAAGCCTTTGGCCTCTTGGTGACCATCCATTATCACAGGACTTCAAAGGAGGTATGGATTGGGAAGATCAGCGCAGTTGTCAAGATGGTTTCCTATCACTGGCTTGTAACCTAGCCATAAAGTGATGATCACGCCTTCAAACGGTGCCTTGTTCATGGAGTGTATTTCAAAGACTGGCAGATCTGGCTGGCAGAATGGGGTCCCATATATGAATTAAAGTCTTTACTTTTTTCTTCCAGAAGTTTTCAAGAGTGCTTGTGACAGAAGTGGAGGGGAGGGAGGCAAATTAAAAACTTTTTATACATTAGGAAGGTAAATGAAGCAAGTGAATGCAAAGACAAAGAGATGAAAGTCATATTTTATGGTAAGCATCATGCAATAGCTTCTTATTGGTGATGGGTGAGCAAAATAAGACACCAGAAGCCAATGAAAGAAACAGTTGTTAATACTCTGTCTAGAAATGATAGTTAGTACTGTGACTTTCTTTTTTCCCCCCACCGATTAAATAATTTATATCAGAATACTTTTGTAATTTGAGTCTGTCAGATGGGAGCTCTTTTATATATAAATATATTTTTTTCTTTGCTGCTTTCTAATTAGCAAGGTACAAAACAGAACAGTATTGTATTACACAGGCGGAGAAGTGACATTGTCTGGAGAGCTTGCTGTGTCCCGATTCTCAACGAGGAGCGCTGCGATACCGTGCTCAGCAAGCCCAGGCTCCCCTCCTTTCAGCAGCTAAAGAGTTAAAGAGATAGATCAAAGTGAAAAAAAAGGGAAAATATTCCTTTCAGGCTTCAAAACACTGTTGCCACCACGGAGAAGAGTAGTAGAAAATTAATAAGGTGGTGTTGGAGCAGATGCATGACCTGCAGTATAGTACAGAGGGCAAGAGTTCAAATATAAATAAATATGTATGGCTGTGCTATGTCTTATTAGATAAGAGTGCTGTCTCGTAAGCAGTTTAGGTGCAACGAAGTGGCATCTGTAGTACTTGCGAGACAAGGAGCTGTGCCATAAACAAGCCTCCTGATTAAGCCTGGGATTTTCTAAGAGGCCAGCAAGAGCTGGGAGCGAGATTCGCCAGTTCATCTCTCTGGGATGAAGGTATCAGGAGTGGTGGGGGAGAGGGTGTGAGAGTCCTGCACTGATCCTGGCAGGATCATTGTCATTTGGGAAGCAGGACTGCTGGGTTTGGCATCCCAAGAGATTCCCTGTGAACAAAACACCCATTTGTTTTGACAGAAAAGTTAGAACACCGTCCTGCAAGGCAGGTGGTAAGTCTCCTCAGCTTCCATCGCCCCAAGTCAAAACCTCGAGAGATGTCCTGTAGCACAATGCCTGGGTCTGGGGGGGGGGTGCATTTCAGAATCACCACCTGAGCATCCCAAAGCCAGCGAGCACTTGTGCCAGGTGACAGTGATGGCAACTGGTGCAGACCGTAGCTTTCCCTGAGATAACCCATGGAAGCTGGGACCTAATTGTGTCCAGAGCTAGTTCAAATAGATCTGGCAGAAATCATTTCACAGTACTTTCTCAGTCAGAGCCTAACTTGAAAGTTACACTTAAAAATGTACAGATTTCGTCACAATTAGTTCTTCACGATGAACTCATTTTTTCTGCCTGATGGAATTACTTGGAAAAAGAGAGCAAGCATCAACTGAGACTGAACCAACCTGATTACAAATAGTCTTAAGGACAAAAAATTGACACAGACAGAATACAGATTATTCTTCATCAGTCACAAATAAACTTCACCTCAGATTTTCCACTTGAGTTGACTTCTCCCTCTATTTTTTGGCCAAGTATTTCCCAAATAGTTCCAATGAGCAAAACAAGCATTTTTTTCACAAGATGAATTTCTCTGCTGCAGAGGTTCATTCATCCCCAGGCAGACTCCTGGAAAGCCATGGGCAAGGCTTGTCAAGCAATTTGGAAACAAATGTAGGTAAAAGCTGGAATCAGCTCCGCACAAGTTTTGCCCCTCCCCACTGTGCTTCCTTTCTCTAGTTTTATAGAGGGGGATTAGTGACATGGATAAGCCACGGGAGTAAAGCTCGCATGGTTTGTAAATGTCACCAGAACCCCTACAGAAAAACGCGGCTTTATAATATGTACAATTTCGGTTTAGTTTATTATTTATAATACCTGGGTACCAACAAAAAAGCTCAGACACTAATGCAAAGTTTTTAATTTCTTAGTGCGTTGACATCACTTACTGTCTTTCTCAATGTATTTTTATTTGTTTGATCTTCCATAAATTTTTCTCTTTGTTCTTCAGATGGAATAGCAAATCTAGTTCATTCCAAAGACACTCTGCTGGTATAAAGTAATGGAAACACCTTTAAAAATTTACAGTTTTAAGTGCGATATCATGTCCCATAAGAATATTTGTATCATTACAGGACACAACACCACCTTGTTCCATGGAAATCTGAAATTCCACTAAGTTATATGGTTTTACATCTATCTCAGCCAATTGCATTATTTTAATGCAGACTATATATTGGAATCAAGGAACTAAATATTCTGTTCCCGCTCTGGTTTGGCATTTGATTTTGGCTCTGCCAACGTTTGCAAACCTTTCTTCCTTTCCGACACTTTCATATTGAGTCGTTTCAGCTGAAGCTTTTAGTGAATGTTTTTTGACATGGATTAAAATTTCTGTGCTTGCGGCACTTGCTGACTGAGTGCCCTATGTTCACCCTATTTTACCTATGGCTGGGCCCATCAATATTTTGAAATGAAGCTGGTGGACATCTCTTTCCATAGACTTTATGATTTTGGGTGGGAGATTTGGCTGGACCAGGGAGCAGCAGGTACCAGCTAGTACTGAGAAGGGGGAAAGGGCTTGGCCAGAGGAGGGCTAGTGAGCATCAGGGTAGAGGGAGGACCAGTGTAGGAGGCAAGGGCTGCTGGAGGGTCAGAGTTGTCCATCCAGCATATATCCACAGGGTACATCTTGATAGTGAGATGGATTGTTGGACTGGGATCCCACCTGGGAGCAGGGACATGTGCTCAGAAGCATTGTCCCCCCTCGCTATGTATGCCTGCCACCCACTCCGCCTCCACTGAAGCCATCCCAGACATAGAGACCCGCAGCCTCTTTTTTTGCCACGGGGAGCCTTGTCTTTATCTCCTCCAGGCACACTGCTCCCCCTACTTTTTATTAGACTATTGAGTATTCTAAAAGAAAAGGGCTAGGTATGTAAAGCTTAATGCAATCCTTGCAATGACTGAGTGGAACTGTCAACTGAAATTTAATGAAAATTGGGAAATATTCAAAGATGCTAAAAAGTGATACTGTTGTACCCTCTTTTCATCTTCCTCCCTCCACACACACACACACGCAAAAAGCTAAAAGACATCAGTGCAGAATCAGGGGCCAGCAGAATGATGTATAATAAAAGATCCCAGAAAACTCCAAAAGGAGCAAGAAAAACCCTGAACAGTTGTGGGACCGTTGCTAGAGACGGCTCACAGCACTGAGAGGATTAACAAAGAAAGATCACAAGAGTTGACTAGACACTTTTGTTCTCTATTTGCAATGAAGCTGGAGGGTGTATCTATCCCGTCTGACGTTTCTGCAGGAGCAGAACGCTTATCTCTGCAACAAAGGAAGATCTGAGGCAGCACCTGCTAAAATTAAGCTTTCCCCAAACCAGGTCTATTAATTTGCACCCAGGAGTTTTAAAGGAAGTAGCTAAGGAACTTTCTGAAACACCCTCATTAATAATTCACAGATGTCGGGAGAATGAGTTAATTCCTGAGTCTGAAGGTCAGCAAACACTGCTCTAAAGGGAAAAAAAAAAAGTAATATAGAGAAGTAAAGACCAGCAAGGCTGACAGTTCCAGACACAGCTTGGAAACAGATTTTTAGGACAACTATAATGAAAGATTTGGAGTCTAAGTGTGTATGTATATATCCATATAAAACAAAGGCTAGCCACAAAAGATGCATAATAGTAGTTCGAGTTCTTTACTGAGGCTTAGGATTTGAGGTTTCATGAACTCAAATTAAAAAGGTTACTCTAAAGGGACAGTTTGGTGCCTGTGTGTTGCCCACAGTGGGAGGCTGGCCTGGAGATGCCACTGCCCCAGCTGATTCTCTGTTCATGGGAAGGAGACAGTAGTTTGTCCCTATGGGGCCACACTGTACAAGGTGCCCATGGGAACACCATGGGGCCCCCCCTCCAGGCCTTGCCCAGGTGTTGGCAGTGAGACTGATGGCAGATTTGGGGTCAGGAAGACATTTTCCTTTGGATCGGGGGAGCGAAAACCTTGACCTGCATCCCAAGTTGTTCCACAACCCAAGCGGCTGCTGCCAGGTATCCCCAGCCAGCTCAGGGCTGGGGTTTATAATCCCTATTTTTGTTTTAGAGGATCCACTTTCTTGCAAATCTAAACGGCATTTTTATTATTATTTCCAGTTGTTACATGATTCTTATTATAGTTCAGCACTGACGTCAGCAATAAACAATAATAGGATTGTGAACTATTGCTCTTTCTAATAAAATTATGTTTCTTCTCTGCATTATAAATCTAATAGCTATTACATCAGTACCCATAAATATATATCATTGCTTACCTTTTTAATATATACAGGGCATTGCATGCCCCAACAGAAAATAATCAGATTTTTTTTATAAGTTAGCCACAGCCATTATTAGATCATGAATGCCTAATAAGTAGAAGTAGAAGATATAATTAATGGGCAGTTTTCATATTATTTTCTCCTTTTGAAGGGGGAGAAAGAGGTGGCTTTTACTTGATTTTCTTTCCCCTCTGAAGCCCTCAGCATTTCTCCACACTTTTCCTTATAATTTCTTTCCCTTTCCCTGTTTGAGGCTAAATGCTGGTGAAACGGCTTGGCACAAAGGCACTGCAATTTCTTCAGCACAATGCCATCCAAAACCCTCTCCTCCCTGAGATAAAGCCAAGAAAATAGCCCTTTTCTCCATCATTTTATGCTAACACGCATCCTTGTTGCACTTGTAGCCAAGAGTCTCCACTCCCTCCCCTGCCCGCCATGGGGTAGGACCCCTTTCCCTGTTCTCCCATTTTTTGGCAATACTGCCTTTGGCCATGCCATCCCAGATGGACGAACCTCATGGTCCTCATCCTCGGTCCCTGGGACGCGAGTGCCTGAAGGCTTGAGGCCAGGAACTCCTGTCCCAAGCAGGGTGGCAGTGATGGCACCACCACCCCCGGCCCCTTCCTGATGTCCCCATCCTGGTGTCCCCCTGTGATCCCACTGAGCCTTTCTGGAGAGGATTTGCCCGGCGGCACCCCGGGGCAGCGTGCGACATGAACGTGGCTGTGATCTATGGAAGCGCGTGCAAGATCTGTATAAATAAGGCAGATTCCCCCCTCCGCCCCCCTCCTCCTCCTCCTCCTCCTCTCCTCTCTCNTCCTCTCCTCTCTCTCAGCGCTGATTAATGTGTTGAATGAAACCTTTAAATGTTTGATTTCAAAGCAGAGGGATTTTTTTTCCCCTCTCTTTCCGCCTATCTGTAAAGAGGGGAAAAAAAAAAAACACGATCATGTGGGAAATGTTGATTTTAATGGAAAAATTGCATTGTGCCGACTTTCATAGAGTAGAAAATCCACAGAGTGAGACTTCAGGCTTGGCACCTGCTCCAGAACCTTCCTGATGAAGCAAAGGTTGTCTTCATTAAGAGCATTAATATTCATGCAGCATGGTAATTTTGACACAGAAAAGGTCTCTGTAACCTTTTCTTGTGTGAGAATTTTTTACTTCTCAAGGAAATTACAGTCCAGCAATGACTTAATTAATGCTGGGTTTCTTCGGCGGATTTTGAAGAGCTGTCAGTTTGGGCTTGCGGTAGCTGTCAAGCAGGGAGAGGGCTCTGGCTAGGTAGATTGAAGGGAGGGAGGGAAGACACCCGAGCCCCCACCACAGATCCTCACTCCTGGGATGGAGTGATGGGGGGGAGGATGGGGACACATACACCCACCCCCCCTCCCACATTAGTTTTAATTCAACAACCTGCTTTCCCTGTTGCTGGGTCATTTATTATTGGTATAAAGGACACAGCTTGAATTAGTCCTCCATTTCTCACTGGGCTTGTTTGCTATTTTTATTGTTATTATTACTATTTTATAATTTTCATTTTGCTCTCCTCTTCCTCTAGCAGCACGCGTGGAGGCTCTCAGGAGGAGCCCGCTTTGAATGGTGCGCAGCCTCTGTTGCAAGTGCAGGGAAGGAAGAGAGAAGCATCCTTCTGCTTTTAACAAAATATTTATGTATGTGCATATACATACGTAATCAGATAGAAGTACTCCAAAGAAATGAGATCTGCTGCCAAAGAGGAGCAGCAGCAAGCGGTTTTGTTTTTTTTTTTTTCAAATCAAAGTTTACATTCTTCTCCAGTGATGTCAGTCATGTTTGCAGACAGGGCATTTCAGCGTGCGGCGCAGGACGCGGCGGCAAAGGAAGGAGCTTCTGATTTCTCCCTCTTTTCCTTTGGTTTGATTTTTTGGGGTAGCTTTTGGAGGACACCCTTTCAGGATCTCTTATTTCCTGAGGCCATTTTATTTTTCTTTCTCCAGGTAGCCCAGAACTGTCCTGGCTCCTTTCCTGGCCTCACGGCTGCTCTCTGGGTGGTGATCTTCTGCCTCAGCTCCCTCGATTTGGCCCGCTCTGCCACAGCTGGGCGCACCACCGGGGACCTGCACCACAACCTCCTCCTTCCCGCTGGACACCAAGAAAGGGGGCTTCAGCAGCAAGACATTGAAGGCAAATTCAACAAGCCGACACTCAACCTGCAAATCCCCCTCTCTCAAATGGCTTTGAGGAGAAATTGAGGTTTTGTTCTTCTATCAAATATTTTCAAGTTAACTGGGTTTTCTTCGGTAGCGGTATTTAAAGCATGTTTCTTTCACCTGGAAATAAATGGTCCCAAGGCGAGACTCTTCCAGCCATCAAAATCTGGATGTCCAAAGACCCTCCCTCCCAGTGCCAGGAAATAGTAGAAATTTTTGATTATTCTCCAGTCTAAACGAGGCAGCAGAGCTATGCCAGCGCCTTGTTTAAAGGTGATGTAGAAGGCTAAAATGAACATTTAAATTACGTCCTTGAGGTATGAGTGTTTTGAATATTTTAAGAAGGGAGGCTGCATATGACATTCATTTCAGCCGGCTCTAGCCCTTTATTCTTTACTTCTTGTGTTGTCAGAATTGAAACCCCAACAATGTTGCTGATCCAAATTTCTGTTTCACGTGTTGACACCTTGAAATTCAAAGGCAAGCTGCAAAGTCAGTGAAACCAGGGCTAAAGGCACAAAGATGCGCTGAATGACACAAGTAACAAAACTGAAGGATGTTCAGCTGAAAAATATATAATATAAGTGCATGTGTATAAATATACAAATATTTTTAAATAACCTGCACATTCTCCTCCATTCATTTTACCTCACTTTTAGCCGTTACCCATTTACTGTGGACATTCTAGTGTACAGGATTCACTGGGTTTCAAACCTGGGGACCTCAGAAATGGTTACCTTCAAAAAAACCCACCTGTGATCAAGAAGGTAATCAAGAAAAGGAAGTCCTTACAGGCTCTGTGGCCACATAGACATACAAAATCTCTAAAGGCGTCTGCACTACCACCTGACAATTTCTAGAGGACTGCAAAAATGAAGAAGGCCAAGAGCCATCACACCAAACGTGTCATACGAATCTCCTCTACACACATGCTGAGGGGTTCACCTCAGACACCCGTTTCAGGACAACTTTTCAAAAGATTTATTTAAGGCTGTGTTGCTACAAAAGGAGATCCTGGTGAAATATAGCTGCCCTTGATAACAAATCGAGAGTTTGTTAGAAGTTGGGCAAGGTGATAAGATGATCAATGAGGCCAATAGAGTACCAGCTGGGTTCTTAGGAGCCTTTGGCCTCTTTCTAGATTTGCTTTCATTAAGCATCACGTCACTCCTCTCTGCCCATGTGGTGCTCTCTGGAAAGCAGAGACGGAGAGGCTGTTGCTCTGCCCAGCCACTCCTGCTGCCTTACCTGGGGCGATCCACCTGTTTCAGGGGTTATACTCGCTTTTTCTCTCTGTTGCTTCGCCATTGAATTTAGTGCTAACTCACATTCTTTTGCCAGCTACTAACCAGCATTTTTACTGAGGATGATCTCATGATGCTGGTGTCCAAGTGAAGATGTGGCTGCAGCCAAGGGGACTAGGATCAACAACTAAAAATATCTAAGATGAAAATCACATTGAGTCCCATTCAGACACAGGCTGAGACTGCTCCCAATTTCCAGTTCCTCACCAAAAGCCAAACACCTCCAGAAGGACTGTTTTTGCTAAAGAGCAGCAATTTCATGTGAGTATCTTGCAGAATGCCAGTAATGAACCATTTTGGTCCATTGCAACATCCAGTCCCACTTCACAAACCTCTCTGACTTGCCTTTTCCATATCAGAGAAAAAAGTCGAGAACATTTTCTTCATCAAAATGTGATCTCTTTTCAGGTACCAAAGCTGTGTTAGAGTAAAATGAGGTTTTATTTATGCACACAGGCTAGAAGGATTGCCGCAAAGGGAATTTTCTAGTCCAGGGGACAAATAATAGGAGTTGTATTTCTTATCATCATAGCAAATGAAATAAATACCTAATATTTCTTCTGCCTAACAAAGTAAGTAATTAGCAGTGCCATAGTCAAGGGAACATGCAGGTAAATGGAGCAATAATTGGGGTGATACAACATTTGCCCACTTCTCAGATGAGGGATAAGGAGCAGGCCGGCAAGTGAACCCGCATTTTATTTACTGCTACAGCACTGGTAATTAGACAGCTTGCCATAATGGATTAGCAGCAACCAGTGACACCCGTTATCCCTGGCAGACAGAGCAGTATACGCTGCAGAAGAAGCTGTTAAAGGCCAAGAAATACACGTGTGTAAAAGATAAGAATAGCAAGTGCCCTCCCCATGTCAGGCTGACTGGGAGTTGAAAGCAAGCAAGAAAGTCAATCTTCAAATATGCCAGTTAATTTTAATGACATTGAGATTTTACTGACAAGTCTGAAGTATTTTAAGTAATGTCAGAATTATCTTACTTGGGAGAAAACTGATTTTTGATGATCTTTTTTCCACGTATAAGCCGCATTACTGTTTTATGAGGGAAGCCTGTCAATTTGCCCCCTTTGAAAAAAAACACCTCTGCAGAGATGTACCCACTGCACTATATACTCTGCTCTATCACCAGTGGAAGAGGCCATGTAAGGGAGGATCAGCGTTGGCTATACCCACAGTGTTGTGCTTCCTGCATAACCTTGACACTAGCCTGGAGCCATGCTGGTCAGATGCAGCTCTGCACCCTTGAAGGAATCCCTCCGGCAAGGCATAGCTGCCTTCCACGGAGACCTGCTCCACCAGCACCATCCTTTCCCAAGCATGAGGCTGGCCTGGTGTGGGGATGCTTGGAGAGCCCCTCTCCTGCCAAGGCAGCGCAAGCATCACCATGGGAAGTATGGAGCTTTGCGTCATCCCAAGAAAATAAGAGAAGGTCTTGGCTTGTTCACTTGATTGACCGGTTGATGATCTTCCAGCAAGGGAATAAATCTCCTCTCATCTCCATGTCTTGCTCTGGACTGAACACCAAGGAAATAACAACCTCTCTTCCCTGTAGTGCTAAAGGAGCTGTGCGCTTCCCAGCTGATATATCTACCCATGTCCTCCAGGGATAAAAGAGAGACCATAGGATTTAACATTCCACCATCTATGTGCTATAGGCATTTTTATAACCATTTTGTTGACATTCACACTGGTTTTATTCCTGAGCAGCCCTCCAGTTTGTTCATAAACACTCGCACACACACTAGCACATAGATGCACATCCCAATCCTGAGGTGGCAAGGTCTCATTCAGCAAGATACAAAACCCAAACTGCTCCTTAGAGCTGCAGCATTCCCTTTCAGGGTCTTGCTACTGCTGGGCTCTTCCACAAGCCAACAGCATCATCTTCTTGTCTTCCCCAGATGCTTTCTACTGGCATGTCTTGCTCACATTACTTTTATGGCTCCACCTGAGAGCTCACATCTCTACCTGCTTCCCCAGCTCTGCATCCTGGTTAGCGCAAGTGACTGTGGAGTGAGCTCTGCCTGTTCCTTCCCACACCTCATGTCCCCGCGTTATGCAAGAACCTCTCCTGTGCAGTGCTCAGCCCCCACCAGCCCCTGGTCACCCACGTCAGGACCTGGCCTGAACCGGAGACTTAACCTTTCGGCAATCACCATAGGATTTCATCCAGTGGTTTTAACAGCAGTCCTGTCCTCTGTTAAACAGCTAGTGCCTTTTTAGAGCAATCTCTATAAAACCTTGCTGGGTTCACCTCTACTAAGTCCAATGTCTCTTTTCCACCAGGGAAAGTCCATCTCTGGTCTCAGGCAGAGGCTCTTCCCCTCTACCTCTCCCCTTCACTCCTCGCTGCCCAGCGAGACCCTGACTTGGGCAGTCATCCCGCAGGACCCCATCTTCTAGGAGCAAAACCCCCCTTCCCATGGCCAGCAGGCCTCCCTCCCACCCCTATTCCCCACTGCCAATCGCTGTATCCTGCTTAATGGTATTACGGCCATGAAATATGATTTTCTTCCAGTTGGGAATAGGAATTTTGCCATGTTTTGCTGAGCAGCACATTTAATGTAAATAATTCTTACTGCTCACCGGCTCCCACTTTTATGCAAAGGTTTATGCTGAGCTCACAGCGAAGAATTTTAGGGAAAGGCTATTCATTAAGACCCTGCCTTACTTGTCTGTCACCTCCAGAGATCCCCCACTGGCAGAAGGGGTCATGTAATGTCTTATTTATACCAAGCCTTCCAGTAATTAATTTTCTCCACACCATTTTAGCACACACCTGGGGTTTTTTTCCTCATTTCTCTATTTGTGGTGCTTTTTGATTTTTTTTTCCCCACTTCAAGTTGCTTGTTCTGATGCTAGCATGAGACATCCAACCTTTTAAAGAAATCATTCATTTTTTTAAAGGTTGAACATGTCACGGCAAGTTGGTGCACCTAATATTAAATCCCAGCTGTTTCTTTCAAAGTTCTTGAGTGTTGGGTAACTTGCAGAGGCGCTCATGAGATTTGTGACACTGGCACAGAGGGTCAGTGTGGCATGCAATACCACTGATGGAGACCCGTGTTTTGAAATGCATTTATAAACCGGTTTCGTTTGAGGTTGGCATCCAATTTGCTATACTGTTACTAGTTGAAGAGGTCAAAGCCACAGTCAAGGAGCACTGGAATTGCATCCTTAGGCCCCGAGAAGCTCAGGGATGTGCAAAATAAGGACTTGTATATCTCAGTCTAAAGTTGCAAGATTGTTTATGGGATGCAGGAATGGGCTACTACCTTTTTGCCACTTACCGGTTGCTCCACAGGAGATGTTCGTAGGAGTCCTTGCCACAAATAAACCACCACAACATGGATCTTTGCTGGCAGCCTCAGCACAGACACCGACCATGGTCCCGTCGCCCAGGCGGCACTGCTACCAGCAGTTAATCAGGGCACCCTAATCAGGTGAAGATAGACTCAAGCATCGCAGTGCGCCTTTTACATCTCCTATTTATGCAACATCTGTTGGTTGGTTTTGTATGTAAATGCCAGCTTCTGTGCTATTTCCTGGCACTTCCCAATCAGCTTCATGAACAGCCCAAGGGTGGAAAGAGAAGAAGAAAATGTAACAGAAAGGCACGAAAGAGAAAAAGAAAGAAGGCAGCAAGGTGACCCATCTTAAGTGGGACTGTTCTTGGTGACCACACAGGGGCTGGCCACAGCAAGGAGGACATTAGAAACAGTCACCTGTAAAATGCATGTCCCGCGTGCCTGGCAGTGGACTCAGTGGGGCTGCAGAAGAATGCATTTTACCATCCTGGACTTAGCTTCCAGCCCAAATCAGACCCAGCCGAGCAGTTTAACAACCCCACACCATTGGCTTTAGCAGCCAACATTGACCCTGAGATGCCACCTGATGGTTTTCAAATGTCACATCCTGAGATCTTTCCTCTGAGCTCAGGGAAATAACCGAGTACCTCTGCGACTAATCACGGGTATGTGTTAGTGCTTTAAAGGTGGCCACTGAAATACAACAAATCAGGACTAACTCAAAGTGCTTTTTTAAGCTGCCAAAAAGGTTGTTGCAGGCCAGCTTTAGGACTCGGATTGGTGCACAGGTTCAAAGAAGACAAATGAAGAGTCAGGGCAACAGTGAGTGATGGAGGAGAGGTTAAAGTTCAGCCTAAAGAGCCTAAACAGCAGCAAGGAGTGGATGGAAGCGAGAAGGAAAGTGGAAATGAGGAGAGCTCTGAAAATCCTCCAGAAGAGGTGGCTGACAGGACAGGACTCCCTGACAGATGTGAAGAGTGATGGGGAAGCAGCCTCACTGCAAAAGCCAGGGGTGCAAGGACAGGGAGGAAACCTCATGGTGTATTTACATGGAACTGGTATGTTACACACCGTGTGCCGACACGATTTTATAAAGCAAACGGTGATTTTGGGTGCCACATGGAAGAGCTGACAGCCTGAGGCACCTTCAAGTGATTTGACTGTTTCAGTTTTGGAAAATGAGACACCCATAGGCCTCCCAGGTTTAACATGCATAACCCCCTCCAAATTTCTAGAACCAGAGCCAGCCTAATGCTGGTTTCCCAAAGACCTTGGTCCTGATTTCAGAAGCAAGTGGCCTGAGAGCGAGCTGCACGTGTAGTGGGCTGTATCTCCACACGACACCCAGCCAGGCGCCACGTGGACCTGCGGACGCTGCCGTAGCCCTTATCCCCAGCACAGGCGAGGGGTGCCACAGCACCTCTGGGGGTGCCAGAGGCGGTAAAGGCCAGGCTTCAGCCATGCTCCACTGCTCTCATAGGGATATTCCTTGCTCATTCCCTTTGAACCATCCCTTCACAGCACCCTAAATCCTCCAGAAACTTCTACTGGATAGTCCACGCAGCAGCAAAGATGCAAATAAATCTTCATGAACCCCATCCTGGCACACAGACTCCCCCTAGATGCCTGCAGCTGGAGAGCATACACACATATGTGCGTGCTTTACCTCTCACGGGGGCGAGCAGCCCCAGCTCTGTGGGGATCCCGGCTCCCTGTCGGAGACCAGTCTCCCAAGTCCATCTCCCACAGAAGCCCGGCTGCCCCATGGCTTGCCTGGCCTGGCCCGGCCTGCGAAGGCTGACAAGCTGAAGTTTGTTAACATTTAACCTTGCTTAACCCTTGAACTTGGGCTACTTCCAGCTGCCCCGAGATGATTGATAAAAGACCCTGCGTGGCATCACTAATCTGGGGGGCTGTGCAAGCTGTTCGGGTTCCCCGCGTGCACATATGGAAGAGCTTCAGAATGTCAGATCCAATACTTGATCTCTGTATCAGCAAAGGTGTAATGAAATTCACTTTATTGCTCCTTGAATACATTAGATTTCAGATAGCGTAGAAGAGGACTCAAGTCTTGGGGCCACTATTTGGTTAAAAACTTGGAGAAGTAATTTTCCCGCTTGTGCTATTAAGCATGTGGTTTTCTTTATTTTGAGATCTCACTTTGCCTGGGTATACGTACATCCATATATCTCACAACGCATGTATGGAAACCATACACAATAACAAAATAGTCTTATGTACTGTTAAGGCTGGTTTTAAAATTTACAGGGTACAACCCTCTTTTTTTTGTTGTTGTTGAAAAGAATAATTTCAAAACAGTTCCATATAGTTAATGTAGTGTTTGGCCTTCCATTAAAAAGATACTATTAAACCAGTCGCAGAAACACTAGCAAGTGAGTAAATGTTTAAACCACAAATCTCCCTGAACTCCTATGGGAAGGAAGGGGGTGGGGGGCTCTACCAGTTCCAAAATGGCAAGATCATATATCAGAGGTGAATAATAATGTGCAAAAAATATGTTTTAAGGAATAAAACAAACTAAGAGGGGTGGGAGAGAACGGACTTTAAGGGATGAAAAAGTTTAATGCCAGGAAAGATGGAGATTCTGGAAGTGTAGGGCTGACCAGCTTGCTAAAGGAGTGGAAAGAGAAAAAGGAAGAAAAAGAGAGAAGGGAAGAGAGAAAGAAGAAGAAGAAGAAGAAGAAGAAGAAGAAGAAGAAGAAGAAGAAGAAGAAGAAGAAGAAGAAGAAGAAGANAGAAAGAAAGAAAGAAAGAAAGAAAGAAAGAAAGAAAGAAAGAAAGAAAGAAAGAAAGAAAGAAAGAAAGAAAGAAAGAAAGAAAGAAAGAAAGAAAGAAAGAAAGAAAGAAAGAAAGAAAGAAAGAAAGAAAGAAAGAAAGAAAGAAAGAAAGAAAGAAAGAAAGAAAGAAAGAAAGAAAGAAAGAAAGAAAGAAAGAAAGAAAGAAAGAAAGAAAGAAAGAAAGAAAGAAAGAAAGAAAGAAAGAAAGAAAGAAAGAAAGAAAGAAAGAAAGAAAGAAAGAAAGAAAGAAAGAAAGAAAGAAAGAAAGAAAGAAAGAAAGAAAGAAAGAAAGAAAAAGAGAAAAAAAGAGAAAAGAGAAAAGAAAGAAAAAAGAAAAAAGAAAAAGGAAAATGAAAAAATGGAAATATAAAGAAAAAGAAAAGGAAAAAGAGGAAGAAAAGAATAAAGCGAGACTGACTGGGAGCAAAGTAATGGGGTGAAAACCACCCTGGCTGCAGCGATGCAAATGAGGCCTCGCTGTAGAGGCGTGCACGAAGCGCGACTGTATATTCCATACACGAGACAGTTAAAAATTTGAACATAAGGTAGCATTTCCTTTATCATATCCCATAAAAATAGCAATTTGCTAAAGCCCTTGTAGCACAGTATGGAAGGTGGTGTATTTTACTGATAATGTAGAGATGACAGATAGTCCTATACTAGGAGGTTTCAATGGTGTCTTGCTGTATAGCATAATAAATTGTGAGGAGCAGAGACAGAGGACAGTGCAGGCACTGCTCCACCTCCAGTAGCCAAATAATTCAGCCCCGGCTCAGTAATTATGCTGTGTGAAAATATGGGATTAATTAGACTGGTACACTAACACACTGTAGTCTCATTAAAGGCTGAACAGCATTTTCATAGATACTGCCACTTGAACAGGGCTGCTGCTAATGTGAAAAGACAAAGTCTCCTCTTTTCACACTCCTTGCTTATTATCTTACTTAAGGCCACTTAAGCAAACTTCCAAAGGCAGGCTGGCAGAAAGCCCTTTGTGGGATTTATTTTGTTATTTTACCTGTATGCCAGGGAAGCAGAGGGGGGAAAAAAAAACAAGGGGAAATGCTAAGATTAGCAATAACCGCAAATTCTCCCTTTGCACCAACCAGACTTTTTTTCTTTCCTTCCTTCTTTCTTATTTTTTCCTCTCCTTCTTTTGGGGAGGGATGGTTGGGGATGGAGAGAATGATGATGAAGGGGAGGGATGCCTCAAAGAGAAAGAGATAAAAGTTGTCCCCCACTGCAAGCCTTGAATGTTTGATTTCAATTTCAGGGGTCGGCCCCTCTGGGGCTCAGGCTGATGGGGGGAGCAGGAGTCCCGTGCCAGCGCCGCGGCCCAACGGAGGAGTGCTGGGGTAAGACCTGTGGCTTTTGAACTGAGAGGTGATTAGCGGAGCCAGAAGACATAATTTATGCTAAATAATTACCGGTTCCCAATCTTTTATTTGCAGAGAAAAATTTCCTCACAGTTACTCCAAGCCACCGAAAAGGTCTCAGGCGCCCACCAAGTACAAATGTTGCTGCACCTACAATTATCCCTCTGTGGCTTCTTATGAACCCCATGGAAAAAAATAATCCGCCGTAGGACGATGGCATTTTGCAGACAATAAAACCACCTCCCTCAGAATCCAGCACCTGGGAGAAAATTGAGTTTGGATGGGAAGGATGGCTGTAACGCAGCCTCCATTAAACATGCAGAGCTCCTCCATCAGCTCCCTGTCCTGCCCCTGCCTTGCGGGTCGGCACTGCCTGGGACATGGGACCTTGGTGTCCCCCGGGCTCCCTGCTCCCCCTCTGAGCTGCTTGGGGACACCTGGGGACACTCACTGCAGCTGGAGGAAGGTGGGAATCGGGGCTGTCATCATCCAGCAGCTCCCGACGGGCAGTGGGTTCAGTCCTTGCGTGCTTTAATTCTGCGTAAATGGTGGGGATACAGTCCAGTGCGCGGGGAGCAGGCTGCCACAGGGGTGTTAATATATAAAGCTTGTCCTTTAAAATTAACAGGCCTCTGTAAAGACCTGCTTCACCCTGCTCTCGGGAGAGCTATTAGAGCAGAGAGAGACTTTGCCACATACATAGGAAGGAAGCAGGGGGTGAGGGAGGCAGGAGGGGAGCCCAGCGTATCCCGATGACAGACAATAATAGAGGTATCTCTGCAGAAATACCGTGGGCTTGGAGATGCCTTTGAAATAGGCAACCGTAATATTCAAGTCGGAGAAAAAGCTGACGTTGAATAGACTGAAACCTGCTTTGTGGCTTAACAAAAGTGGGCAATAGAGAGAGGCTGACATGAAACAAGTCAGTTTGCAGCAGGCTCTAAGGTTAGCATCATTAGCAAAGGGGAAAAATGATTAGCAGTAAAAAGCGAGACATTAAAAAGAGATTTAAAAGGAGAGCTAGAGGGAGCTAGGAGATGGGGGGTGCTTTATTTGTACCTTAGGAAAATAAAAGAGATTCCTCCCAGACACATTTGAATTCTCTCTGCTGCCTTTGCACAGAGAAGTTTTATGAATATTTACCTTTCTCATGGTTTGGGGAAGGATAAATTCTGGAAATGAAATCTGAGAGCAGTTTCCCCTGCCCGTATACAAATTGCTCAAATGAAATCAAGAGCCGAGAGCATCCCAAATAATGTGCCTTTTTCACTCATCTGTTTAAATGTAGCGTGATCCATGGCCAGGGCTGTTGGACCTTGTTGGTCTGAGTTAGGTTCAGCAGACACGGCTTTAGCTCGGTTAGTTCAGAACCACTCAGTAGAAATTTAGCTCTCAAGTGACAATGCCACTTTATAGAAATAGTATTTAGGCTCCTAAGTCTCATCAGTGATTTTGAAACCATTACCTCCTGACTCTCTGCGGGTAGTACTTTAGGGCCTTCGTCCTGAGATGGGGACAGCTTGCAGCCACCCAGGCCTTCTTTACACTCACAATCAGTGTTAGTGGCGTTATTCTGGTGACAAGGGAGGAGAAATTTCGTTTCTGGTGTCCGGATGATTTTTTGTGTGTGTTTTCTGGATCACGAGTGTATTCACATTGCACCACTTTCACTGAGGTTGGTATAAAGGAGCAGAGTGGCCGTGGAGGGGCTGGTGTCACCCAGCCACGTGTGTGACGCTGCTCCGCAGAGCGACGTGTCTGGGTGGCACGTGGGGAGCCTCGGCGAGGAGCCAAACCACACGATGCTCCACCAGCGACCATGTCTGTCGTGTTCTCTGATAGGACAGCCCTGAGGCTACTGCTGATGAAGTTTGCAGAGAAGGTCATCAGAAACCCCTCCAGCTGTGATTTTGCAGCAGACAAAACCAGCATGTGATTAACACCAGTGACCTAATATGGCATTTGAATCCAAGTGCAGCCCCTCTGCCAAGAGCCAGCCCCAGCAGCACAGGCTGTGCTCAGCCTGCGAAGGAAGGGGACCTTCCCTGAAATAAAGAAACCCACAGTCCAGCCTTCCTTCTGCCCTCCCACACATCCCACTGCCTCAAGGAATCTCAAACACAAACTCCCAGCTCCTTTTGCTGGGGCTTGTCTCACTCCAGGCCCCATGGTTTTGCTGGGGACCTGAGGATCTCAAACCCTCCTTAGCTGGAGAAAGGAGAAAAGCCAAGTGTCATCGCTGTGTTGTGATTTACATGCAGCAAAGCGAGCAGCCAGCGTGTCACGACCGGCCCCGTACATCGACTACACTAACTGCGCGACTTACCAAGGGCCAGCTCTCTCAGGCACAGAGCAGCCACCACCCAGCTGGAGCCTCACCCATGGGTCCGGAGGGACCCATGGTGGTTGTGGAATGGCTCCAGGCTGGCAGCTCCTGTGTCCCAGAGGCTGGCATCCTCCCTGCTGCCACCCCTCCCCTCAGTCTCCCTTCTGCTCTTCAGGCCATGGGGCCATCACACCGCTCCTGGTGTGGCTGGTACTGCCTCAAACAAGCCACGTCAAGATGGGTTCACAATTTTTGGATGGGGAGACCCAGAAGAAAAGAGTAGGGATGGGTAGATTGTTCACCCTCCTCCCTGGGGGAGGAGTCCAGTCCTTACAGCAGGAGCTTCTACCTCCATCTGAGATCCCTATTCCCAAATCGGAGCCCATCAGGGGTTAAATAGAGCCACCCAGGTCAAATCCTGTGTGATACCATACGCTGCTTCATGAGTCATGGTAGCAGCCTGCTGTCATGTATGTGGTCACAACACGGAGAAAGTGCAGGGTGTGGAATTAGGGGCATGGAAAGTTATAGCTGGCAATGGGCTACATGTGAAATAGCTGGCTGGAGTTGGGCTTTCCTCCTTCTGCCCTCCTGAGGGATTGCAGAGCTCCATCCCCACCAGCCGCCTAGCTCTGGTGTTTGTCTAAAGACCGAGAGGTGAAAGCACAGCGTGCTAAACCCCAGCCCTATAAAACACTGAAGAGCACACTTGTATCTGCTGAGCAAGCGCTTTGCCTTCACTGGCACTACTCCTGGCTGTAGTGTATGTCCCTGCTTAATCCCCAAATCTGGTCCTAGTTCACCACACTGGCACAAGCCTTTGGAGACTTTGGGTAAAATACTGATGGAAGGAAACATGGAAATGCAATTTTGACACACCGGTGAAAGAAAATGAGTGCTGATTATGAGAGCTGTCAGCTCCTTCCTTCTCTCGTCTCGTTGTGTCTGTGTGAATAGAGAAATCAAATTAAAAATGCCTGAATGCGTTCAGGAACCCAAAGGGGAACATATTGATCTCCAGATAAGGTCAGAAAGAGGCCCTCCATTTTTTGGAGGGGGAAGGGGAGGCGGTGGGCAGACGTCAGATGTGTATGAATGAGGGAGCGAATACCTCCAAGGCTGGCCAAAAGGGGACCCCCTCTTATTTTCTTTCTCATGAGAAATACGTTTCAGAAGTTAGATAACAAAAACCAGCCGCCTTGAACATCTATAGACAGCACACCCCTGGGCAAACCTGAGGAACAATAGCCTTCAAACAGCCTCTTACAAGTGGAGTGAAATAAAAATGACAGGGACGTTAGATGACCACAGCCTGGCAGAGACACACAAGACGTCCCCTGTCCCCTGTCAGTCCCCTGGAAAAAGGGCCGCTGGTGGACCTGAGCTCACATCCATGGAGAGCAAAGAGGGACCCGATCACCCTGCTAAGCCAGAAGGAGTTTCGTTGGTGGAGTCAAGAATATCAATTACCTGGATGTTAAAATTTCCCCCAAGTTCTTCATCAAACTTCTTCATCTCCTGAGAGTGTTCAGGCTAAAGAGTTATTAAATTACCATTTTCTCTCTGCGTCCCTTGTTATTTTTGCACTTCATCTCAAGGCCCATCGCTGCTACTTAAAGGGAAGAAATAGGCCTTTTGACCAGAATAATGACAATTTGGAGGCGATTGGTTTGCTCTGTTGAGGATCTATGGCTTTTTCTGATATACATGAATTCAAAGGCTGGTGCTTAGATCTCAGAGAGGATAAAGCCAATGTTTGCTTCAGAAGGATTTTCTTTGGGAAGAGTACATTTTTTGTAATCGCAGAATGACATATTGGTCTGGGGTTATAAAGAGAATTTTATATTTAAAGAGCTATCTCCGAGATACGTGCTCCTTTTACTCAGCTATAAGCTAAGCAAAACACAGAGAGAGAAAGAGAGAGAGAAAGTGAGAGAAAATGAATTGGCTTGAACTTTTGCTGAGATAAATACGGGCTGATCTTTTAAGTTCAGTTCACCCAAGCAATCTCACTGAAATCAGTGGGGTTTCACCCACGTACTTGGGAGCAGACCTTGGCCCCAGTATGGCTTAGCAATAAAAAAAAAAAAAAAAAAAGCTTTCATTATATTAACTAAATTTGGTTGGAATTAAGAGACGGGACTCAGCGAAGTCCCTGCCTCCCCTGGCTCTCCACAGCCACCTCCGAAGAAGTCGTGTGCTTGGTGGCTGCTCCTTGTCCCTCCTCCTGGGCACCCCAAACCCCACCAGCCACTGGTACTTTCGGCAGGGGCTGCAGGAGCCTGGAGTGATGCCGGCCGGGGCAGCCATGCACATCGGGCTGGAGGCAAACCAGCTCACCAGAGCACTCACCTTCCCCCAGCGGTGACCAGCCACCATGGGGTGAGACGATGAGCTGAAGGCGACGCCAGAGACCGTGCCTCCACGCAGCACGCTGGTCCAAGGATGGCAATATCGACTTACAGCACGCAAAGCAGCAAGGGACAAACGGGCCTGAATCTGAAATTGTGTGGAAGGGAGAGAAAAGGGGTGCGAGGGAGTGTGCGAGCGGGGGCAAGCAATGGGAGGGTGCCAGCCTGCCTCACCCTACCCCCAGCTCCGACCATTTCTTCGCGGGGGGGTTTCACATCATCTGCTTTTCACAGGCGTTGAAAACTAGTGGGAAAACCGAAGCCCGATTGTGACTGGAAGCTAATGTAGTCTACATGCAGCAGACAGCTAATATGATGTTATTTATTCCCACAGATCTGTTTATTTTGTTTTCAATTTACCAAACCCTGTGACACATTCCCAAAGGTGCCTTGTTGTACAATACGTTGCACACAGTAAGATATTCAGCCTAATTCACTCTTTGTTTTGTTTCAGTTCAGCTGCATGAGGGCACAAATGCGTCTGTGTTATATCTTCTCCTGTGACTGATGTTGCAGACTATTGCCATAGGGTTTTGTGAAATGGGATCTTAGTTAATCTAGGGCATTGTCTTTGTAGTGCTAAATTCTTATTTGCAAACATAATGTTCTGGCATTGATGCAACAGGGGAACATTAGTGATTTTTTTTTTTTTTTTAGTTTAGAATAGACTGTATGTATGTGTTTTTAATAAACTTCTATTCTAGAGCTTTTTCTCCTTATTCTGCATTTGATCTGAGACATTTATAACATATTGCATCATGTCACATTGATGTCTTTAGCCAGTCAAGCCAAATATTCATAAATCCCATGTGCCCAAACAGAAAATGTACAATGCTAAGGAGAAAAGTACCTGATATTTTTTAAAGTGTCCAAAAGAAGGCAATTCTAGGCTTTAAAAACACACACATATACAGACACACACACAGAGAAAAGATTTGGAAAAAATTGCCTGTCCATAGCCTGTTTGCAGCCTGCAAGGATGGTATCACTTAGAAATCAATGGCTTTTCTTTGCACTTTGTTGAAAGCTCTCATGTTTTCATTTTTCTTTTATTTCAGGAACATGTTGTTATTCAGTATACCGAGGACCCGATCTAAAGAACTGGTGTAGAATCAGGAATTCCAAATTGGATGGTATTATAAAAGTGTGCTGCAGACAAAATTTGATGTAAACAGGATCTGGAAGAGATTTGATGAGATTGTGAAAAAATGAAGATGGGATGCAGATTCATTAATAAAACAGCCCGTGGCTAGTGAACATAAAGCCTGATTGATCGCAATTACTGCAGTTCATAACTGGAAAACCAGACGTCGGAGGACATGCACAAGGTAAAACTGGTTTGGCATCAGAACTGAGCCTCATGTATTTAGTGGGTGGCAACTGCAGAAACCCAGCTCTTCCTTGTCATGGGTATGTTTCTATAACAGCATTTAGAGTGGTTTGATTTTCAATTCAGCGAGGCTTTGGACTGATTATCAAACGGGCTTTCTTAGAAACCTGCTTGGATGAAGAAAAGAGATCTCCCACACGCGTGCGCGTTCCTGCCTGGCACAGCGGAACCGGGCGCTTCACTTCGCATGGACGCCGGCCACGGGCTGTGACAGCAGATGACTTCCAGCTCTTGCAGCAGAGAGCTGCGCTCACCCCCTTGGAAGGGCAGGCCAGAAGGGCCCCGTGAGCTGCCACTTGCCCAGTGGGCCAGCTCGCTGCTGCCCGGCTGAGCGCCTGCCCTTGGTGAGCAACCACGGCTGGCACCTCAGTTGAGGATCTCACCGTAGGAACACTCCAAGCCTGGCTCTCCCCTTTCTACAAGCTCTTATAAGCCCAGCAGGGCCATCCCCATGCAATATTGTTGCCCGTGCATTTAATATCCATACGAGCTCCATGCTTCATATCCAGAAATGGAAATTTGCTATTACACGTCAGCAGCAGACACCCCCAAAGCCAACAGGATCAGTCGTGGGCCAGGAGAAGAGATGGAGCACAGCAGAGCAAACAAAGAAATGTTCTTTCCTGCCCAGTGCCCACATCAGCCCCTGGTAAAAGGCTGATGGTGCTTTGGTGTCTCTTACTCATGGTAAGGGATATCAAAGGCCGTGATGAAAAACTGAAAAGGTGGTCTGATGGTCACGAACCAGGGACATGTCCACATTTACTGAAGTGTGAGAGCTTTGGAAAGTTAAATTCTCTGTTAGCTCAAATGAGGCTCCCCAGATGGGTGGAGGTCTTTCTCTGCAGTCTGTAGCTCTCTGTCTGTGAAAGGGCAAAAATAATTCCCCGTGATACCTCAGTGGGGCTAAAGGAGGACAAAGCCATCAAGGGCTGAGAAGCACTCAGATACCAGAGTGACAAGTACCAGAAAAAATGTCCATAGAAAATGACTCATCCTGCCTCTGGAGCAGGCTTTCAACGGCATGCAACAAACCAGGCACGGGGCCACCCACTAAACTACGAAGACAAATTATTGGAAAGCTGGATGTTGAGTGAGCCCCTGCACACCATCCCTGGCATGGCAGGGGGCAGGGGAGGACGCTGGGGTGCAGCCACCCACCCAGGCTGCAGCCAAAGCAGGGCCGGGCGGCTCGGGCAGGCGCATCGCTCGCGCTGCCGAGGTGTCAAGAGAGGAGGCAGGAGCTGAGCCCACACCCCCCCACACAGAAGAAGGAGAGGAAATGGATTCCCACCTCTTTGTGGGGAACCTTGGGAGCTCGCTACTGGAGAAGGGCCATTTGTGGTCTCTCTTTAGTAGGAAAGCCTGGCAAATGGGGACAAGAGGAACGAGGACAAACCCAGCACACAGCGCAGAAGAGCAGACTGATAACAATTTCCGCTGCGCTAGCACTTCGTCTGCTGGGTCTTGGAGGCTGCAAGAGCGAATGACTTTGGTTATCTTCTCTTCCTGACTTCAACAGGCATCTTGCTTCTAAGACTTGGTCCCAGCAAGACACGCACAGTTCCTGTAGCAGAGTGCTCCGCGGGCAGGATTAGCAGGTATGCTGCAAACCTCCTCCTGTCAGACCCAGCCCTCTACCTGCAGGAACCAGAAATTCACTCATGGAATTGAGAGAAAATTAAAATAAATAGGGGTTGGGGGCCTAGAAGGTCTCCCAGGTCACTCAACATTTCTCCTGTGGATCCAAGCTCCCAGCTACTAGACAGAAACGCTCCTGAAAATCCCTGCTTCCATTTGCTCTAAATATCTGCAGTACCTGCTGTCCCCCTAATTTTGTCGTCGTAGCTCACATATGGATTTAAGGCAGGAGTCTGAGCAGAAACACCCCAGACAGTGCCCAGCGGCTCCGAGCCAAAGCCAGGCAGCCATCCTGGTGTTTCGGATGCATCCCTCTAGGTTTGCCTTCACCTGCCATCCCCACCAGGCTGCTGCCAGCCGACAGTGCCGTTGCCTTCTGTTCAACGTGCCACCGCAGCCCCAGCCCCCTCTGCTGCCCTGGCAAGAGCAGGCGGTGGGCTTGGGACGTAAACGTCTCTATCTGAGTCCCCAGCTGCAGACACAACCCCAGGCTTCCCATTGCTGACTCCTCCTTAACCGTGAATTAAAGCAGAAGAATAAATCATCTGAATGATCTGCTTTGCAAATTCATAGGCAGGGCTTGCAGACTGCAAGTGAAAATGAGGAGAAGAAGAAAGAGGCAAGGCCCAGCGGATGGCCAGATGTCCCTAGCAAGGGAAAAATCCTCCTGGAGCTGGGCATCTGGATTTCACAGCTACCAAGCACCAGCAGTCACCACCATATGCTGAGCGGAAAACACAAACCTGTTCCACACCCCCAGCCACAGAGGAACACACTGACAGATTGAAGGGGCTTAGCAGGATTTGGGGGAAAGTCCTGAAACTCTCTCAGCGTAAGACATCCACTTCCAAAGACCTCACCTGCAACAAAAATGAGTCCTTTCCTCTCCCCTGGCACTCCTCCATCCTACCTGGAGGAGATGTGGGTGTCTCCCCTGGTGGGAATTTGGAGGTGTCAGAATTCTCCTCACCTGGGGCCACCTGCAGCACTGCATTTGCTATGGCCAGATCTTCAAAGCAGCCGCTGTGTCCTGCATGGCACAGCAGGGTCACTGAACGCGGCTACGAAACTGCTTGTCTCTGCCCCGTGCGCTGGAGGAGGAGGGGAGAACAGGGAGGGGAAGGGAGCTGGGTTTGGGATAGGGGTGTGTGCTGGAAAGGCACCAGGTTCTGTCTTCCTTTTTTGTCTGCTCCTTGTCTCTCAGCTCCTGTGTGTATGGCTTTGTGATGTGTGAGCAGTCCGTGCTTTCTGTTCCCGGTAATTCAGTCCTATTTCTGCTTTCAGAAGCTCCTTATAAAGCTCAGTTCCTAGCAGACAAAGAATCAAAGGCTCTGCCTCCTACCCTTGGGTTTGCTCAACCTTTTCTTCTCCTTTGTCTGACCAGATGTCCCCTTGGTGACACTTAACTTACCCAACCAGCCCTCCCAAGGAGCTGCATGACTTCCAAAATGTGTCTGTTGACCACTTGCATGGATCTTGAAGCTCATGGCTACTTGCATAACACGGGATGCAACCGAGTGGAGGTAACAAACCAACCCCCCATTCTTCTGCCCCCTGCCTATCCAGGCGGATCGCTGCTGACCAGGACAAAGTGGCCACAGGAGTCTGTGGGCAGGACCTCCCAGAAGCTGAAGCAACACATGGCAAAGCTGCAACAAGGAATGAGGATTCAAGGCAGTAAGAGCGAGCAGAGGCTGGGGGGACATGGGAGAAAAGCCACCCCAGTGCTAAGCTACTGCTGCCCAGGGGCTTGCTGTTCTTACTAATCAGGAGCTTCCAGAACCTGATGGTCCTCAGTTAATGCTGACCTCCAGGGCAGGGCCACGCGTTACAACTGGTCATTCAAAGTAGCCGTGATAAATGTGTTGCCGCCAGAGGACAAGAATGTATTCTAAACAAGGTCAAGTATCCAGTTGTGTTGCAGGACATAATCCTACCTTGTGCGCTGGTCGTCTGTCACAATCCAGTTTCATGTTACATGCTGGAGCGACTTGCCTGCCATGGATATTCCCTCCTCCACCCCTGCTCTCAAATCCTTAAGTTAAGAATATCCTAAAAGAAAAACCGCAGAGCTAGTTTTGTACAAATAGAATCGGTGGAAGCTACTGGTTCATGTTCTTCCCAGCCAAAAATTATCTTTCAATGATGGTGAGAATCCTCTTGTAGTCTATCATTTTGAAAAAGAAAAAAATTTACGTAGTCATCATGTTCNGAAAATCCTGGCTTCTTTTGCTGGGCATATTAAACACCTTATTTAAATAGCTGAAAACAAGTAGCCCTTTAAAGAATTATCTAGCATGCACAGCCACAGAAGAAATTAGTTCGTCTCTGGCCGAGGGCTTTCTATTAGCTTTATTTAACACATATAAAAGACTTTGTGTTGCTGTCCCTACCACACACACAAGGCAGATTCCACAGTGGACTGTATTTGGCCTTGCATGTCTATTTTCTCCATAGTTTTACTTACTATTCTTACAAAGGATAAACAGACAGGCATGTGCTTATATATTTTGAAGAGCATATTTCCTCATACTCTACAAGAGATTTCTTTGAATACCCTTTCATCATTTGCAATTGTGCCCTTGGAAGTTTTAGCAATATTTGTTTCAAATAAGTTTATTTTTGTGTGATTGATTGAAATCTCAAGCTGCAGTTAAGAAAATTGCAGCCAGAACCATTAAAGGGATAGCGTCATTTTCTCCCCTTTTCCACTAAAATGTCAGGTTTCAATGTCACCGCGAGATAACCCAATCGCGTGCTTGTACACCGTTCACCCGGGCTGGAGTAAGCGTAAAACCGTCTGGAGTACTAATTACAAATGACTAGAAATAATGACACGCAGCAGAAGGAAAATGAAAGGGCCCGGTCCTTCTCACTTAAGCGCCGAGGTGTACATAGGCACAGCAATGCGGGTTATTGTGAAGCCGCCTCTTTGGTAAATACACAAACATCCATCCCCACTTGTAGATCAGCCTCGGTCCCTCCCCCACCTCCCTCCGTCTCCCTGCCCTTTCTTTCTCTCCAATTATAAACCAGCACCAGGTTTTCTCATCAGCCATCTCCATGTCTCCAAATGGCTTTTCAGTGTCAGGCCTATCAGGAAATTAACTCATCATGCAGTGACAGCTGCTAATTTTTTCCCCTTACATGTCAGATGGATCGCCTGCTGAAGCTAATAATGAATCACCAATCCCTGATTAGAAGGTGCTTCCGAAACATATAACTGCCATCTGAGCTAACTTTTTTCTTCATATAAAATGATATCACCCTAGAGGAGTAGAAAACGAATTGTATTCTTCAACAAGATGGAACAGGGGTAGGCTGTTTAAGTGAGCCGTGTGCTATCTTAAATTATGGGCTAATATTGCACAGTAAAATAAGTGAAAACTCACGGCTCTTTTTTATTTTGCCAAATGAATGACCTTTTTTCTGTTACTTAATCCTCTCACTAGGACTAACCTTGTTTTAAATTCCAGGAGTGGATTGGTCTTCATTTGGTCATCATC
>VXBO01004760.1:80214-106426 GCA_013400135.1 Rhinoptilus africanus
TACACCTTTTGCACGTGGGAGGTCTCCTCAGTGAGGGAAGTTGGGAAAAAGCCTCAGAAGTGGCTTCCTGAGGAATGCGCCCACCACCCACCACACCGCCACCGCTTCGTGCTGCTCGGCCAGCCACTCCAGCCCCACCTCCCCATCCCCGTGGTTTTCCAAAGGGGACCCACCTGCGTTTTAAGCTCAGGCTCAGTGCAGGGCTGGCCCCAGGCGCCAGAATTTCGACGTGCAGAGATCCCTACCGTTGACTATAGCAGCTATGCATCCGCTGCCCGCGAAGATCGCAAATATATTTCTTCCAGGACCTCTCAGCAAACATTTCTGGTATTAAAGCGGCATTTATAAATGAGAGCAGCGCTCGCAGCGCTGCGCGCAATCCACATGTGCATACCTCAGCGCATCAACTGCTGGCTCTGGCTCATCTCACTTCCAGAGCGGAGAGCAGCTGGTAGTCAGGCAGAATGGTACGGAGCTGTGGGCACTTGGGGCTGTGCTGGGTTTTCATTTTGTTTTGTTTTTGTTTTTTTTTTTAATTTGTTTTGCTTTTGTTAGCTGAAATATTTCTCTAAATATCGTTTCCAGCTATCTGTTCTCTCCCATTTCTCCCCAAAGATGGAGCTTGAATTCCGGGGCCTGGAGACACTGCCTTATGAGGTGTGTATCTGATTTCTTAAGAAATGGAGGGCGAAAGCCGCTTGCCTGAAACATCTCTTCTTCCTCTGGCTTTGTTTCTGTTTAGGGCTTTTCTGTTCACTTTTGGTTGTTATTTTGTGGGGGTTTTTTTTCCTCCCCTGCAGGCTGGATCAATGCTTCCGGAACACATTTTTACCTGTTTAGTGTTGTTCACAGTATGATCCAACTTTGTTACTGCTGATTCAGAACGGGTAACAAAGAGGAAATGAAGGCAATGGCTCTGGCAGTCAAGACTATCAGAAGGCAACCGACTTGACACCGGCATAGGGCACATCAACAGCCGTCCCCGTCACAGCATAGCCCTTGATTTTTCCGGGAGACAGGCAGCTGAAGGTGTTCGAACCAAACAGCAGACCCACACGCTTGGGAGTGAATGGCGACCTGGGCCACACACTTTCCGGGGGGGCTGCCTCCTTCCCTGCTTCCCGGGGGGGCTTGGCAGGTCCGTGGAGGGATCCAGCCGGTCTCCTGCCAGCTTCCGATGGGTCCCGGCGCCAGGAGCTCAGGCAGGGCAGGCAGACAAACGCCAGAGAGGAGTTTGCCGCGCCCTGGGAGAGACGGGCCGAGCCCGGTGCCCCAAAGCAGGGCGTCTGCACAGCAGCGAGTGGCACCCTGGGTTTCTAACGTCACGTTGGTGGGGCGCTAACAAGTTAACTTTAAAGCGCACGTAAAAAAGAAGAAGAAAGAGGGGGCAAAAAAAAAAAACCCCAACCCCTAGAAAAATATTAGCTCTCCTGATGGGGCTGCACTCGGGGAGAAGCGTCGTTAACCTGAGGTTCCAGGTAATTACAGCACAGGGTAGGTCAGCGAATCCTTTCCAACGCTCCCAAGCACAGAACACCTACCACTGGTTGTGGTGCAGGGTTGGTGTTTTTTTTGTTTTTTTTTTTTTTATGCAAAGGTCTGCTCTTTTCATTGTGCATACAATGTGATTGCTGGTTTGACACTGCAGGCTACACTGGTTTTATGAAGGATTAAATGCCACCTGAGACATATTTATCCTAAATAAATCACAAATGGTAAACTGCAGCATGTCAGTGTCAACACCCTGTACTGCAGCAGAAAGGTTAGCCATACAGGACTAAGCACGGCAAAGAATTAGCATCCAAGCTGCAAGACCACAGGGCTACAGTTAACAGGAGAAATGATCAAGAAGAAATATTTCCACTGAAAAACATTCCGTTTTTTGAACATCTGTGAGAGTCTTGCAGAGGGCCATCATTTTGTAAAGGTCACCTTTTTCCTGATAACAAACGGGAGTTGATCCTGTCACTGTTTGCTGAAGACAGTATTTAAGAGTAAGTGAACAGCCTGTCACTTTTAAGAAAGATGAGCAAGTCAAACTCGGCTAATTATGAATCTCGATGTCTAACTTGAAATTTACTTTTTTGGGGGTTTGACAAAGACACAACCTTAATTCCTGGAAAATAGTATCATTTAAAAAATAATAATAAAAAGAGATGAAAAGACAGCAAGATCCTATAGCCCCGGAATGAAGCACCTTTTCTAAGCAGCTCTATCAGAAAATACATTTTTAAACAGTTGCTTCAGGAAGGAACTATTGTTTTACCTCACCCCAACTTCCTCACAGTTGATAATTTTAAGATATTAAACATGATAGGAAACCCAGTTATCTCTAGAGTCAGCACGGCTTATACCCTAAACACTTACACAATTATATTAAGCATGCATGAGGCACACTTCAGAAATTAGATTCTTTTATCTTTATCTATCTAGCGAGCTAGAGAAAGGAAACGAGAAAAGAGAAAATGCACAGACATAACAGATAGCATTCCTTTGCTCCTGCTGAATGCCAGTTCTGTTTATTGCTTAATATTAAAAATCATGATGTTTCATTTTAATGCTAACATTTTATTTGGAAAGACAACAACAAAAAAAAATAAATCCCCAAACCTTGCCAGTAGGTATTTTACAATTTTTTAAAAGAAACAAAAGCGGTTGTATCATGAAACAAATCTTTTCAACACGAACTTGCATTGAACAATTGCAGTGTATCCACAAGTAAATAACTGACATTCTGGACTAAGCAAGAAATACAAGGTCACCTTTTTTTTTTCCTACTTGTTAATGTCAATGTCAGAATTTTCTTTGAAAAAAACCCATAACATTTCAGAAGTCGCTCACAAAATGAACTGCAAAATGGTATTTTTATGAAGCACTATTCATAAGAAAAGCAAAACACTGACAGTGACAATATTTTTTTTTTCCAAAAAATGCAGATTTCTTAGGACTCTCATCTAAAATTAAGTGGAAGTTACAGGCATCAAGTTCTTCCTGAATATGTATAATCAAGAATTTTCTGATTTGTAGCTTTTTTGAGCTCTTCTTTAGGGAAAGTCCAATGCGATACCATGAAAGAGTAAGCTACTATGAAAAATTTGATATTAGATGCAAAAAATACTTATTTTGAGGATGTATTTTCAGCCAGGGATATTTTAAAGTAAGGTTCTAGAAAGCAAAATGTCACCCGTTCTTCTTTAAAATAAAGAAGGGCACCAATTACAGTACGTAAGCTTCCCTGTTCACCTTGTTATTGTGGGGTTTGTATTTTTTGCTTATTTATCTGTTCACAAAATGTACGTGTAAGTGGAACTATTTTACTCCTGCAATTATGTTAGACAAAAATGACAGACAGCAGGGGATTACCCTGAGATAAAGCAACAGTTAAAAAAACCCCACAAGACAGCAGTGAACAGAACAATACCTACTTTTTTTGATTGGGGGGGGCGGAGGAAGCTTTTTACCCTCTTTTGTACCCTAATATGCTTGTTTTATAATAATGCCATACAATAATTCCTTAAGCTTTCGTAACGAGATTGTACTATCCTTTTCAGTGAACTCCTTCTAGCAGGTGACCTTCACCTCCTGCAGGGTGCGCGTTTGTCACCTGGCCTGGAGGACTTTGTATGGAGAAGGTTTTAACAGAAAAGGTTCCAGGAAAGCAGTGCCTCTGTGGATCTGGTTATTTCCAGCTTTGCCCTGCGCCAAGCCTGGGAGATGAAGCTCTTCATGCTTCTTGTACTTCATTAGCATCTCTCTGGCCCTGAATTACTTGTGAGCCACCCTCTGTATAAATGACCATGCTCGTTAACTGGTCTCCTGCTCTATCAGGGGACACACCTTCCGGTTTTATAGCAGTGCCAGCCTGCAGAATCTCTGGAGACCCTGCCGTCTCTATCACAGCGTGCGAGTACACGCCGGGCTCGTCCTGCATGTCTGGTGGCAATTCTGTGACGATGTAGTGGGTTGCACCTTCAGAGAAATCGCCGCCAGAACCCTGAACCATGGCTTGAGCTATTTCTTCTGTGACAATAATCTGTGATACTTCCCCATCCGACTCAACTAAATCCATGTGCTCGCTTTGGACACTGAGCGCATGGCTACCAGCTTCCTGCATAATTATCTGAGAGCCTTCTCTAGCTACCATATGCACGGTCCCTTCCTCGTTTACAATGACCTGAGTGACACCTTCTTCCATCAGCTGGTCGGCTGCAGCCGTATCACATACAGCAAACTGCAATACTCCTTGGACCATTTTCTTGAAGGCAGCCTGAGCTCTCTCCTGAGATGCAATTATAGCCGATGGGTGCACGACCCGCGTCACTACTTCCATAGGTTCGGTATCTTCCTGAGTCTCTTGAACTTCATGGAACATCTGTATTTCTTGTCCCTCTGCATTATTGGGAATGCCGGGCACCTCTGGGTTTGGCATTTGCAAGAAATCTTTGTGAGTAGACCTGCATCTGTCCAGGAGTCCAGATTTGTTTTCCACTTCACCCAGCTCTGTTACAGCACAAAGCAGGGCATCTAATGCCGAGGAGGAGTCTGGAGGATGGACTGTCGCTTCAGAAGCATCTAAAACTTCTTGTCGCATTATCTGCTGCAGTACAGCACTTCCGGAGTCAGGAACTGTGTCTATTTGAATGGCCTCCTCCATATCAGTTCCTGTTCCTTCAACCACTACCACCTGTGTTGCGCCATCTGCTAACTGCTCAGTAAGTATCTGCCCCGGAACCATACTACTCACGTGCGAGCCGTTTTGATTTGTAGCTATGACTTGCCCATCTTCTGTAATATGGACCACCCTGGCCATCTGACCAGCCATCGCCAGAGTCTGAAGGGTAGCCGCCGCTGTCTCTTCCACAGAGGCGTCAATTGCAAAGTCGCCATCGTATCCTTGAATAATAATAACCTGCTGAACTTCTTCAGGTGACTGCGTCTGTCTTCTACTGCCCCGGAAGACCTTCTCTTTAACTGGAGAATCCTCTCCCAGTGCTGCTGCGGTAAAAGGACTCGTAGTCTCCACAAAGGTTGCTCCTTGCCCCTTCAGCCGGCACTCGTAGGACTTGGACACAATGCCTACAAGATGAAATACGCTGTTAACGCGATATCATGGCAAGTATCAGTTCATTACTTTAGCAAATTGGAGCTTAAATGGAAAAAAATTCCCTGTCAATTTTTAGATTTCACTGGCAGAAAACACAGATAAAATGAGCAAGTGAACAAAAACAATTTGCATGTTTTCCAAATAACATATTTACAGGTTGAAGTAATTGCTGAGTTTAACAATTCTGCAGCCTATTAACAATTTAAATGTGTTTTTAAAAATATGCTTTATAAAAAAAGCCTAGATAAATACAGTATACAGTTAAAAGCCATTAAGACATCTTTTATAGAAGATCCTATTGGTGATATTTCAGTACTTCAGAGATGAATTTTAGGATCGTATATTACATTAAACATATCTGGGTGTGAAAAACTGTGGCTGATCTTCTTAATACCCTGCTTTTGCCGGTTAGATAATTGCCATGCTGTCATTTTGATGCCATTGTCTTCCCCTTCACTTCCCAGCTAGCATCTTCTCCAGCACACCTGACTGACTCAGTCACTAGCCTCGTTACCTGGTGAAAATATTCGGTAGCTTTCTTACCCTAAGCAGGATATTCTATAAAATATCACCCGGATAAACCTCCATTGCACTTCTTAATTATTTCTACATGAAATCAACTAACGAATTAAAACACCTGTAACCTCCACATGCCAATGGCTTGCTCTGCCACTCAGTCTGGTTTGGGTCATTGAAGGTTTCCTTCCCAGTTCCCATCACTAACGATGAAGCTCCAGCAAAGCGCATGGTGCCCACAGCTGCACAAAGTCAAGCCCACCATCCTCAGAACACGACCTCCAGGTTGTCTTCAGCATTTTTGGCAAGACATAACTGAGAGCGCCCTGTGACCAGCTTTGTGGATGTCCGTGGCAGAACAGCTCTAGCACTGGCTGTCTCCCCATGGCAGTGACATCCTGAAGCACCCCTGCAGCTCCTGGGAAGTGAGCTTTGGACCACAACCAGTGCACACAGAGAGACGAGTGGGTCCTTCACACTGAGAGCAAGGTGAAGGTCTAATGCTAGATGGGCCTTGGGAAGACTGAAGAAGTCCATGCTGCTGAGAGTACCCACACTCACGCTCCAGTTTAAATTACACAGAATCACAGAAGGGTAGGGGTTGGAAGGGGCCTCTGGAGATCATCTAGTCCAACCCCCTGCCAGAGCAGGGACACCTTAGAGCAGGTTGCACAGGAACGCGTCCAGGCGGGTTTTGAATGTCTCCAGAGATGGAGACTCCACCACCTCCCTGGGCAGCCTGTGCCAGTGCTCTGCCACCCTCAAGGTAAATAAGTCCCCCACATGTTGAGGTGGAACTTCCTATACTCAAGTTTGTGCCCGTTACCTCTTGTCCTGTTGCCAGGCCCCACCAAAAAGAGCCTGGCCCCATCCTCCTGACACCCACCCTTCAAGTATTTATAAGCATAAAGTCACCTACACAAACTGAAATCACATCTTTGGAATAACAGGTGTAGCATCTCATCCTTAACACACATAGATATGCCATTGCTTGTTTGGGATAAAATGAGCAAGGACAAAAATTGACTCTTACAGTCAAATTTGGAGCTAGCGCTGTACTTTCCATGCCAACCAGACACTTCTAGTGAACAAGGCACTCCACACAACTGAAGAGGCCAAGAAAATTATACTAAAGCTGGTCTAAGGGGGCTCTTTCACCCAAAGCATAGAGCTGTCAGGCCCTGATCCCACAGAGAACTAAAATGGGCTCTACAAATCAGAGACTTAATCTGCTTAAAGGTAAGTTCACACTTTGGAGCTGTGTTACTCCGAGACTGAGTACTTGGCATCTTGCAGCCTCTAGCAAATTGATATGCTAAGGTGCATATCAAGCTAATATTCCAACATAACACCAATGCTTAAAAGACTGAGCTCTCGTTAGCATCCATCCATCCATCCATCTCTCTCTCTCTCTCTCTCTCTCTCTCTCTCTCTCTCTCTTTTTTTTTTTCTATTACAAAGCTTTTGGTGGAGAAGTGTACAGTGAAGCACAAGAAGTAATTTTGTTAAGCTGAAAGGCTGCAAATCACCTCCACAAGTATAAACTGATGTTACACAACTTTCTCCATCTTCGTTTGCAAGGCGGGTTATCTTTGAAAAAGAAAATGAACAATTTAAACCGTCAGAGTGTTTCCAAGTGATGCTGCATGATAAATCTGGCACATGCAATTGAAGTACATTTTGTCAGGCCTAAGTGAGAAGGAAGCTTACTGTGGTACAACTGGTTCTTATCCCCACTTTTCCTGCGCTCTCTGTAGGCACTGACATTCACAAGACCCCCCAAAGAGCAGAAAAATAGGAAGGGGAAATCAACATAATAAAATGACAATTATCTTAGCTCCTCCACATTTTATAATAGAGTAGAAGTAATTAATTCTCTCAGGAATCTTGCTTTGTTGACATGATAAAAGAGGAGCCTGGCAGTGATGTGGCACAAAATCAAAATAACTCTACAAATCATGCATTTTCCACTGGATTTCAAAATCAAAATAACTCCGCGATCATAATTTTCACATGGGCACAGCAAAATCATGACATCTTTCCCCTAAGACCATGATAATTTATGTGCGGGCCACAGCACCACTGCGTTGAGGAGAAGCTCCGGTCTGGGGAAGGGAAAGAAAAAGGGAATTCATCCTGGTTTTGTCTCCTTGAAGAAATGCTGTGCCCGAGAATCCGTGCAACTCCAGTCTTTGCTGTGCAACTGAATGGGAAGTCTCCTGGGTGAAGCGCTACCCGGTGAATCCCTCACAGCACTGATAATTATGCCATTCTGACTGCTTGCTTAATCTATTTGAATCCAGAGGTGAGTTAAGCCACTTCCTGACCATTAAAGTAAACTGCATGGGTAAATACTGCTGTCTCTAAGGGGTGTGATGAAGCTTAACTACACCAACATCTTAACCTCAGCTCCGTGCAACCCCAGCTATTCCATCACAGTTCATAAATGCGATTGCAGGTCCATCTTTTGATTCAGCAATTTAATAACTTCGAGTGCTGTCAGTACTGCTTTGAAAAATGGCTCCTATAAAATGTAACAGCCTCAATCAGATTGTAAAAGATTCACCCACTGAAGATTCTTCCATTTCAACTATAATGAATTAATGTTGAGCTGTGTAGAAGTTCAAGTGTCATTTAAACTAATGTGAATCTACTGTAACTTTAAATTTTAACTGGACTATGACCAAGAATTTACTGGGAACATCAACTTCAATTTTAGTGATTTTTCACGGTAAATATGAATTGTAGATTTTACTGGTTTTCTTTTGTTTTAACAGTGAAAAGCCAAGTAGGGAGGATATTTAGAAAACAACATATTTTGCGGCTTAGCTGCTATTTCGACTTTGGAACACTGCATTTGTATAATGGAGCACTGCTACCCAACGCAACATTTGTAGGAATTTTTCTGTATTTAAGAACATGTCACATTATTGGACTGTACGTAGCAACAAATCATGTTGTCCTACTAAATCCAGCCTGCCTCTTGCCCCCTCTTACAAACGGGTAAAGAGAAGGGGTAAGTGTTGGCTGACACGGCAAGCATAAGCTGCAATACAAGCCCACATTAATATTAGGAAAAGTGGACTTGTTGCTGACTGCATGTCACTGCAAATTAAAAAGATACACAAATAGGCATTAAAATGACAAAATATAAGGATACGAGAGCTCATATTCAGACAATTTGTAAAGAGGTGTTTCATATCTAGGGGTGCAATGATCACAGAATTGGTTTCTTTCCAAGAAGTCTGTCATTTCAGCAGGGCCATTATTTATCAGTTGGAGTCCTGAGCGACTGTTAGTTTTTTATTTGAACATGTCAGGATTTTTTAGACATTAAATCCATATTTGCGGGTTATTTTAATTCTCAGAGACCACAAACTCCCGAAACAGGGCTAAAAGAAATGCTTTGATGTTTAATGTGCTTCTGGGAAACTACAAATAGGGCTTAGTACCTTTCCCCCTCTCTTTTACTCAATACCTGACTCTCTTTTGTGTGTCTGTTTTATTCTTTTGTTACTGTCATCATTTGTTCCCCACAGAATAAATACCTTATTCTTTTGTTAAGCTTACATTTAATTAAAATGTACAGGATTTGTGCAGTAAACTCGAATGAAACAAATAAAACAAGGGCCCCCTCTCTTGAAGGCATACGTTGTGAATGAAAAATGTCATTACAGACTAAAAAATTTTGCAGTAAACAGGGCCTACAGAGAGAAGTTTCCCCCGTAATGACATCCATAAAATACACAAATGGCACTTTTAGTACCATCCTGAATATGGCATTTTCTGTGCTCTACACACAATCTAAATGGTTTGATCATAGAGCATAATACTCCATTGGGTTTATAGAACAATCAATGTTCCATAAAATGATGTATTTATCCAATAGTAGGCTCAGCAGTTACTGGTGTATGACATTGTAGGACACTGGCTTTGTACTGTTCAGCAGCACACATGCTGGCTGTAAAACTTATCTAACACTACTTCAACAACTTCATCTCATCTGTGTCAAGTAATTTGTTGAAGCCTCAGCTTGGTTTAAAAAAACTTGTAATAAAAATTCATAGAATTTTCAGGAGAATGAAAGCTGATGACAATAGAAAGGTCACATTGTGGCGCCACTCGCGGGGTCGGGGGTCAGCCGCAGTTCTAAAACAGAAAGTAGATTTCATGCATCGTGTAGCAGATAAAGATGGCATTAAGGAGACTTGTCTCAGAAAGAAATGCGTAATGCGTTAGGAAAGTCTGGGCTAATATTATATGTAAAGCACCACTTTGCTCCCAGCCAGCAGCCTCTTTAGAATTCTAAGCCTTCCCCAAAAGTTGTAGCAAGCGGCTGTGCATGGTGAGGCTAAGCCGAGGACATCCTTCACAAGGAGCACCTTTAGGACAAAGCAGTAACTCATAAATGAAATAATCTATTACGACGACGGAAATGATCTGCATTTACACAGCAAGCTTAAACCAGCTATTTTTCCTTTTCTGCAAAAGTTCTAGGAGGCCTGATTTATAGCACCCTATTCAGCAACACTTAATTTTTCATACTTTGGTGATTAGGTATGTTATTTATTGACACATACAAATATTTAGTATCTACTAAAATGCAATGAATATTAAATAATGTGAATGCAAAGAAACATCTTTTTCTTCAATTAAATGCAACCTTCGAGGAATTTCAAAGATACAGAAAATTCAACTTATATTGGGCATCACTTGAATGAGAACTGATTTTTTTTAATTTTAAAAGTTATTGTCTACATGGCAGTACAATATTTTGAATGGCACAGTAAGTCCAACATGCAATTCATAAAGAAACAATCTAGGCCTTGATCAAGCTCCAAGTTTCTGCTCTTTTTTCTTTCCTTTTTTTTCTATTTTATTATTTTTGTAATGATCTCTACTTTAATTAATGAAGTGTGGTCTAATAACGATGGCATAATGTCATAACTCTGTGATTTGCTTGATTTTTGGAAGCCATAATAATAAGCCACATTTTTCTGATCTCTCTTCCTAATAAAAACTATTCTTTCCCATTTGTAAGGTTGTTATGTGCAAGCAATGCATGGGCCAGCATTTTCTAAACCAGATAGTTAAGCTGCTAAATAAGAGGTTGTGAAGGCTCACTCATGTCTCCTGATGAAGGAAAGAAAATAGGATGGGTCAAACCAAGAAGTGAAATAAATCGGGAACCCGAAGTGGCTCTGTCAGAACTATTACGTCCTCAAAGGCAGCAAATATTTGTAAAGCAGTAGAAATAAATATACCTATAGGGGACTTAACCAGCTCCCTAAGAGATTTTTTAAAAAAATAATCCACCATTGACTCAAAGTACATAAATCTCAAGAGCATACCAATGCAGCAAGGTTTTTTCCTTTCAGTGCAGTATTACAGTAAAACTATAATTAAACAACAAACCCAATTCCCAAATAATGTTCATAGTTCATTTTATACTTAAACATCCAGTAATGTCATGTTTCAGTGCTGAAACTCAAAACATCCTTGGCTTCTAGCTTTGTCCTTAATCACTCAATCATGTTTAGAAGCTTCAAGGTCTTCTAAGAATTGCTTGAATAAAGGATGAAGTTTTAACCTTTCAGGTATCTTAAACAAAGCGGCAGATGGCCTTTTAGTTTCCTTAAAATGTAAAAGAAAATATTTCTGTGATTTCTTTTTCTTTTGAAAGAGAAACTGGATTTTCCTGCTTGTTATTTTTACCTCCCACACCTTAGAGGACTATGACAACAGCAACAAAAAGAAACAAAAGAGAAAACAACCACCAAAATAAATAGCTGAGCCATTCAGCTAGGGTGTTTAGGCAGTTTGTTTGGTTTGGTTTAGTTTCCCTCCAGTGTCCAATTAACCTTTGGGAAAAGGCCTTCTCTGTGAAAAATTTCAGTTTCTCTTTCCCTGCTCTCAAGGTCAAAAATGAACAGTATAGAGCCCAGTGTTACAGAAGCAATGCAAATAAGAAATATACATACCGAAACTCCCACTGATCGTGGCAAACGTGGAGTGTTAACACGTAGATTTGACAAATGCCTAACCTGCCCAGTAACCGATTTTCTTGTAGACTACTTTTCCACTTTACCTGCCTGCCCGCATGCAGGCTTGTCTTCTCAGTTCCTAGGTGTGAGCAAAAACCTCACTGTGATATATTCAACAATTACCTATATGGACAAGGAGCATTAGGAGTGTATTTGGAGCATTTTAGCTACCTCTTCCAGCGCAATTTAGCAGCTGGAGATGAGGATAGCCAGCCTGGACGTTTCTTGGCAGTCCAACTACAAAGGCGACTCTGGCTCTCAGTTTGGGGACAACTGACATTGATGATACACAGCTGCACTTTTGCTGGTTTGTCCCCTGCAGTGCAACCGGAAAGTGAATTTTTAGCTCTTCTAAATCAGAATCCCAATTTCAAGAGGTACTGGCCGTGTTTGGTCAAACTCTTTCCTGGGCAGACAGAACATCTAAATTAATATGAAAAATAATATGAATGCTAATATGAGAAAATCGGGGGCAAAACCCCACAAGCTCTGCTCATAAGGAAAATGATCTGGATTTCTGAAATAAGTCTAGTCCCAGACAATAACTGTTTTGTCAAAAAGAAAAAAAACAAAACCCAACCCCCCCTTTTTGTCCTTATTATCTCAGCAAGATTTTTTGTTTTTCAAGAACATATACATTTAGATCCCGGTCTTACAAACATTTATTTATCAAGAGTACTGCTTACTGCCATAGTTAGCCTCAATAGTCTCAAAGGGACTAAACATGGTAGCTTGCATTATGCATTGTGTTTGCATAATCAGGCCCTTGGGATTAACAATTCTGGAAGTGGCTAGCCTTCCCTAACGTTTGATGTACGTATACGCACTAAAGAGAACAGACACTTGTAAGGGATATCTAAAATAAAATATCATGTTGTTAAATGATGACGCAGAAATTATATTCTTCTGCATACCTATCAAATACGAGTATTGTGACTTCCTGGATTTATTAATTCTGATTTATGCACCCATTCACTAAAAAGGAGCACCTGTTCTTTGCTCGAGGGCACATCTCAACCCATTTGAAAAGCACAGCAGTTTTTAGGGGGAATGCTTGGGAATAACTAGAAACAGTGCGTTTCCCTAGTTCTCTTTGTTAGTTAAGATAGCAGAAACTACCATTTCCAATGTGACAGTCATATCTGTATTTCATTTATAAATTCAACTGTGTTACAGTGTACATTCATATCTTTCCAGAGTAAATTACGGGAAATAACCATTTGTCTTCATTGTAGACACTTTTGTATGTATAGTAGAAAACAAACCTCTATTCAATAACTGCACAGAGGCACCATTAAAATCAAATTTACAGTAAACAGAACCTGCAGCTGGGGTAAAACACTAACTGTTAGTATTTTAATTATCAGCGAAGCTTTCGGAGGTCTAACATCTGCTCATAGCCAAATGACAGCAGCTGCTTGTGTACACTTAAAGCAATGTGAATTTCTTCTATAAATATTAAAATGAATTGTATGTTGTGTGTTCATTGTGGCTATATTCTTACTAAGCTGTTTAAGCGTATAGGGTATCTCAAACTTCTTTCTTGTGGCAAATTCCTAAAGGCCTGACCTCTTCAAAAGAACGAGAGGCGAAGACAGCAAAAATTCTTGAGTCTGTAAATTGAAAATGTTTAGAGAGAGTACTAGAGGTCACCCTCTGCCAAAACCTTGCTGGTAAATGCTAACAAAAGATCAGCGGTAAGTTCTGATCATTGTGCACTATATAGTAACTTCAAGGACAGGACTTCTCAGCGTGCAATGTGTCAGGAGTCTACGGGACAGGTTATATCAAAAGCTAAGGCTCATCTAATAAGTAAAGCAGTTCATGTGCTATCTTACCAGAAAAAAAAATATTCTGTTTCAATAGCCAAAGCATTGGAGGAGATGAGTGTGCTCTTTTGCGGACTTCATCGAAATCATACCGGAATGAGGCCTGGTTCATATGATTAGAAGTAATAAACTGTCAGGAAGGAGCTACGCCAGGCCAACATGAGATCAGTTAATTTTCCTAAAAAGGGTGAGCTTCATAACCTAATTCTGCAGCTTTTTATCTGGACGCTGACATACAGTTGATATTTTCCTGCTTGGGAATATAGGAAAGAAAGCGGGAGGAGTGACATCTGGTCAAATGGTAGAGGCTGGTACAGTGGGAAGAAGACAGCGCTACAGTTTCAGATGAAAACAAGGGAAGGGGGTTTTATGGTTTTAACTTGAATAGGTTGACAGTGAAGAAAGATCTATTTCTTTGCTTTTACAACATCAAATATAGCCAGTGACTAATAATATTTATATATTTTTGCAACAGATCTACAGCTGGAAACGAACACTACAATCGTTTACTCTGAAAGCTGTAGGTCATGCCAACCTGTGTTTTGAAAAAACAATTGATTAGATGCTTCAGCCTTACACGTGCAACCACAACATGGGATCAGCCACCAGCACAGCTGTCCTCAAACTGGTACGTGGCATGAGACAAAGGTGAATTAATTATGAATGTGGTTCCTGAGCTTCTGGCAATCAGATTTCCCACCTCAAAAGTCAGTCTCAGTGCAAGGGATCCAAGGACTTCTGAGAAGGAGGGAACAGGGCTGGTTATAGGTAGTCCAGCTTTCCCCTCTGCTGGTCCCTCCCTCCTCCCGAGGCATCAAGGCTTATCGTGCCTAAAATTATGATTGTTGGAACGATGCTGATTTTTCAGCTGAGAGTGTCACAGCCTTAGCAGTAACGCTAGGATTACTTAGGAAGTGTGAAGCAGGGTACATGCTGGTCCTGGGAGGTGGGATGGGGAGCAGAGTCCAGAGAGATGGGTAACTCTTTTATATCACTTTCAAGGGTCGAGTTTGTGACAAAGTCTTCCTTTCATGATTCACCTCTGGTGAAGGATGGAAGCAGCATGTTTGCAGCATATCTTCAAAGGAAGAGCTGCTCATATAATTGACCCTTCTGCTGACAGAAATGTATTTTCAGTGCTACTGATACAGTAGTACTTAAATGAGCTGTCTTCCACTTCCAGTGTTGGAAGGCACTAGGCTGTACGTAGATAAAACAAGACAGAAGACACCAAAGGTGGTGCATTTTGAGGAATCTCTGAGCACTACCGACGCAGGAATTGCTCAGACGGTGTGTGCGCCAGGGCTGCAGGGGGAGTGCAACATGAACGGTGGCACCACAGCTCTGCTCAGAAGCTCCTCACTCGAGTTCCTTCCACTCAGCAGCAAAGTTGCGCTTTCAAGATCTGAATAATTTTCACGCTACTCTGTCGACAAGACTACCAAAATTGTTGGTTAGCTAGAGGTAGAAATCAGCAGCTTTTAGAGGGCATACAGAGTTAATACTAAATCGTGAGGAAGTGTTAACATCACTACAAAGAAAAACAGGATGTAACATAAGTAAATAAAAAAAATAACAATGCAAGATTCAACTTGTGCTACCGCATACTAGCACTCGTGGAGAAAGTAAATATGCAAAGATGACATTCAATGAGAGAGAAGTCCCTTGAGAACTGTAATGCTGAAGAAATTTAAAGAATTACAGCGTTCATCGAATTACATGTGAGTTTATGAAAATGTAAAACAGGAAAAGAAAACAGGCCAAAGCAATTTTTAATTGCACATTCAAAGGCGCGTCTGCTGCAAATTGTTCTGGTACAGACACCACAGAATTACGTCTTGACCTCGCTAGGGGAGAGATCTTGATTAAGGAATATTCAGAATAGTGAAAGAAGAAAGCTTAGAGGGCTGACTTGCATGGAAATATTTAAGGTTTAAGTGCATGTATTCTGGTGACATGTTCTACAAATGTTGAAGAGGGAGGAAAATTTTTGTCCCTTTTGGATCAGCATAATCTGATTTTGATGAAACTCTAGAACATTCATGCCATACCATGGGAAGACATTTGTACATGGTGAGCAATGGAAAGCCAATTCAGCTACCTTGTCCACTTCCAGGTGCTGGGGTGACGAAGCTCCTGAATGGAATAAACTGACTGCACAGTAGTCAGAATATGATTTACCTCAATTCATAACCATTTGTACTGCAAATCCATAGCATTTCCAAACAGTTCAGCGAAACACAGCATGCAATTCTGCAGTAACTACTTAGTTAACTATTGTAAACAACTCCATTCTGAACTAAAGTTCACCCAAGACTGTGGCGCCTTAAGTCTTAAAAAGCCAAAGAATTTGCAATGACTGTCAATCACATGAAGCACGAATCCCATTCAAATATGGCCTAGTAAACAAGCCCCACCACTCTGTCAGGTCACTTCATTAGCTCTTCTTATTTTTTTCCTTCCTGAGACCCAATTTAGATTAGAAAGAGAGGGAATATTTTAGAACTTATTAGTGATCACATTTTTCTAATACATTTTAAATGCCACTTAGCTCTTCTGATAGCACTTGTTCAAAGATTTGTTACATATATCTGTCTACAACTGAAGCCAAATAACGCTTAAAAGCATGTTAATTTAATGATGCCAAGTGGTTTAAAACCCCCATGGTTCCCAGTATACTTGTCTGTAGCATGATGCACAGTGCAGTGAATGCACTTCTTATTCTGCTGTTACATAGGACCTGCTACAGCGTCATTACTGTTAACGTAAGTGGACCCCAAGCACTTTTACTATTGCTGGAACTTAGTTCACATTTTTCAGTGCAGTAGACAAAATTCCAGAGGAAGTTATGATCATTTTTGTGAAAGCAGTAAAGCTTGTGATATGCCACAAGACAGAGACCGGCCAACATCCTCCACAAAAAAAAAAAAAAAACCAGAAGCCCGCAGCCAGATATCTGGGAAACCTAATTTTCAAAATCACTGAGAAACTAACAGCTCCTGCTGACACTTACATTAAAGGATTCTTATTTCAGATAACATTTTTTTAAATACTTCTTACTCTTTTTCCAGCTATCGTAGTTTAGTAAACTAACAGCTTCCTAACTTCCGGCACATAACAGACAAAACATGCAGGAGGACTCATTGTGGTCCATCATTTCAAAGATGTGCAGATTAAAGAGCCTCTGAGCAGCCCACAGCATCACAGGTAGAAACAGCTGCTATGAGTCCCAGGTAGGGCTTACGTGGAGATTTTATAGTTATATCTTTCGGTATATGTTCCAGTGCTCCAAAACCCGTTGAGGATCACTATTTCTTTCAGTGTGTCTCCAAGTACCTACCCTTAAAACATTATTCAGGTGCTTCTACTGAAACAAAAGGAATCTAAAGCTATTTGAATGAGATTATTTTCTTTATAAAAAGAAAAGACACATATTAAAATGTACACAGACAGAACAAAAATTATATCAGTACCTAAAAGAGTAAGATAAAACAAGTCCAAAATTAATGCATTTCTTCTTCCACATATTTTTTTAGGGTCTTTTTTTCACACTGGAGTTAATTTTATGTAAGATTTTTAGGTTTCTGTGCCTAAAGCTAATTTCCTCAATGCAGAATTAGGCAGCAAAATAAAATGGGCCTCCTTTCCACTAGTGCAGGGCACAAGCACATGCAAATCCGAACAGAACACATTTAAAATCTAATGGCGTTTATCTAACCATGTTCATCTAAAACTGGAGCTCCCGAATTGCTCACAATTAGTAATACACTAATCACTATATAACACCACAAATTGAAAAAGCATTATTCTAACTTTTCAGTCAGACAAGTGAAAAACAACCAAAGGTGTGTTGCCAGGGTCACACAAGAATTCCCAGGTGTACTGAGTCCCAGCTTTATGTCTTAATCACAGCATTATAATTTCTTAGAAGAGACTATTGTCAACTCCAAGAGTTGAGGTACTCCATTTACCCACAGTGAAGCACTAGTCACATCACTGCAATTTTCCTGATAATGCCCTGTCAATGAATCAACCCCATGTTCATGAGCAGAGAGGAGTTCAGTGTCCACATATCCTATAATGAGGAATGCCGGGCTGCAATCTCTGCTGAGATTGTCATAGGTGTCCACTGATACCATCTGCAATTACCGAATTTTATGAGATGGAAACTGGTTCATTAAGAAAAAGACTCAAGACTACCAGCTCATTTCACAGATGTCAGATGGTAGACTTCCCGATCATCACGATTCTTGCAAGTGCATAAGAAGGGGCCTGTAGTTAGACTTCTGGGAATTAAGCATACAGCTAATGCCAAGCACAGGCATAAATGCTCTTCTAAGTTGGACCCTCACGTAGCCTCAGCCTATGACATATTCAAAACAGGGACTCAGACTCTTTAATTTCTGCTTCACAAGGGCCAAACCAGCACTGCATGTTCCCAGAGAAAGGCAGTAACAAAGTTAACTAAGAAATCACTTTTGCCCCCAGTCAAATATATCTCTCTCAGGCCGATTTCAGCCTGATTCTAAGTAAGTAAAATGACTGTATGAACACGTTCAAAAGTATCAGCTGAATTTAATTTTGAATTATCACCTATTCAAATAAATGAAGAGAGACATCCCTTTTAAAAGGCTAAAGTACATTATGTATAACTATATGTTTTTGTAGTTTTTAAGTAAGTTTTATCAAAACAACTTCATTGTTACATTTAAGAAGAATGTGCAGTGAGGAAAATGTTGCTGATAAACCTTTCTTCTCACAGAATAAGGCCTCTCAAACATACCTGGCTTTGCACTCTCAGACAATGATATATACACAGAATCACAGGGTTGGAAGGGACCTCTGGAGATCATCTAGTCCAACCCCCCTGCCAGAGCAGGGCCACCTTAGAGCAGGTTGCACAGGAACACGTCCAGGCGGGTTTTGAATGTCTCCAGAGATGGAGACTCCACCACCTCCCTGGGCAGCCTCTTCCAGTGCTCTGCCACCCTCAAGGGAAAGAAGTTCCTCCTCGTGTTTAGGTGGAACTTCCTGTACTCAAGTTTGTGCCCGTTACCTCTTGTCCTGTCACTGGGCACCACTGAAAAGAGCCTGGCCCCATCCTCCTGACACCCACCCTTTAAGTATTTATAAGTGTTGATTAGGTCACCCCTGAGCCATCTCTGTTCCAGGCTAAAGAGACCCAATTCCTTTAGTCTATCTTCATAGGAGAGGTGTTCCAGTCCCCTAATCATCTTTGTAGCCCTATGCTGCACCCTTTGTAGCCCTATGCACACCTTCAAATCTGGGAACTATCAGCCTAAAGAAGCATCTTAATTTCAGACAATTGTCTATTTAAGAATACAGAAATTAAAAACCTTCTCTGGACACTGAAAGGAATACAGATTTCTTCTGGAGACATCAAGAAATGAAGCAATATTTGCTATATAATATAGCCCCCTCCACACCTTCCAAAACAACCCTGTTTCTGTTGGAGGTGAACTTGGCTGCATTTATTCGTTTCCTTTTTAACAAGAGACCACAGAAAAATCCAAGCTAACAGAGTGTTTAGCAAGAGGAACTAAAATCCTAAATGCAGGCCATAGCGCTGCTCCAAGCTCTGGGTGAACTTTGAGACTCTGCAGACCAGTTGGTAGGTGCTGATGACAACCTCTATCGTCCAAAATATTAGTAAACCTGCTTATCGGAGAGACTTCCTTTCACCTCGTGCAACTACCTCAAGTGGCAGGGACAGACACGCGCAAACCATGGTCTCTGGCCTTTCATATGTTCATTTCACAGGCCTTTTTCCATAACAAAGATATACTCCCTCTTGGTCAATTTATCACAACCTCCCCGAACACTTCCCCTCCCACACACGCACTTGGTATCCCCTTTGCCTCACCACGAAAAAACAGAACAAAAGCCCATCAACCATACAAAAATTATATTGTAGATCTGTAGATTAATGGGCTGATTCTGGCATCTCAATTCGAATGGATTTACAACCACCGTGTTTAGCCCTGTGTGATTTCAAATAGAATTACTCCTGATGAATTTGAATGCAAATTCACAAAGCATTAAAACAAACCATGTTTAAACTTGTTGGTTCATCAGATGCAAATATTGTGCATTAAGCAGGGAATACCCGTTCATGAAAATAATGAAAACTGACACCAATATAATAAAATCATTACAGGTTTATGGATTCTGGGACTTAAACAAGCCATACCCTTGCTTCTCCTAACTGATTAAATGCTTCTTTGCAGTTTACGTTTGATCTGCAATTCAAAACCAAATTAGTTTAGTCTTTGAGCCCAGAACCTTGGAAAATTGCTAGGAGGTTCTACCTCGGATTTGTCTGGGGACAAGAAGGCCGGGTAAGGCGAGGAAACCGTGGGGGCAGGGAAGCTAGCAGTGCAATTGAGAACAGACAGCAGAGGAGAAGAAGCAGTCAGATAAATCGAGGCTCACAGACTCCACCGGCAAGCGTTCATAAAACCACTGCGTGAATAGCATTGTGCAGAACAAAAGGCAATGACGATAAAATCGGGCACTTTTGTTTTATAAAGCTGGCACAGATGGGTCTGTCACACCACGTGCTTCATTTTTATGAGACCTCAACCACCGTCACTTCGCATCATGTTTGTAGACAAGGGGTTTAAGTGCAGGAGGGCAATGGATTGCCAATTATTTCTGGGATTGTCCTACAGCAAGCCAGCAAAAATGAATGCAGCCATGTTCTAGCTGATACAGAGTTGCATCTAAACAGCACATATACCCTGGGTCTTCCGTTAATCCCCTCTTGTCTAATTACCATGAACAAGTTTTAATTTTCAGTTAGATGAGATCTATCTATCTAGCTCAAAAGTTTTGAGTAAAATCTTTGTGTCTGGATACTAAATTCTTCTCATGACGATGAGATTTAAAACAGAAAAACATTCCTCACCGAGGCATGTAGTGCTGATAACACACTACTTTGCTGCACAATCTATGCAGTATAAAAAGTTCTTTGCTGCATTTTGATCTGCTCCAATTTCTGTATAAATAGCACTTCTAATAAAAGGAATAACTGGAAATGTAATACCAAGTTTTACTTAAATAACATCTCCAAAAGAGGCTGGGAGATAAATTAGTTAACAAAATACAAAAAAGAAAAAAGAAAAAAAAATTGACAGCAATTGCAATGACTCTTACTCAAAATCATTATTTTTCTTTCTCTTTTTCCTATTTTTTTTAATCCACTCACACCAACATTAACTATTTTAAACCAGAACGCTTAGATGTTGGGATGTTCTGAGGACAATTTGGTTTGTAGAGTTCAGGTACCACCTAAGTGTGCAACAAACCCCAGAAAGCCCAACTTTGAAAACAACCCTCTCTATAAGTTTAATCAGACATCCCAGGAAAGCTCCTACTTCTGAGGACAGAAACACATGAAGGGAAAGATCTAACTAGCCATGCAGTCCTAAAGATCTACATTTTCTAATATGAATGTGTCAAACTAATCAACTCTGTATTTAAAAGACCATTTAATGAGGCAACATGCAACACCTGTAGCTGATGCTGGGCCACAGAGGGGTTTGAGAAGACTGGCTGCCGCAGCATTGCAGCAATGCAGTACCCACTGTCTCCATCAGCTTTTATAAATCCTTACCTGGCCAGCAGATCCAGGACTTCCATTCCTATGACAGCCCTGTGATTTGTGTCTATGGCTTTGTTACCTCCAGTGCATGGCACATGGAACAGTACGGGTCAGAGGTTAAGAGGAAAATTGTGGCCACATTCAGGACATGGACAAAATTCCCATTGATTCACAATGTGATTAATACAATTTTGGATTCAAACAAACAAACAAACAAATCTGGATTCTGCTTTTTCTTAGACATTTAACACCAATGCTCTGAGATCCATCCTGGCTTCCAACTGGCATTAGGAAGCTGGCTAAAAGCTACCTAGTCCAGAATCGCCTGGGATAGTCACTACGTTTAAGTCTGTTGCTCTTCCCACACCCTTCTTCATGAGCGCAGTCAACAGAAATTTTTGGGATGGATTTGCTTTGTTACAAAGAGAGAGAAATGTCTCATATTTTCTTATCAGTTCTGAAACTGGTCCTGAAACTAGGCTCACATCACTTCTGATTATTAGCTTTGGATATTTTTTGTGAACCATGAGGCAGATGAGCACCTGTTTTTTCCTCACGACCTGTTGGCTAAGTCCTTGAGTGCTGCTGAGAAGCTGCTGGAGCATTAATTAAAATTTGTACTGGTTGAGGTGATATATCACAAACCCTTGGCTTTAAGAGTTGCTGAATACCAGATCAAACTCAACTGCTCAGTGCTACATCCATCTTCCAGGTTTTTTTTTTTTTCATTGTATGATTGTAGGAGAAACACAATACTCAAGCATAAAGGAACACCTTAATCTGCATTAGAATGAGATGTACAGGGTATGTAGTAAGTGCCAATCTGAGCACTCAAATGTGGAATTAGGACTTCGTATATAGGCACTTATTTTAGAAAGTGGATCTCAGAGGATATATAGGGTTGCCCACTTAGCTTGGAAAACCCCGCTCCAGTTTTAAAAGCTACTTGTCACTGCAGAGCAATTTTGAAGCAAAGTGGTATGTTTGGTGGCCTCATTTGCATGACAATACCCAGAATGCTCCCCTAACTCACAGCTATTTCATGGAAGGGCTGATGCATTCAAGCTTTGAGAATCAACTCAAATCATGTGGGTGTACCAATGCATATAATTTTAATACTTCTCCCCCCACCAATGCATGTGCGAAAGGTAGAACTATTAACGTGGGTAATCATTATAGGTAACTGAACTAACTTGTTCGCCATCCACATTTACTAGAAATCAAAATTACAAACGGTAGTTTGGCAAGTCTCTGACACATTCATTGATAAGCTGATCATCTCGTACCCATGCGTATATGCTTTATGTGTTGACATCAGTCATCAAGGTTTCTGTGAAGAGCTGTCCCAATATATTAACAATCGATTAGGAAAACTAAACAACGTACAACACAAAGCACAGATACAGACTAATAGTTCATCAAGATGGACTTCACTCATCTCCTGCACTTTGCTCCTCCTCTCTCACAGCTTGCTACACAAAATAAATGCATTACATCAACTTACACTGCAGTACAGGATACCACAGTCTGCTCTATTGTGTGGATTTCACTGCTGAGAAGCTGTAACACTAATTGTCAGTTTCCCACGATCGAAGTAATTTGGTTAAATAATTGGTTTACATTTACTATATTTTATTTGCCTCACAAAAATAAATGTTATAACAAAAGATCATCTGAAGAGGAGGGGATGCTACAGTGATAACACCAATATGGTGCCAACATATGGAGAAATATGTGTGTTTTGTGCTTATAAACAATGACATGAAGCTTCAGCTGTTTAGAGAACAAAGCTTTACACCTGAGTTAACTTAATATTATGATATGTGCATTCTGGTGTGTGTGCCCATGTGTGTACGAGGGGTGAAATACTTCCTCTACTATCAGATTTTGGCATCGAAATTAAAGAATTACTGTTTTAAATGCTGATTAACTGGTGATCATTTATAACTTACTCTCAATAGGTGATAAATGATGGCATTTCTTCTTTTCTATTTATCAGTCACAAGAAGTCTGCACTCATGTGCGAAACAATGGCTTTTCTATATCTAAAATCAGGTTGATGCCATCATGATAACCCTCCAAGCCATTCTTGGCTTTTCAGATGTTTTTCTCTCTTTTATTTTATATAATTTATGGATTTGACCACAATTTTTACAGCTCCTCCCCAGACGCAGAAAGGGAACACAGTAACTGAGTGCCTGCAGCAGTCGACAGAAGCTGTTTCCTTTAACCTCCCTCTAGACTACCAGGCGTGAAGAACGGCTGAAACATTTTCCTTCAGCCACCAGAGTGGCTCTTTTTTCCACATGTCGCTCAGCAGCTTCATTCAGAACAGGCTGCCATCGGAGGTCCTTCAAAATTCTGCCAGAATGGCTTAAACTCAAAAGCAATTAAAAGCCTCTGAAAAACTCATAAGTCAAAGGAGTGGCATAACACCCATTAATTACAGTGCTCAGTGATGTCACACCTGTGACTTATTAGAGGCTATCCTGAAGCAGGTCCAGAGCTGCTCTTCATAATTTATAATAGTATTTTGAAGACCGCTTATTGAAAAGCAGTATCTGATCTGGATGGCTCATGCTGAACAATAGCTGGTCGCATCATATAAAGAGTAACACGGCGGCTTCCTTTGTAAAACTCTCGTGGATGACCTCAGGTTGAAATACCAAACACACCACCACAAATCGGTGTGCCTGCAGTGGGACCATGACCCTGGGATAACTCTGAGCAGTCTGACTGTAGCTCTGTTAACTTCAGTCAACAGTCAACTCTAAGAAGGACAGGAAAAAGAACTTCAAAGGACAAATGTGATTGCTGTTTTTTCCAGTGGGTCCCGATGTTGACATATTAAAGTTAACACTGCTATTGGAATTAGAATATGTATATACTTTTGCTTAATTAGGCTTGGCTGTATTTTCAGGATTTAAACACTAGTAAGGCAAGTAAAATCCTGAAGAGGTTACCCGAAATAAAAAGAGCCATGTTTATTTCTATCAGTCCTCAGATGGTCTTTTTGCTAAAATATAGGACGCATCGTCTATAGAACATTAACTTAAATTATATAGAACAACACTACATGTTATGAATTTGCAGTAAAACTTGTCTGTATTTGATATGCATTTACAGAAAAAAATTGCAATGTTTCTGCAACAGATAAAACCCTGCAATTTGCTTTTTTTTTCTTTGTTTTTAGTTTAAATGGAAATCAACATTACAGTATGGAATTGGCGTAAGGTCACCTGTCTACAAGGGATTACTGTGCAGTTTCTTTTATATTTTTCCCCCTACTAGTTTGAGGGACAAAAGGGCAGCAGCACCCTAAGGGCTTTTTCAAATAACCTCTTTAGCAAATAAAGTCATACCCTATGTATAGAGGCCATTTTATCCCAGTCCCATGGGCTGCCTGTAGGGTAAAATACTGAATTTTTCTGGCATATGTCAGTGAATGTGAAAAAGAGGATCACTACTTACAGAAAGTTAAGGGCTGAATGAAAGAATGTGAATTTCCTTAATGCGCTAATTTAAAACATTGTATATCGAAGCTGAAGACATCAGCTATAAGCATCTCAGAGAAATACCACAACACATTTATATGAGCCATACAGAGACTCAAATACCAACAACTGATTTACTATGGCTTGTAAATGCAACAGATTCAGCTTATCTGAAACCTTAAACAAACAAACAAATACATTTTCTCTGGGGAAAATAAATAAAATTAAATTGGGCCTTTTCTTTATGGATGTAATCTTATGACTGTATCAACTTAACATTACCATAAACATCTCTGAAATCAACTGTCAAGAAGGAATCTGTTATGCTTATATAAATTACTATTATTGTTGGTTTTATTGCTGCACCCCACTTCTGTAATCGGTTAAAAGATAATGTGCAAACCCCCAAACTTTCAAGTATTCATAAGGTATAAAATAATGGTTTTGAAACAAATGATTTGACAGCTGCAAATGCAGGATAACACCTAGTTACATTATAGAAACAGTGTGGATAATTACTTTTTTCAAAAGGAAAGACTCCACGGACCACGGGTCTGTCTGAATTTCCCTGCAGCTTAGATAATGTGCAGTAATACAAATCCTGTTGTCACCTCAACCTAAGTCTTTTTATCATCTATACATCAGTAAGAATGATGAGAGACGTCCCATGATTCTAACAGTCTCCCTTTGAAGGATCCACATGTTAATTACTGCACTAATTATGGTTTTTGAATAACCAAATGAAGTAAGCAGTCTATGGGAGGTACAGGCATAAACCTAAGACTGAGAAAATACTAGTTACTGAAGTCATCAGTGTAAACTGACACATTGAACATGCTTAAAAGAAGTAGAAGTAGATTTTAAAAGACAAGCATCTTCAATAATTAGGGTTCCATACAGGAAAAAGAAATGTTATTTCTTAATGGCAAGTGCATTTAAACTGTTATCTAAAGATCTGAAGGTAAGCCTGCTTAATTCACTGCTTCTTCTTTTGTTATTAGGAAAACATAATTGTTCCAAATAATTAGCACTAGAGTACATCACAAGCTGACAACAAAATTATAGAAATCTTCATATTCAGATCCGTCTAGCTGGCTATTAGGAACAGTTTCTGATCATAACCCATTAGTTGAAGTGCTGTGAGTTCTTGATTGCCACCAAATAACCTCAGATATCTGCCTAAGTTAACAGCCTCTATTTATTCAGAGTTTTCTTGACAGTAAAAATTGCTTACGATTTTTACAGCTGCCACACAAAAGAACAGAATCGGATGTGCGTACTTGGAAGATTAGGTGATAAAATAATTGAAATGTGGATTTTAGACACAATTTTAACTCCTAACTTTCTAAATGAAAAACAGCTAAGGGATTTCAGTTTGCTACAGTGGTACTATTGGCTTTCCTGTTTATTAAAAATTAAAATGAACACATTCCAAATCTTTCTAGTTGTGATGTCCATGCTAATTAAAGTAAGATTTGTTTGGGGTGAGATGGGTTTTTTTTTTGCATAACAGCCCTACTTTGTCCTTTTTTTCAATTGAACACTGACTAATCAACAACTAAAGATTTCTTTGTATTTTAAAGCTCAACTCTTTTTTTTTT
>VXBO01004760.1:106683-241683 GCA_013400135.1 Rhinoptilus africanus
TGTTAATTCATTTCTTACACAGCTAACTAGCATGGATAGCACCACAAGAAAAACTACTGTGAAATGTGGGATATTTTTAAAAGACACTGACAAATGAATCTTCTGACAGAAATCACTGCTGGAACTCCAAAAGGTAATAAAAAAACCCTAAAAAGCCCCCGAAAAACCTGCATACACATGATGAGAAGGGAAGTGTACTCTCTTAGTTACTTACCCAGCGTCAGTGAGTGGATTATTGATAATGTAATACAGACAAAATTAAAATTTGTTTAAATTTCCAATCTAATACTTTAGTTATCTATAATGCTATTTGAAGCTGCTTTCAAAATGTTTTTTTGTGATAATAGCTTGGTTTATAAACCTACAAAGCTTTATGTCAAATCCCATGAGGGTTAACTTTGATTACTAGAGTAATTAATGATGCTGGATAGTAATATGGATTTTCTGTTAAGATTTGAGTTTGAAGTTAATTAGTCTCCACATTATGATTTGCTGATTAATTACAGATATTTAGTTATAAAGAGAGATGTTAATTATTAATCTGAAAAATCATCTAGTGTAATTAACGAAAACTTTGACGTCAGTCACCACTCTCCTTGTATGTAACTTCCAAGGTGCCAATTCTACAGAGGGAGGCACAGGCCTTCTCCAAAAGGTAAAAAAATCCTTCTGCTATCTTTTTTGTGTATACAATATAGCGAACAAATTTTACTTTTAATTTGTCAGGACAAGCCACCCACTTCGAAGCAGGACCGTAACTTAATTCTCGTCGAAGTACTGATCCTTCATCGCTTTTTCTTGCAATATGCCTCATCTTATCACAGAAAAAAAATGTGCTATAAAAGAAACTCCACTACGAGTCTTAACTGGGTGTACTCTTGAAATCATGTCTTAACCTCAGAGCTGTGATGTTCTTCTGACTGATGGGCTTTGTCAGTTCCCGTGTTAAACTCTGGAATGAGCTTCAGCGTTGCTACAGATATCTGTATTTTCCAGCAGCAACAGCAGCAGCCGCCCTTAGCAGTGCCAAGAAAATATTAGAGCAAAACTACTAATTAATGCAATAACTCAGTTAGAATTTGAAATCACCTTTTGTTTAAAATGAAACCCCACCTTACCTTTTATTCCGCTCCCCCCACCGCCACCCCACCCCCTTTCCCTCTCATCTGCAAGGAACAAATCTTACTGTAAAGGGGAGGGGAATGCGATTAAGAAAAAGGGTTAAACCAAAAAGCATCAGCAGCACACCAATGTCCTGGAATTTACCCTAGTAACACAGACTCTGAACAGGGATCTGTTTACATTATCTCTAGATCATCTTGACAATATTTATTCTCTATTTACCTAAATGAGGCAATATGATGATATTTATTGCTCAGAATGGCTAAATATAGACTTTTCCTGAGCACTCAGTACCATAGTGGGAGGTTTTGCTCTAATCTACATCTTTAAACTGACAAGCTGGAGCATTCCTAATGAATGCCTCTTTTCATCTGGATGTCTGTGTGTATTTGACAGTATAAATATTTAGCAATATCGGAGTCAGCTTGTGATTTTACCCAGATGGACTGATTGATGCCTTGGCTTGACGTTGCCAAAGACAATCCATGCAGTTATATAAGCAATTTCCCTCTTACTTCCTAAGAAGCAATTAGGTGGCCAAAGGCAGCAACCCAAAAATAGTGAGAATACTTCTGGTATCAGCTGACAACTCTGAGGGATAAATAAAATATGGTACTTAAATTATTACCACTTTACTTTCATGAATCATGGGATTAAAGCTTTCACTTCTAAAGTACATATAAATTGCAGGGTTTCTTATGTCTGTAATTTGCAAGAATCTAAGTTAAAATACCAGCTAATCAGTCAACTCACATTCACCTTGGGAAAAGTACCACCCTTCCTTGTCATTTTTGTAAATTGCATGCCTAAGCACCAATGTTATTTTCAGGGGGGAAAAAAGCTTGTTGTCAATAACATATATTGCAGTCTAGTTAAAACAACATTTGTTAAGGTTTAATCGCAAATGTAATCTGCTTTTAAAGTTTAGACAGAACGCTCAGAGAAATTCAAGGGACAGATAATAAATCATTTTCTCCTATCTTGGGTGTGAACAAGGTAGGCTGGAGTCTTGCAGGTGTGCTGCCTTTTTCTCCTACATGTTGCAGACTGTTTCTGTGTTTTTCCATAAGCCATTCAAAAACACAGGGACTCCAGGAGCTAAGAAAGAAGGAATTTTTTTACTACCTGACTTCCAAGCTCCATAAGTGGCTCTTTTCGTACCGTTAAAGATTCCCAATCATTTTATTCAGGTTGTATCTTTGGCATGCTCTTTGTAATTCATAACGTGTCCGCGTAACAAATTGCAGCATCGAGAAGTTTTAGCTAAATTTCATGCACACACTTATAAAAAAATATCTGAATACACAAAAATCCTGGATACTGAATGTTAGCTTTACATTAGCTATGCGCTGTTTGTCCGTGTCGGTTTTACATGGTGTAAGATGCCTGCAATGATTATGTCATGTGCTCTTATGCATGTTAGTGCTCTGGGGGGAAAGAACAAAACAGTCGCACGTTATTTTTGGCAACAGTAAAATTCACATGTCTCAGCTGTGTTGTTGATTCCCCTCCCCTCCCCATGCACCTTTAGTTTCTTTGTTTTCTATTAACTCATCCCAGTCTTTGTATAACCCATGCAATAACCCAGGAGAAAGGGCAAGGAAGACATTATTCTTCTTGACACTAATACCTATAGATCCTGTTCTGCAGTGATACCTCTCCCTATCACAAAGTATCTCAGCTAACAGAATTCTCCAAACTCAAGAGCTGGCATCGTTAATATATTCCACGGGCAAGTGGGACACAATGCCCACCGGTAATCACACATACACAACAAGGTTTCTTGGGGCCCGACTGTCTGCTTGTAACGTACAGGAGCTTTAAGAGCAGTACGCACCGGCTACAGCACTTAAGAGCAGTACGCATCAGCTACAGCACATTCTGCTGAAAGCCAGTCCCTGGCTTACCTGTTTTATTATTATTCTGTGACCAGCTAGGTGCCAAATAAAAATAAATGTATGCTGTTTTGTATTTATTGGATTTGATTAGTAATAAATTTGTTATTGACCAGATCCAGAGTGCGAAGGCCTGAGGCACAATCCAATGGTCTCTACTCACTTGATCATTACACCCTGCGCTTTCAATCAAGCTGCATTGAACTGCGTTATTCTCCGTTTTGCTTCTGAATTGTCTGGTTGGAGAATGGAGGGGGAGGACGGAAGGAGAGGAAGGTTGATGTTTTCTAGTGAGAAAATTAGGAAAGAAAGGGAAGGCTGTCCCTTTAAACTGGAAGATAACTACAGTACAATACCAAGAGAAATCTGGTGCTAGAGTGCACTGTACATGGTACAATCCATTGCACAGGTTGACGTGAGAAATGACTAGGTCTGATAAGGCAAAGTTTAGAATAAACTGCATTGTTTTACAAAATATGTCATCGGGAAAAATGCATTAACTCTAATCAGCCAAAATGGTGTGATTCATTGCTTAATTTCAGGGTACCAGGCTATAAATTACATCAGGCCTGCCACAACTAATTTTTGCAGTGGCATACTAGATGAAAAATGAAATGTCCAAGTGGCTACAAGTGAAAAGCTTCCATCTTTCTTCCACAGCTGAATATTACTTACTCTAATGATGTATAATAGCCTGCAACTACACTTAACCTGTGCATTAAATGGCAGCACAAACTGTTTACCCAGAGTTATGAAGAAGAAAACAGCAAATCAAGCAAAGGAATCTAGAGTGTGTACATTAACCTCCCACATGCCAACATAATTGTCCCCTACAGATGATGTATAACACTGACTCCAAATCATACTTATTTTTTTTTCATTACACATAATAGCTTATGCTTCAAGTATCAAAAGTGTCAAAGCATGTGTGATAAATTGATGCCAAAATGTACCTAATTAATAAGTCTGATGATGTTTAGATTAAAACAGATGTTGGTTATGTTGTTAACGGAACAGCAGCTAATAAAAATAATTGCAACCTATATGCCTAAAACCTGCAGGTATTATTAAAAAGAACAACACAACCATGTCATATCTGAACAGTACAAAATGGTTAGTAAGCCTTTTTGGGTGAAAATGTTCTTTTATGTAGAAATACCTAACAACATATCAAAGCAATTAATCAGATCAGCAGTACTAACAACTACCCCTTGTTTAAAATTCATAGCTAGGCTTCATGCGGAGCTCACTTTTACCAGTGATACTCTGTGTGCAACAAAAAATACTGTAAAGCATACTTGCTATTATTCACTTATAATAAATAAGGTGAATTGCTATTATTCACTTACAATAAATAAGGTGAATTCCTTGTTGATTGTGTGAAAAAAAAAAGATAATGAACTCCAGAAAGTTTCTAAATGTGATGCATGATTACAAGAAGTATCTTGTAGATACCATTGATTTTAACAGTTCAAATTCCACCAAGAATAAATTAGAAATAACACAGTATTTCAAAACTAGCTTTAAATATCATAATATTTAAATGCTTGGGCTTTTCTTTTTCCCCAATGGAAAATAACTGCTTATCACTTTGCTTCCTTTAAAAATACAGTATCCAAGGAAAATCAATTGACGGAAAACCTGATAACAAAAAATTCTATCAGTCTGAAGCAAGTTTTGGAGAATCTGATTAGGTCTCATGCTGCAATACTAGGTATTCCATTTTTGCCAAAGGGCCAGCTATTATTATTAACATCATTTGTCTGAATCATTACTCTGCACCTTGGTTCAGCAAACACTATGAAGATGGCATGGTAATAAATGACCGCAGGATTCTTTCCTGCTTCGGCCTGTTTTTATCTGCCACCTCTCTACCGTCAGCTCCATCTTTCTGAACCTCTCTGAATCCCCAAAAGGGACGGGGCGTCTATTTGTTTTCCACTAGGTTACCACTCTGTCTATTGTTGTTTGCACTAAAGGGTACGAATTCAATTCATTCTTGTGACATAAAAGCACTGATACAGTAAATTTTTCGCCCAAGAGAAAACACAAACAAAGTTGCTGAATATGGGCTAAGATGTGAAGCACTCATATGTACGTGAAGGAGCTTTCTGAGACAGTCTTGCTCACTGAATATTGTTTTTTCTCCACCACGAACTAGACAATCATATTAGATCATATTTAAGCTTACACTAACCTTGCCAAATTGGTACCTCTTGCAAAACAGTGACTGCGTAGGAGGGGTTAAGTAATATATCCTATCATACCTACAAGCAAGAGAAGAAACAAAGGACTGGGAGGTAAAATAGGCAATCGGTAGCTACAAGATTAAGTAAGCCAGTGCTTCTGTAATAGTAAGGGTTAGTGGGAACAGCAGATGAGAACTGAGGAAAATAACAAATAACCAAGGAGAGAAGACTTAAGAACAGTTAAATAAGAAAACTGGAAAGAGAGAGAACTACAGGGCATTGACTAACCTTATTTTTCTGCATGCTGAAATTCACACAAATTACCGTTATTCATTCCTAAACATAGCAAAAACTAATGAATCTCTGAACTAAATTAATTGATCAAAACTGAACGGATCAGGGATAATGTCTGATACTCTACTCTGCAAAATAAAACCAAAACCTTTCAGAGATGTAATGGGTCTCTTTCTTTTAAACAATAAAACATGCATATTTTCCTCTTTAGCAACAGGAAGTATTAAGTGTTGGAAAATACTGTATCAGAACCAGACAGCTCTTCAAGATTTCCAAATTACAAACATCTAGTCTGCGATTCCATCCTTTTGCAACACCATAAGGAAGATTTTATGACATGGTCCATTCAAAAAAGTAAATTTCAATGTCCCAACATATGTAAACATATCAGGCTTTGCAGGAATTTAAGTCATGTAAATGCAGTTATAAAGCCTACTTAGCACTGGCTTTCCATGACCAAGGGCATCTTGTTTTCCCAAATACACTGTTAAAAAGTGCCAAATTTGGTAAACCCTACAGAAAATAGCCAAGTACTTTCTCATCTGAGTCTTACAGAATGCTTAAAAAGAACACTCCTAAATCTGAAAGGACATAACTATTTACAAAACCTGAAAGGCTGCATTATACACGACTTCCTTCGCTATCAAAATGCTCTACATTTCTGCCAGAAGTTAAGAAGTTATCACTTGAAAATCACTGGCTAATCTAGCTTGTGCTAAGATGGATTTTTAATGAAAGTTTAATGAATGATAAATACTTGTTTCTTGATAAATGTTTAATTATGCCAATAATTACCAACTGCTGAAAACTACTGTTGTGTTAATAATGGCATTTTAGTACACAAGCAGTTTCATGAGTCATGATGCTGTTAAAGATCAGAATTCCATCTGTCTAATGCAAACTAGCAAAACAAAAGAAAAGTCTAATTAATATTTTGATACATTTTCCCTATACACTTTAAAACTGATGTCCTTTTGTGAAAGAATAAATTTACTTGCTCCCTTTTTCAGAGAGGAAATAAATGTCTCAGAGCCATTATATTATTAATCATTACTACTATCTGAGCCTAAAAACTGAAAGAGAAGAAGAAATCAAGCCAGATGTAACATATCTATGAATGCTTTTTGTTTACTGTTTTGGAGGAGGATAGACTAGGCCATTAGGGTAATGATGAGGCTGAGTTTTCACCTGAAGTATTTTGAATCGTTTTGGTACCACACTACTTTTGTTGCACGAATCTGCAGAGTTATCTAGGACTATTTCCCTGATGTCAAAAAGCCAGCAGACTGCAACACTCACCTCTTACAAGTGAGGGGCCAAGAAACAGCAAATTGTCATGGCGCCCTCCAATGGGGCCAGATAAAATGGAGATCTAACTTAGAAGTGCAAACACGGTAACAATATAGATAAGTAATAAATCAGGATAAAGTAAAAAGAGAAGAGAATATTGCTGTGAAAAATAATGGGACATCAAGGAGACTTTCACTGACATAATTGTTCCAGAATTCCTCTTAGGTTAATATCTCCCGTATTTGCTGTGCTCATGGTATGTATTTCCGCCCACCCTCCCTCTCATGTAATTGCAAAATACTCGTGGACGGCTGAGCCAGGCATCCTGCAACGTGTTAATCCATCGGGCATGCCACAGCATGTGAGAAACGGAAGGTGTGCTCTGGTCGTCCCTCAGAGTGTAGGCTTGCCATCCCTGCAGCATGCAAGTCTGGTCTTGATGATGGCCTTGGGACTGCCCTTCATACAAAGTTCTATAGGTCTGATCCAAATCCCACTGAAATCAGTAAAAAGATTTCCCATAGACTGCCAAGAATTCTCAAGCCCTGTCTAAAACGCTAGGACTACATCTATTATATAGTCAAAGGTGTAAATTCATTGTAGGCATACTAATTTGTAAGGAAGTACTGCCGCTTACGTCAGATGAGGTCTGACTTATTATAAACATATTGTTGAACAGATAGTTAAATACAACAAAAACATCTTCACTTGTGAGATTCAAAATATAAACAGGATCATACCGTTCTATGAACAGTACATTAAAATATATTTATTGAAGTGAAAATTAAGCTTTTACTGATTGAAATACAATTCTTCCCTGCATCAATTCCAACATTATGATATATTTTGTATAAAAGGAGTTTCTGATTCTTACAAATGTTGAGTCTTTCTTTTTGAATGTATTTAAAATTTCAATTTCAATGGATCTTTGCTTTTCACTGCAAGACTGGACAGAGCTCTACAAAACTTATTTTATTCAGTAATCTTGTACCTCATGTGGGTTCGACTAGGGGATCCCATAAATTGTTTCCATTTCCTACACCTACAACTCAGTGACACAAATTTGTTTTCTACATAAATGCAATGTATTTTTGAGATGGTATTCTTCTTATTTAACATTTATGTAATCTTTTCTGTGCATCAGAATGTATTGGAGGAGTTTGACCTCTACTTGGGTACCTTACAGAATACTTTGATTCTGAAACTATTCTCATAGTTTTGAGAATTGCCTGACATCTTTGATTTATTTTTCAGTATGCTTTTTGCAGATTGGCAGTAGTTCATACAAAAAGGTAGTTAACCACGTAAACAGGCAACAAACCCAAATATCGAACCAAACAAACATATTCATGAAGTATCAGAAAGGAGTTTTTCTTGCTGGAGAGAGGGATGCCGCTATGGATTAGCACAGTGAGCATGTTAGCTCCATATAGCGTCTGCAATGCAATGCAGGAGTCAGTGCAGTGAAACAGAAAACAAGGCCCATCCTGACAAATGGCTGGTGGCTAATAACACTTCCCCCATAAGATTAATTTAAGAAAGTGAAGCACAAATGAAAGGTATACTCAAATGTACATTAACAACTTTTCTGCAGTCGAATCATAGTAGGCTATTGCTCTAAGTTTATAAAAAATTACCTTGATTGTACAGCAATGTACGATATCATCTGTTACAGCCTTTTTGATGCTGTCATACTGTGCTCTGTAGCACTTGGAACTTAAAGGCAATTATTTATAGCTATCATCCTCCTCAAGAGTCTTTATTTTAAATAGATGCAAAACCCATACATCTCCTAGTGCTATGGGAAATTTTACACTCCGCAACTAGCAAAAACTATAAGGAAACTGGCCATTTCAGCTGAGTCAAAATGTTCCCCAGACCCACAAGGAGTACAGAATCCAGTCCCATATGATGGTAGGTTTGGCAAGTTATTCCTAAATCCCATTGATTTCAGGAAAAGGGTCTGCTTTGCTCCTCATAGGTCTTTCTGATAGACAGTAGAGCACATCAGCTAACCTCACCCAAAAGCGTTATCATAAATTATAAAAATTTTTACTTCCTTAGTGAAGGAATACAGCAATTTGCAACCTACACAGTTTTTAAAGACAGTCCAGTTTGAAGTAAATTGTCTATGAAACTTCTATTGCAACAGTAATGAGGTGCTTGTATTAAAAATTCTGCTTACAAAAATCAAATATCTGTCTTAATCCCATTGCCCACAGCCTTCATCCTCTATTTCAAATTCTTTGCAAAGATTAGTCCTCTTGAAGCCAACAAACATAACATGTTTCATCCTGAATATCTCAGAAACAATTAAATCCATGCTGTGTTAATAGCAATATTTTGTTTTTCCATGCTTTCAAGGCTTGGTAACAACCAGTAAAAACTGCCTGCGCCTACAGTTGCTCTCATTACAGCTGGACTAGGTGGAGCTATGCTGACTGGAGATGAAAGGTGGAAGATTTCTCCTAAAAATATGTGGTAGAGACAGCCATATATTAAAGTTTCACTCCACGTAAATGGAATGTCACTCTTCTATAACTACAGTCCACTATGATAATCCTCTTGGAATGCATTAATTATCATCCACCAGATAAGTGTCAAAAGCTACATTCCTAAAGGATTATCAATTCCCACCCAATTTCTACTGCAGCTGAATAAGGAAGAAGAAAAGTTAGTGGAAAAAGAAGAAGCATCAAGAAGCTCTTCTTCCCACAGTTATTCTCTACTCAAAATGAAAATACGGCCTTTCGAAACAGCTCAGCCATTCATATAGCTTTCATCACAACTGCACAAGTGGAGGAGAGGCAGTGACATGGTATCTGTGTTAAAATAGGAAAGATTTTGTCCTGTAGATTCTTTCATTATATAGCGACATTCTCCTTAGAAGTAGAGAGAAAAAGAAAGAAAACCCTTCACTGCCAGAAGGCTTCAATAAAGACCTCGAAATCATAAAATAACAGCCTTTCTTCTTCAAGTTAAGATATTTTTTACCATTAGACCAAATGATTTTCTACCTCATTTTATTTTTTATTAATTTTTTTTTTTTTTGCTATGCCTTCACTTTTCTACTACTGAAGAGAAGCAAACTCAAAGAAAGTTCTCAAAAAAACTTCTGTCACAAACTTGTTCAACTACACAGGCAGGAGAAGGTATAGAAAGAAAAAGTGTTCCAAAGATATGAAGTCAGATTAAAAACCAATTGGAAAGAAAATCTGGGTTTTTTTGTGGAAAAAAGTTATACAGCCACACCCCACCAAATATACACAATTATTAAGATTGTGTGGGGCTTTTTTTATAGGCTTCTGGTTGTAATTTACTACTTTTTATTTAGGTAACTGTGTGATATCTTCCCATTTGTGAAAAAATCTGTCCATCTAATCTCACAACAATAAACCAGTATGTAATCGATTGAGAAATACACACACATCTGAATACATGAATGGGGAACACCGTTTAAACCAGCATCATAAATTGCCCTGCGAGTCTAACATTACGCCTACAACCTTGTTAATCTCGGGAATTGAGGCAGGGATGGGACAGGAGAATTCTTCATTCAAAGGAGGTTCAAGCGCACAGGGAAGTTAGTGGTGAGACTCTTCATGCTGCTTTTGCCTCCGAGTCAGTAATGAAACGATACCCCTGCACAGCAGTAAACAGTATTAGTACTGTTTTATTTACAAGTTATATATTGTAATTGTTCTTAGGGGTATTGTGCTGGGCCCTGTACAAACATGGGAGCTGAGGGAAGCAACTCATCGAAAGGGCTCAACGTCTAAAGACACAATGAGAGTAAACGAATAGTAGTGAAAGCATAATGTTCAGCAACTCACACACATGGTCACAATGGCACGGAATAAAGGCCTTTTATTCCCCAAACTAGGACATTTCAAGCCATTAAGAATATTGACTTTTTACTACATTTGTTGCTATCACTGTGGGGCACCATGCAGGTGGAAATGCTGTGCAATTTTTCAGATGAGACACTTTTGGCAGATTCCTGTAGCACATTTTCCAAAAATAAGGATGTCCTGGTAAAATTCCAATATTTTTTAAGTCACATTATGCTTATCTGAGTTTCCCCTATGGTTTAAACTGAAAATGACATTAGTCATGTAATGCTGTTGCTCTCCTACAAGTTTCACCTCAGCTATGGCTGGTTTTCAGTGGGGAGCAAAGTCTTCTGGATATGCTCGGACAATTGTAACAGGTTTCAGCATCCTTTGAGAGAGGAGATGCTATAGAAATTTTGAATTATTACAGTAAATTTGGAATTGGTGAGGGAACAGGAATGCTGAATTGCAAAACACACTCCCTGTTTCTTCCTGGACAGGAGTAGTTGGTATTTATTAGCAGGCACCCACGGATCTGAAGCTAATTAGACTTCTACCCCCACCCTGTACACGAGTAATAGCGGATCTTCCCACTGTCACTGAAATAGGATGAGATTCTGGGTTTTGTTTGTTTAGCAGGGCTTTTTAAATGAAAACTTTGGGACATCTGCGGGTGCCTTGTATTATATTAACACATGCACCTCACTGTCTCCTGTCTTAACAGTGTGTTGTCACATTTGCAGTTTGGGCAAGACAGAATTGCTCATCTTCCCCTCACAGCCCATCTGGTTTCTCCCAAGCTGCTCAGGCGACAACACTCTAAAGAAAAAGCGATGTTATCAGGGGCACGTACCAATATATATCACATATTGCAGCATGTTTTGTCATTTACAATGCATCATAAAAAGTTACATTGCATCTGACCTACAACATGATGTAATGTAAAATGACATGCTTACATTGAACAACATTACATTACTCAAAAATCTGAATTTAAAGAAATAAGCATGGGGGGGGGTGTGTCTATTTATTTATTTGGAATGCTATAAATTCTGACAGACATTAAGTCAGCCAAGAAAAAAAGGGGGGGGTGGAGTAACTAAATATTTAACCGCACGGCTGCTTAGTCACTTCCTAATGCCATTTTTTACAAACAGACAGAATTAAATAATAAACTAAGAGCTATGTGCTGTACATCTTTGATATTAAACACAACAGATGATATAATCATAGAAATAATACCGGTTACTTCCAAGGTGTAAAACCGTTGTCAATAAAGTTGCACTAAAAAGTGCAACGACTGAGCTATAAAAATTCATTTTAAGTCTTTCTGTTGGATTTTTAACAGCAAGAGTGCAAGGCAGAGTGCTCTATACATTCCACAGATCTGCTTTTTAAGAATCAACATGGTGCACACCATGTGAACTGTCACATTAATAACCCTATGCTGATATTCAAATTTTCTGTCTTAAGCTAAAGAAAGATTGAATACCCTGCTGTTGTGTGGCCAAGATTGAAGAGGTGTCTCACTGACATTGTTCAAAGTTTATGAAAATATATGAATGCTCAAATGTCATTGGCTTTGCGCCTCCAACAGACTGTGGTTTTATGAGAAATCAGTCTTTTAATCAAAATGATTGAATACCTTAAGGTCGAATCCAAAGATATCAGTTAATATCTAGAAACGTGCTATTTCTGCAAATTTTGCCAAGCTGTACATATTGTGGTGCATTTTAAAGTGTTAATTTGTGCATTCCATATTGAAAATTGATCTTGAGTTTTAGCTTTTTGTCAAGCAAAAACATATGGTTACAAGCTCTATGCATTTTATGTGACGGCTGTTGAAGCTGTCACATGTGCAAACTTGATAACCGATGTGACACATACGCAAATAATTTGCTTGTTTAGTAACAATTCAAAGATTCATTATTCATGCAAAAACACGTTGTTTTTTAAAAATGATCAGATGGAAGTAGTCTTCATTTTGCACAATCTAGTCTCATTGGTGTGCAAACACAGATAAAATAAAGCTGGAAACTAAGTGGTATTACAACAAATCCAAGAATATGGGTATTTTCAGATAATTATTGAACCAGATGGTGTTTTTTGTTAATTCTGCCATCAGTCTGAGAACTTGATGTCTTACATCTGCACTTGGTAAAATAAATTTTGCCACTGACATTATTTCAGTTTTCTTAAAATATTTCAATCAGTTTTACACCAAGATTTGCAAACATCTGCCATTCTACACGACTGTGAGATGGAATTATTTGAAAAAATTCTGTTAAGAAAACACTTACCCTAAATTTAATGTAGGCTTTGCACTTCTGCTGCTAAACTGTCTGAATTACTACTTTATGAATATTATAAATAAAATGCTAATCATGTGCCAAAATACTGCTACCTTCAGTTTTGACAGGAAGAATCTATATAAATCAACAAAGAGCTGCGGGTTCATTTGGGGATGCCATCTTGGGATTTTACAGTCCCTTACTTTGCTTTCTAAAGGTTAGAAAACCTGAGAGGTTAGAACTTCATGAGCACAGAACTAATGAAAACCTCCTCCCTGGCCTCTGTAAGAGTAAATAAAAAAAAATCAAAAAAAAAAATACCAGAGTATTTATTAAGATCTACTTTAAATCAATGGATATAAAAGTAATCCGAAGTCTTTTAACCTGCAGCTATGTTATTCACCCTAATAGAACTCCCCATAAACATTATCGCTCAAGTATTGTACCTCATAAACAGATGTGCTCGATCACTTATGCACGTCTGACACCATATATAGCATTTAGATACTTCCTTTCTGTGATCTAAATCACAGCCTTTCTTGAAAATTCAACTGCAACAGGCAATAAAATTGTAGAGCTGGCTTAACTGCTCTGGTGCTCCACTTCTACAGTAAAGCCCAAAGACGACCACTTTTTCACATACGATATAATAGCTAAACTCCTCTTTTTCAAGTAAATGTACGCTCTGTGATACAAGCTGCACTCTAGCAATCATCAGACTAGTTTCTGAGGCACCATGTGCGATGGCGTTTTATTTATACCGAATATCATAATTGTGTGAACTTATTTATGAATTCTGCAACAGCTGCGCTAAAATCCCTACTGCTTTTGCTACTTGGTGAAGTTTTATTGTGGTGCTTTGCCATGCTAGCATCTTTGCGTGGGTAACACAATAGAGCACATCTGACCTGGCAGACCCTTGATTCCCAGTCCTAGGTTCCTGCTCCCGGAGAGGAGATAGGAAAACCTCTGAGTAAGACTGTATTTAAGAGTAATGACTCTGTTTGCAGAAGAACTAGGAATCCTATGTGAAAATGTGCAGGCTTTCTCTGGTAGGGATCCTTTATAAAAGCTTCCTTCAGTGCCTCTTATTTAATGAGAAATGGAAGGGATTGCCAAGGATTGCCTGCAGAAGGGAAATTTCTGGGGGAACCAGTATGTCTGTGTGCATGAGCATAATGTGAAGATAGAGGCTATTTATCTGGAAGCAGATCCAAATCTCCTGAAGTGAACCTAGAGATAGATCAGACCTCCTGTGGTGCACTGATTTATCTTACTGTAAGATGGGAAGTACAGCACAGGACTCCACTAAGATTTTTTTTACTGCATTTGAACTGACCGATAGGAGGGTGCCAGAAAAGACATCCACACACCAGCAGTTTGGTCCTCAGTGCTCCGACCTAGGACTCACTTTGGGGAGAATCCTGAATCCTTGATCAGCTCACGTGCACAGGTTGCCTTCGTACAAGGAACTAGGGTGCTCTGGGAAGCAGAAGGGGCCTTGGAGTATGTCTGTGGCCAGGTATTCCCTGACACAATGTTGTGAGGCATCGAGGGTATTTGTGTCTGGGACTTGAGGAGTGTCCCAGGGTCCCCAGTTTACACGTAGCACGTGATATTTCCCAAGCTGAGAACAAAGTCAGGAGTGAATTACAGAAATTGTAGACATTCTCCTTAATAAAAAGCATGGAACACCCCATCTTCCCCCAAAGCAGAAAATACTACCTGCTGGAAGATTTAAAATCAGCTTTAAAAACATTCACTTTTTTTTTTAGGGTACAGAAGCCTATGGTTGTTGACTGTTTGTTTTTTATGTTAGTCTTCTTTTAATCTTTTGGTTCCCTCGCATAGCTTGAGGCATGCAAGCTGTATAGAAGCGATATGAATAAATGTATTAAAAATATACTCAATATATTTTGAGGTAAATAACATTTTACTATCACTAGGTGGTTAATTTAAAAAATATACATATAAAAGTTAATTTGTAGTTATTAATTGAATACTATTTTAATGTTATTCCCATCCAGTATCAGACAGTGGGCTTAAAAAAGTAAAAAGACTGTGATATGGAATGTCTTTTTTTTCTTTTATAGACTTGGCAAAGACCATCAGTTTATGGCCTGTTTCGTTTCTTGCCAGTAGACAGCACTGAAAGTTATAAAACTAAAACAATTGCTTTCATTTATATCTTTTCCTGATTACTCTGATAGCTGAAATGTCTGAAGAAGTTCAGAATCTGTAAAGCCTGTCACATTATAGAAACATGTCTCTTTAAACTAAATGTGAAATTCCAGTAATTGAAGTGATAAATCTACTGTTTTTGCTGGGGTACTTTTGATGAGAACTATAGTAGTAAATTAGAAATTATTCTCTGCTGTTATATCATGGTAAAAGCCTTTCCATTATCTGTTGTCAGTCACTAGGTATGGGCAAATAACTCAGTTGTCAATCTAACTGTGAAACCTTAAGTTCTGGGAATAATCAATAAGGAAAAAAAATCCAAAACCTCTCTATTATCTTCATGTAATTCTTTAGACAACTTGAAGTTGTTTCTTCCCTTTTTACTTCTGCACATCTCATTTATTCACAGATATATTGGATATCTTAGAATATTTCATTTTTTATAGCAAGTTACATGTCAGCTTGTTTTCAAATGGTATATGAGAGTTACACTTCAATACGGGTAAGCAGCTCTACCTGTGTGTCTAAATGCAATTTTACACATGATACAGACTTAATTAAATTAGCAGTAAAAGCCATCTACATTTTATTATTGATTTTTCAGCTATACTATTTACTGCCTAATATTTCTATTTTAAAAGTCCATGATGTTTTGCCCTTTCGAAGATTCCTGTCAACATCACCTGAAAGACCACAACGAATCTGAACAGCAATAAAAAGAACGAATATTATATGCCATATACTTACATTACAATCTGGATTTAAAAAAAAGCAAAAGCAATCACTATTATCAATTATGATGTCAAGATAAACCTTCACAACCTTGCTTGGTGCAAGAGATGGAAGGAAGCAGCTCAAGTAGTTCTTAGCTCTGGCACTTACTCATTCTGTGACCACTGCAGTATCACGTAATCTACCCCTACCTCATTTCATCAACAGGCAAAACAGAAGAAAAAATAAAACAAAGCAAAACCAACTGCAAGTCATGATCACCAGCTAGACTGCTAAAAAGATGCATCAAGGTTGGGAAGCTGTGCAGGGATGTGTGGCTGGGACTACTAGCTAACCGTTTTTAACATTTCTAAAATAATCTTGTATTACTTACTTAGAAGACGACTGGGCTAAATGGCTCGGATAGTGTTGGAGAAATATTTTCCTGTTCATATTTACAAGTAAATTGTTCAAAATCTTTTGATCTAGTATAAGCTCCAGACAGAGAACTTGGACTGAAATACGCAACCAGAGAATGTCTAAATAGAACACTTTTTTCCCCTCTTGATTTTACCATATAATGGAAATTGATGTCATTTGTGAAATTTAGACACAGGTGCAAATTCCAAGTCCTGGAAATTCAGGAGGTTCAAATTCAAGGTTCTGAATCATTCCCAAGTCTATTTTACTTATTTTAGAGAGGAAGAATTATTTGCAAGTCACACTGTTTCAGCTGTGAATTTGACCTTGTAATATTAGAATTAGGTGAACAAATGATGACTGAAGTATTTGAAACTTTAACTAAAATCAATCAATGAGAACCAAAGACAACACATAAAACTGTGCATAGCAATTTTCTGAGTAACTGCTAAGAATATTAACAAAACTTAAAATATTTCTATACTGGAAATTCGTGTGCTTGAAACAATGCCATATAAGAACAACAAAGAGAAAAAATGCTCATAAAGGATCAGATTCTTGGGCTGTTCCACTTTAAGCCCAGATTCTACCAATTTAACATTGTAAGGTACAACTTGCTTGGTACCCAAAGAACAAAGTCTCTTTGATTCACAGGATAAGGCATAAACCACAAACTAATAGTCAGACTTTCTCTTTCCACTTGCTTTTGAAGGGAGAGGGAAAGGAAGAGTGGATGAGGAAAATGAGCTGCAGTAAAAATTTGAATCTGAAGACCAACCTACTTAGTATTTTTCTTGAAGACAGGAGGTGTAAGAGACCAGAAGAAATGCAATATGAGGACTACTCAGGTTGTAGTTCAAATTTTTCCTTAAATACTCTGAGGGTAAGAAGGGGCATAACAGCTTTTCATAAGAAATTAATATGTAACTGCAAAAGCACCTACTCTGAAACATAAACCATGTGCATACAGTTTCCCAATAACATTTATATGAATATGCACAGAACAAACTTGCCTAAAATTACCCACATACTATTAAATCAAATTTTCTTTTTAAATCAACCATTTTAAATGGATCTCAACTCATATGCAGCTCTACAGTCCAGAAAAACTGCCTGAATCTTCAACTATGAACTAAAAACCAGCAAACACAAAGATATTAAATGCATCCCCAAAACTCAGGAATATGTAAACAAATTATTGCCAACGTATGTGAACTCTCATTTTTTTCCTTTACTATTCCAATTTTATTGTTCCAAAGAGTAATTGACAAATATTGGTATATGAAAATATAAATTCTATGTTGAATGAAGCATTTACTTCATACAAAATACCATAAAAGCAAGAAATTAGCTATTGAAACCACAAGACTGCATTGATAGCAAACCATAGCCAGTGTGTCATACTGCAAATGTACCACTCTCTTAGTAAGATGTTAGCTAATTCATAAAATTCCTCTCTGCATTCTGAGGGGTTTTTTTCTTGTTATTTTTTTACAAGCAGTTTCTCAATATGACTGCCTCAATAGTAGAGCACCACAATGCAGCAGTTCCCAAACGTAACTGGAAGAAACACTGTACTTTCATGTGAGCATGTACCTTCCAGGGACAACTTGCTCTAGCTACCTACTGTATGTTTTTTCGAAAATACATATAATTTCATATGCAAATGATAAAATGATAACCTTCAGTAAAATACAAGTGACTCTGAAACCTTCATTAGAGTCTCTGGAGGGGTTTCTTTACCGTACCTGAGTTTTCCTTGGTGGAAGGTGGTTTGTCAGAAGGAAAAGATCGTGATTACCTGGTTCTCAGTTGCTCAGAGCTGACACAAAAGAGTTGACTGGTACAATGAGCACAAGACCTTATGCAGCCAAAAGCTGCGGGAAGCACTTCTCACACCATCTCTGCCTCGTTCCTGCTCTCCTCCCTGCACACTTTACATACTGCTTGTCCTTCCATCAATGTCATCTCTCTCCCAGTGGCCCTAGTGTCCGCTGTTGCCATGGCCTTGTATTTATCAGCAAGCTTTATACTACAGTTCACCTAGTTACAACAAAATCCATCTAGTCGCAATAGAGCTACTCCTAGAACACAGGTGCACTTGCTTTAAATTGGGTTTACACCAATTTACCTATACATTGGAGATTATACAATCGTGAAGAATAAAAAGGCAAAAGGAGAGGGTGGAGAGAGGAGACATGAAGGTTAAAATAAATATAAACAATGAACATCGCTGTACTGTAAGGAGATAGTTCTGATACTTCAGTAGAGACTGAAGTAAAGGAAAAGAGAATCAAGTCAGCTCTATAATGAAACAAATTGGAGAGAGAAGTGAGTTTCAAAAAGAGAATCAAACAAACCAAGATGGGATGCATGAAATCCAGTGCATCTGAAAGACTGGTGTCAGGTTCTTCTTTCCTCTTTTGTGCTTACCTTCTATTTAGCTAGCAGTGGTACCCGTATGTTAAGTTCATGATGCTTTCTAGGACATTGTGTTCCAGAGCACCGCTGCTGATGAAAAAAGCATTACCTTTTGTGTCCTCCTTTTTTTAAAAAAAAATCTTTCTTAATAAATTAGTCACTTATGGTTCTCATAAAGCTGATACAAAGCTTAACTGAAGACTGAAATCTGGCTATCCAAATTGTAGTCTACAAGACAATTCTGTTTGGCTTAGGGAGATATGTCCCATCACATAGCATGAAAAGGTTTTTCTTGCCATCTGGCTCCTGAATAAACTGTTATAGTATAACCTAGTGTCTGTTTGTCAAGAAGCTTGATAGTCTGGTTTAAATTATAACCTGTTTTCATTTTCTTAATTTTTTTTTTCTTCATGTTGACTGAGATTTTCCATGACTGGTTCCTGTCTGGTGATGCTCTCTGGAAAGTCTGAGAAAATTCATGCCGGCTACTTTTCCATCATGTGAAATTGAAAGAAGAATAAAACCCCCACATTGTTAAAAAAAAAACCAACACCAAAAAAAATAAAATCAAAATGTAATTCAGATGTAGCAGGATGTTGGAAGTTGGCATGCACTTAAAAATACACTCATATTACTGCAAAAAAGCGTTAGAAAACAGAGCTGAATGACCAAAATTCACTTTTCCATAGACTCTATAGCCAAATCAATGAAGTTCTGAAGTCTTTTATGAAGCAAAAGTTACTGTATATTTTTTTATATTGAAATATAATTAGTAACAGTTACAAAAAACCCCCAATCTCTTTCTATAACACAGGATCAGTAATCATGTTCATACATTATAATGTAGGATTGAACAGGTATTTGGACTATTAGAGGGTAGAAAATGCACAAAATGGAGACTGCTGCATGGGGAATGTATTGAAAAAGATGTACAAAACATTATTTTTCACTGAAAAAAACCTTAAGGTAATAAAATGACTGTCTCTTTATTGTGGCAGTAAATGTGGTAACTTTCAAAGCTAAAACATTAGCACCTATTTAAGCATAAGATTTTTTAAACTGCGCTATAAAAGACAATTAACAAGGTAATTCTTTTTGCACATAATCTCACACAAACATGTAAATCATGCTTTCTGAAAAGCAGAAAACAGGAGAGATCATGGGGCAAAAAGGAAAAAAAAAATCGAAATTGTATTGTCTCTCCATAAGTGGGAATTGAGAGAAGAGACACATAGAATCATAGAATCGCTGAGGTTCAAGGGACTTTTAAGATCATCAAGTCCAACCATTAACCTACCCTGACAAAAACCACTTCTAAACTATGTCCCTAATTAGCACATCTACCCTTTTCTTAAACACCTCCAGGGATGGTGAATCCACCACCTCCCTGGGCAGCCTATTCCAATGTTTAATAACCCTTTCAGTGAAAAAATGTTTCCTGGTATCCAATCTAAACCTCCCCTGACATAACTTTAACCTGTGATAAAATATTCCGCAATGAAGACTTCACACTTCAGTCATCAATAAACAGAGTTCACTATGCGGGACTACAATATTCACAGCCAGCAGTACCACAACTTATAATTAGCCCTTCTTAACTCAAAAGAACAACTTGGGATGAGTAAGATGCAATTCAATGTTAGAACACAACTAATGGTTTGTCCCAATCTAAATTACTCTAAAGAAATGTGGCTTTGAAGAAAGTCTCTTCCAGTCAGTATTAATAGTTGCTAAAATTAAAATGTAGTCTCCTCAGTTCCATTTACCTCTGGATCTGATTTCTGATCCACTTCAGATCTCATTCATGTCAATAACTTTTTTTTTCTTTACCTTGATACCTTAAATATCCTTAGGGATGGGAAATTCGTATGCCAAAATTTACATGTATACTATTAAACTACAAACCCAAGTAACAGCACAAAGCTTATCCTGCTAACTGGATCACTTCAACTGCTGCAATCCCTGTTTTTTTAAGTTTAATGATGAGAACATGATAGGACATTATACTCAAATAAACTCAGCTTCAGGGTAAAGAACAAGTTTATGGTCTTTTTGCTCTTTTGTCTGGTGTCTGAAGAAGGTACATGAAGTTGCTTGAGTAATTCTCTTTCTTTTTTGGGGGGTGATTTTCCATTTTTTTACCTTAGACACAATATTAAGAAAGTCAAGTTTGGTCTTCCAAAGCTTGGCTAAAGGACAACGGAAAAATATAGAAGGCATAGAAACCCTCTGGAATATACAAATTCAAGATTGTATCTCTTTAGGCAAAGCTGGGCCGTGGAGCCCACAGTCTGACTTGGAGATGGTTAGGGGTGAGCTTCACACAACAGTAAAACTGAAATCTTTTGAACTGTCACTCAGACTTAGGGTTCTGGTTCATAACAACATCACAGTTCTACAAAGCTCTTATTTTGCCACCTTAGTCTCGAATACAAAATTTTTTTGAGAGAAGCCACTTTCATGATTTTTCTTACCTCTAAACTGTAGCAGGTAGAGCTAAATTTGACTCTGAATGAAAAGAAAGGGCTTGAAGGAACCTACCTATCAATATGGATACCAAACAAACATTCGCCAGTTTTGAAATACGGGTTTAAATCCTTCTTTAGTGGAGATGGTGCAAACAGCACCTAAGGTACAAGTTGTCCCTGTTAGAAACATCACTGCATGGAACCACTCACAAGCCATCTCCACTAGTCAATCTGTCCAGTTGATACTGGCAAAGCCTACAATACTTAAAATAAACCTCCAAGGCATAACTTGTGGCTTAAAGTGCAAATTACAATTCATTGTATCTTTCACTATTTAGATGCAGATTTCCTAAGTTTATTTGGAAAAAAAATGTCCAAAGCTTTGTCTACTGAAAAATTTAGCACTTTCGGTTCCACTCATGATTTGAAAACATTAATGAAAAAAGCCAGACAGAATCTCTCTACCTCTTCTACTGTATTTACCACGGAAAATAACAGAGGGTCAGTGTCACTTTTGTAATTTAAACTGCAGTATTTCAGGTAAGTTGTGGCACTCTGAAGAGCTGGGAGGGAAGTGTCCTTTAACCGCAACCTATTGTTCCTAGACTGAAAGACAGCACAACTTAGTACGTGGGTACTCTCAAAAGCGAGGACTCCTCTTATATACCAGGAATCTTCAGGGATGGACTGTCCACATGTCACTGGAATAACAAAACAGTCTAAAGGGACTTTCCATAATGTAAATCTGGCCAAACATATAGGAAGGGTAATGAAATATTACCAAGACATGTGATCAAAAATTTTTATATGCCCTTTGACTTTCTCCTATTAATAAGTAGCCTGTTCCCCGGCCACATTTAAACAGACCTACTCCCTAAAATAGAAATTAATTTCTGTCTTGAGTACACGTTAATAAATGACATATCCCCCTTTTTCTTACAGACTTTGGTCACAAGTGAAAACAGCTACTATTGACTGCATGCATATCTTTAAATTATAGTAACCATTATAGTAATTACTATACATACATGACAAATAACTGCCAACATTGGGTATCAGTGTCTCATTGTGGTGAGCATGATTGGCTCCCCCAGTCGTCTTTATGATGATCTTTTACCAAAAAAACTGTCTATGGGGGCACCTACTGCCACCCATTCTTGCACAGAATTTTGGCCACATATGCCAAATTATATGAAAAGCAAATATTTTCAAAGATACTAATTTTCATTTGCATCTAATAATACAAACAGGTTCCACAGTAAGCAAATTTGTTGGTTTTTGGTATATCTATTGTCCTCTACAAACTTTTATTTTCTTATAGAAAACCACTTAAGATTATTCCTTCTTTGAAAGTAACCATCATTGCTACTCATCTTATTTTTTAGAGGAAAAGAGAAAGCAAGCAGGTAAACTACCATGTTTTTATTCTTTCTTATATCCTTATTCTTTTTATATTCTTATATCTTATTTCTTATATAGAGAAGGAGTAAATGAAAACTGAAAGTTAGTCAGTAACAGGGCCACTATTTAGAAATTCTTTTCTTGCATCTCCATTCAATACAATAACATACACTGCTTTTGCTGAATAAAAGTTCATAATTTTGTACATGCAGATAGGTGACTTAAAAATCAGCAAGATTACTTCCAGTTTCTCCCTTTGAAAGCTGGGTACCACGTAAGTTCAGAAACAACAATCAGTCTTAGCTCTCAGATTTGTTAATGCTCTTTCTTCCAGTGAGACTACCACACTGCTATAGCAAGCCACAGTATTTAATTGTTGTTCAACTATTTATTTTTAATGGTGGTATATAAAAGAAAGTGACGCTAGAGAAAAATCAGACTTTTACTAAGCTGTTATTGTCCCCTCTAGTTCACTTCCAGGCTCCTCAGTATCAATCCATGTTGTTCTATTTTGAGGATGTTTTCAGATGCATTGAAGTGCACTTCGACAGATCCTTGAAGCACAACATGGATTGAAATTAAGTTGCCTGAAGATATTAGTAACAGAAATCTGTGACACAGCACTGTGCATTGAGAAATTGCTTGATGCTTACTAGACAGCATCATGTTAATACAACGCTGTTAATACAGAGCTCTATGAGAATGCATAACAAAAATGTTGTTAAAAGAATTTTACAAATGAAGTGGCAGGTTTGGGGAAGGGAGTACAAAAGGGAAGATGAAGAGAGGAAGGTTTTAAGACATTTATAAATACATACTTTAACAGGCAGCAACAATTCTCCTCCTTCCCCTAGTCCCCCAAACCACAAAGCCTCCAAAAGAAAACAAAACCCAATCCCTAAGTGCATATTTACTTCATCATTTAAAGTTAACTGCTCTTCCTCCCCAAAACATTCAGGGAAATAAAAGCAGGCAAAACTATAAAATACTACTTTTCCTGTTTTAGCATCAAAATTCCAGTGAAATGGATTGCAGGAAAAAAAAGAAAAAAGCATTATAAAAATGTTTTTTTGCTTCTGGATGAGCATTTCTAAAGTAAGATTTAGGCCAAGAATGTTTTTAATAGCTAGGTCGTAAATCCTTTCCTATTAAGGAGGTTTATAATGGAAGTACAGGCAGACCTTCAACTGCCATGGAGCAAACAGTGATACCTCAATAAACTTGGCAACTATTTAAAATAGCCTTATGGGATTTCATTTTAAAGAAGAAGGAGATTCTGCCAATTATGGGCCCATTCTAACTGATTATAAATCTCCTTTCCCTTCTGTAGATGTTCTCCCCATAGCGATGGCAGGAATATGGGGAATGCTTACTGTTCCAACTCCCAGCTCTACAGCATGGACTCTCTGGCCTATGCAAGACAACACGGCATAAATGCAGATGCATGTGTGTGCTAATACAATTCACAGCTGCCTGACTTTCACCTCTGGTAGATCTTTGCAGTGGCATAATCAGCTGTAGCAGACAAGTCCTTGCTATTTACATGTGTTATCCAGATAAGTGATAGTAGCAATGGAGTTTTGCTGGGCAGGAACTATCCATGAACTAACCATATTAAAAAATAAACAAATAAAAAAACCAGGCTTTTTGTGGACAATTTGTAGCAGGAGACATTGATTCAAAATCACAGGATGCCCCATATGGTATTGCACGTATGGGAGACTGTCAGACAGTCAGAGGGTTTAACTGATTGCAGGAACCTGCTATTTAGGTCTTCTCCAGAGCTTTACTGACATAGCCCAAATGAGATTATTGCTGATTCCCTGCTCCTAACTTAAGATGAAACCTAATATATTAGAAGAAATATACAACAATATTTTGCATGTGGACAAACAGTCATGAACTGGCCCAGCTGCCCACTCTAGACTGTCTAGTGGCATCTGAAATGCTGAAGGCTATTTGAGAGGTCCCCCTGGGGCAGACAGGCCAGAGGAAGCACTGGAGACCATGCCCTCCTGGAGAGGCAGCAGCAGATGAACTGCGTGTGAGCAGCTCAGCCAGGTGCCAGTACATTTAGCACATGAGGTTAGCACAACTCAAATTGCGACCAATTTTTAGAATCCATACTGTCTCATTTTCACAGACTGTTTGAGAAGGCACATTTTTTACATTCAAATTGATCTACACAAATCTCTGAATGCGTTTTAATGAAGAACAGAAATTCTAATTTACCATATCTACTGGCTATGGTGATTAGTGTGAAGTCTCAAAATAAATATTCTACTTTTAAATATAGTTTGCTATTTCTTTCAACTTCCTGCATTTACTATAATTCCCACCTATGATGAGGTTAAGAGATCCCATTCACGACATGCCATACTATATGCTAAAAGTTATTTCAAAAATTACTACTCTTTTCAGTCTTTTACAACAGAAAGCTTTGTTAACACATTCTTCCTGGGGAGAAAGGCCTGTGGTATTTCTCATCCACGGATATGGGAACTATCCAAAATTGGATAATCCTCTTGTAATAACTAACGTAGTGCCATGTCCACAACTTTGGGAAATTTCATAATGCATGGGAATCCAAGCAGACTATACCAATTAGAAACACCAAACAACTGGTACCCATCAGAAGGTCATAGTCAGAGGTTGCAAAAAGGGGAAGGAAGTCTGACTGTTGGGAATGGTAAATAATAGAGAAGGCAGAGGCTAAAAAGTAAAGATAGTCATACAGTAACAGTATACAAATAAAACAATATGAGCAGATGGTGAGAACAAAGAAGAAATAGACTGGACATGTAGGAAGAAGGCAAAGGAGAAAGGCTGGAGGAACTATAAACTGCAGGGAGAACATTTAATCAGGGGGACAGGAATAGGAAATACATGAAAAAGTAAGTTTAAAGACAAAGTTAAGTGACTAAAAACAGAACAGGTGAAAGGAATAAGAAACAAACAGGCAGCAAGGACAGAGGAGATACAAAGGCAGCCCTGACAGAAAAGAAAGACTACTGTATAAAAAAGCAAAGAAGAGAAACTGTTGAAGGGTAGCCTTGCAGGAGGAGCTTTAAGGAAGAACGCAACAAATGTGCCAAGTGATCTGATTTCCATATCGGAAATCTGTGACCTCTTCATGGGAGCTTACTACTTGTATTTAAAAAAAAAAAAAGAAAAGAAAAAAGAGGGCAATGCTAGTGACAACTAGCATAAGAAACAAACTAAATTTCATCTGATTTATTAATTCTTTTTCCCTCTAGAAGTCTAAGATATCCTTTGAAGAGTTTTCATTGTTATAAATATTAGTTTTTAAATGTAAACTTCCCTGCTTTTGCCCATTTTATTAAAGCTCCCATTCAATTAACAAAATACAAACCAAGTTTGGGGAAAGACTTGAATTAGCTTCTCTGAACAGAAACTACAGGCATACAAACAACTTCAAGTAAAACAGCAAGGCCTTTTGTCTTAAACACCAGAAATGCAACAGAAACAAAATATAATAAAAAATGAAAATTCAGGTACAGGAATTATGTATTTTATACTGAATAATTATTTCTGTACTGCCCGTAAATCCTCTCTGGTAAGCTGTGCATCTAAAACTCATCGAACTGCCAAGGGGTAAACGCAGCTCCATCCATCACACAGCCACTTGACAAATACATTCCATAATAGAAGTTTATTTTTATGGGAGGCTGAATCAAGGACTTTCCCATGCATACAAAAACTTGTCAAAATTATTTATGAGTCTTGCTGAGACACACAATATGTCATATCAAACTCCTATTTTCCTTCCAAGCACAGACTGTCAATATCTCTGCTACTATCAATAATGTGGAACACCGCTGCTATAGGCCCTCAGGATTTTGAGGTCATTTGCCCATCCTAGCCTGCTGCCAGACGCTGTCTCTAGCTGCAATGCAGCTGAGGAGAGGTGTATTTACAACCTCTATGAGGTGTAGTTAAGGTAAGCACTAGGGACTGCGTTCAAAGGCTTTGCCAACATAAAATAAAATGGAAACATATGCTTGAAAAATTACGGTTGATTATAGCTAGAGTTATGAAAATAATGAAAAAAATGGCATTGGCCTCTGTCTAAATTAGAAAATCCAAAAGCTTACCAGCATTCTCTGGCATAATTAAACAAATAATCCCCTCTGATGAATATGTTTGCACCTTTCTGAAACTATGCTAAGGAAATCCCACACATAACAAGGCATTATTACCCTTTTTGACCAGAAAGACAGTTTAAAATCTCATGATCTTTGCTAATAAGGAAGAGAAACTCATGAAACAGTGTTTATTTAACACAACCTGTGTTATTTGCAAAAAACCACAGGAAGTCTTAAAGCAAATACCAGTGTTTTTGCAAATGGGTCCCAGCACACTGTGCAAAAAGCACTTAGCTTTCTAAAGGCCATATCCCCAAACCACGTTCAGCCATGGCTTCGCTTTCAGCTCTGTCGGTTTTTCTGCTGGCTGTTTCGCAGACACTACACAATCACAGTGTATCCTGGCTAGGACAGTAGTTCCCCATACTTCTGTGGCTGAACTTGACTTATTAATATTTTGTATTTATATTTTGCACCTTTCCGGTACCAGCCCTTTCCTCACTAAGTTGGACTACCCTTTTTGTCCCCTCTGCTGCCACCAGCTTTGCAGCTGGTCTCGCAGGGCTGAGTCCATGGTTCTGCTGTGGAGCTAACACCTGGTTGCCTCAAGCCACCTCTGCCTGCAACTGCTCAGGCATCTCCACACAGGGATCCCTTTCCAGGATCACGACCCAGAAACAGCCATGGTGGCCCTGCAGAGCCAGCACACATCTCACAGAGCTGGTGTGCTTGGGTTACAGGCTGTGCCTCACCTTCCTCCTCGCCAGACGGGAGCCCTCAGCGGTGATAACCAACAGATCTCCACTTGGGACAGATTTGCTCTGCAATTCATCTGCGAACCGATTATTGGCGTGAATTCCCCCCATGAAGGGGGATTCACATGGCAGGAGGTTCTCCCCTCAAAGGCAAAGTTACGGATTCATCTCAGCCCAATAGCTGAGAAAAAAGCTAGGAAAGACTCCCATTTGGAAAGCCACTGAGCCTCTGATTCCTCTTAATTTTTAGCTGCCCTTCCATGAATGATAGCATGTGCTAGGGATAAACTATCCAAATCTGAGAGGAAGAATTTCTTCAATGAACGCTCACAGTGGGAGATTTATTTAGCTATTTCCTCAGACTCAACCATCACAGCAGAGGGGATCACATTGAGACTGTAATTAGCTTTGAAGGAGCTGAGTTGGGTATTGGGAAGAGTGTGGTAGAAGCAGCATAGAAATCTGTGGTAAATTCACACTGTGGAGAAGACAGAGGTACTGTGCTGGCAGGGTTACATTGCTTCCAGACTTGCATGCAGGACAGCAAAAAATGCTGACAACAAAAGTTACTTTTGTAAAGTCCCAGTGTTTTCAGCAGCAAATACCCTAAATGTCTGTCCAACGGCAGCATTGTCCCATTCACTGAATTTTCTATTTGAGCAGGTGACTGGGGAAGTGCATAAGGCACAAAGCATTAATGAGAAAAATGCCTTACAGGTCCGCTCCCACCACTGCTATGTATACTTTAAATCTTATTGCCCAAAAGCTGTATTACCTGCTGTGGTTGATACAGCTGGAAAGAAGAACATGCCCAGGTGAGTTCCTCTACTCTCTGATGGGCTGACAGCTCCCGTGCACTCAGTTAACCTACGGCAGGGTCAGTTTATGGATCTCGAGGAGTTATGTGTACCCTGGAAAACTCTTCAGGAAAATAAAATTGGAGTGACATTAAAAAAATAAAGGTAGATGATGAGGTCGACAGGATGGATTATCATTTCCTACATTTCCATGTTGTACATGTCTGCACAACAGCTGTCCCAGGAAACCAGAGATTTTTAAATTCTACCATCTCACAAACACCAACTTCTGTAAGTACTAATCTAGAACATCATAATAAATAATGAGGAACAAGACAATAATCTGATTGTCAAATTAGAGCTAACATTACAGAAAAGACTATAAAAAAGGTTTTCTCATAACTTTTAATTGTTCGAATACAATACATTTGCATTGTTGTCTTCGATTTTTGTCTGCGCAGAGAGAATTTAGAGAAGGCTGTTTACAGCCAAGCCAAGGAAAGAAATAAAAGTACTGGTAGCCCATGTGAACACATGCAAGTTTGTCCAGAAGATGCATTTCCAGTACTTGAAAAAAAAAAACCCCACTTCCTTAAGGCATAAGGGCAACAAAGCTATTTAACAGGTTTTGTTAGTGGTTTAAAACTGTCAGGAATCTGAGGTCTTTTTAGTGGTATACTTTCCACATGACGTAGATACAACTCATTTTGTCCTTAACAGAAGCCATCATGCCTATTACTCTTTGAACACTGCACTGCAAATGTACCTTTTAGAAGGAGAAAAATAGAATCCTATTGATTTTTCTCAGCCCTAAAACGTAATAATTTGAGATTTTTTTCAGGCAACAATAAGGCTTTATGACCTAACAGCTGATCACCTTTTTATACCTCACCACTGATGCCAATTACTAAACCCAGAATCCCAGCTCCTGTTACAAGATATTTATAAACACAATAACTTATTTAAATTTAATGTCCCTATGGAAAATCACATGCTGCTATTAAAGTGCTGTACTTACTGTACCACTCTTGTCTTCTGAGACAGTGAAGATGGTGCCAAAAATGACTGAACAGGCAAGGAAGACTAACCACTGTATTTCATACTTAGAGAGCCAGCAGTAACCGATGCACAGCAAATGTCCTTTTACTCATAACCATTTCGCAATATTAGGAGAAAAGTCAAAGATGAACACATGAACAGCCTGAATTGCCAACAGCTTGCATCCTGAGTAGCCACTTAACACTTGTGCAAAGTAAATGTAAAACAGTAACATTCCGACTAGCAGCAATTTACATTCTCTTTGCACAGGTTTAAGTGACTGCACTAGAACAGGGAGATGAAGAACCACCTTGCTGCAAAAAGGCAAGACATTTTTAATAGCCCTACATGTATAAACTTTTAGAGTATGTCATAGTTATAAGCCCTGATTTTCACATCCTATCCTTAATTATTTTCATAAGCAGTACATGATGGAAATGCGATGATTTGGTCTCTTCCCTGCACTCGTCCAGCTCTTTTGCCTGTAAAAAGAATCACTACTTTTCAGTCACCTCTCGAGGAATTCCCAGGAAGGTAAGACACAAGAATGCAGTTGCTTTACGGTAGGTGCTTTTTTCTCTCACCCAAGATGCATTTCACTCCTGCAATGTCCTTAAGCAAACATTTTCCTTCTCTTTCTGTCAAACTAAGGAACTTTGTTAGCAACACCGTAGGACTGGAGATAACTATAGAGCTCTCTAATTGTTAAGCTCTTGCAAGGGCTAAGCCTGATCATTCACTGAATTGTTGAGTTGATGGGATTCGTGTAGCTGGTTATAAATTGATAATCTAAATTAATTCATTCAAGCAGAAATCGATTTTGTAACTCCTCGAGAGCTTGTAATAATGCTTACCTCCTACCGTTAGCTGCATTCTCCGTTTCATAAAGCTGGTCGGAAACAGCTGGATTCAGGTGACCTGCTAGCTCATTAAATCTGTTACATGTTCCTTCTGGTAAATGATATTAAGCTGAAATGTCCTTGCGTTGATTTTTTTCCTTTAATTTTATGACAGAAATAACCTAATTTGTAACACAAAATAACAATCTCCTTGGATTACTTTGCCTTGTTAAAATATTTTATGCATTTTTCATTTACACGAAGGTAATGGAAAAACACTTAAACTATCTGTTATTTAAACCACAAGAGATATGTTACTGAAAGTCTGATAGCCGCAAAAATGATTGCCTCTTCATAGTCTTTGCTTTATATCTGTAATAAAAGGCGGACAATTCAATTCATCGGTTAGTAAATAAAGTACGATAGTTTTTATTTTATTTTCACTGCATTGCAAGAACTAAAATCAGATTGCTTTTCAAATTCATTTAAAAATGGGCTCATTATTTTCCTTTTCTACTTCTCATGCAAAATGTCTGGTGTCTATTTTGAATGTTATACTTTTTTATGATATAAAGCAAATATAACCTAATTCTAAATGTCAGATTAAAAGTATAAATTTCTTTCATTGACTCCTCTATAATTATTTAAATATTGGGTGACAGGATTGTCAGTAAGAAGCGCTGAACAACTGATTCTGAACACCTCACTATGGATCTGATACAAAGCACAAACACTTATTTCTCCGAACTTGATGACTTCTAACTATCAACTTTTATGACAAGCATAGAACAAGTGTCATGAATTACATTGCTGGAATATGCTGCACGACAAAAAGTACGTGTTTGTCACTAGATAAAGCCCAAATTCTACCAAGTCCAGTGCAGAAACAGCACCCGTGTAGGGAATGGGAGAATGCAATGTCGCTTTTCTGTACTGCCCATACTTCACACATGTAAAAGGATCGAACCATAACTGAGAATATTGAAAACCTTAAATATGAATTGAAAACCTTAAATATGCCCTTGAACATTTCAGTTTACCATTTCCAGCAGACGTCACTATGGAGCAAAGATTCACATAGGTTGAAAAAATGGCAACACTATCCAAAGGAATTATGACAAAAACGTTTAAGAAGGCTTAGCTATTAAGATAATAGTAGCTAAAATCAGAATTATTAGCTTATTAAAATTAAAGATCTATATAAAGATAAACCATCCTTTTAATTATCAGAAAGAAAAAGGGGTATTGATTTCAAGCTTCTGGCAATAACAAAGCACGGAAAAGCATAATACATACAAAATATGCCCATCCTTCAGGATGTATGAAACTCACAAACATAAAACTAAGTAGTGCACATGCATAAAAACTCAAGTATCGTGTTTTCTAACACAAAAACTCATGTGATAGATACTAACGCCACGAGTGTATAGCCAATACTACTACCCATAAAAAACAACTGCTTTTTCACTTATACCTTTTCCTACATTTATTATCACCAAAAAGCCTCTACTTATTCCCCAGATCCTAGTATTTAACTGCACATCATCATCAAAATTCCGTCCAATAGCATTTATTCAATAACATAAAAATAAACATACAATAATAGTGAAAGGCGACGGTAGCTTTCAGAACCAAAGTGAATGTATTATGCCTATAACATGTTGATGAAATACCTAATAATTTTTTCCTCTTTAAAAAAACTACCAAAAAGAATTCCTACCCCCCAGTATTTTTGCTGTAACATTTACTGCCTTAAGAATTAAACCCACGAAGTCCATTCTGTGTGGTGGTGTTCAATCCTGACTGGATGGAGTTTGTCTGAAAGACAAATGCTACTCAAGGTAGTGCAAGGCTAAATGTTGTAGGCAAGTCTCCGGGAAGACTTGTCTTTGAGACATAAATTCTAATGACAAAAAGCACATAAAGGGAACTTTTTCACTATACCATACCTCAAACAATGTGTCCTGTTTTCTCTGTGAGCTTGGGCAATTTGTCTGGCCTACAGAGAAGAGTCAGGGCCAAGTCTTTCCCAATTTCTTTGCTGTTTGTGATCTGATATTTGCATAACATAGGATGAAGCACTCTCCGTGCTTGGTACAGAATGGTCACGTAACTCCCACCCAAGGATGCAGGGGGAGGACAGAGGGTACACAGAAACTTCTTGCCCATTCCTCCTCGTGAGTGTTGTCTCAATGGCCATCTGCTCTGGGGTCTCTTCTCTGTGAGAGTATCTGTAGGCACAGTACCTACTTTGAAACAGTTTTAGCCCTCTTCCTGAAGCAACAATGCATACATTGAGGAGGAAAAGCCATTCATCAGACTGCTTCTACGGACATTTCCACTGGCCGACTAACGGGTCCTTGAGAAAGCTCCTGTGACTGACGGAGGTGGCTGGAGGTGCTGGGTGGCTGACAGCTGACTCCAAACTTGAGGACTCAGTGCCTGGGCTTAGGGACAAAGCCAGGTGTATTTTCTGGAGCATGAGATTTTTTTTATGTGCTTCTTTGTTAATTGTGTTTAGAAACTTTCCTCAAGGATTAATGGCTAAGTTTTGTGATGCCCCATACAACTAAGGCTCACCCTCATGCTGCACTCCCAAACAGGTGCTTCTAAGTGGCAAGGGGGCACTGAACTTCATTTAGTTAAGAGATTTGAACATATTATTGCTCTGGAGAGGAAAAAATGACTTCTACAGTATTCTACTTGGCATAAAGGGTTTACTAAGGCACATTGCTTGCACTTGCATTTATGTACACTCTGTTGAATTTAAGGCACTCTTTTATGTGATGAACACATGATTATTGAACTAAAACAAGAACAGAGGCAAAGCCTCCCAGAACGGGTGAGCTGTTTTGCTCTGCACGTGAAGGACTGGGGAACATTAACTGAAAGAGAGGAGCACCTTGGGTACCGATTTCCGTTGGCGCTGTTTCACGAGCAGTGTCAACATTAACAGTGGGTGAGTGTAAACACAAACCACGCACAAACACAAATTGCACCAAACAGCGAAAGCGTGAAGATGGAGAACATTGCACTGCAACAGACAGAACAGTCTTGGCAATTTTTCTACAGTCATCCTCCACCTTCGAAATAATTGTAGTTCTTGGACAGTTTGCACTCTTCCAGTCATGTTGTATTGTCTCATTCATACTCCTGAATAATCACACCCAGGAACAATCATCTGCCATTGATAAGTTCAACAGTTCAAAGCAGCTGAGCCTCTCTTACTTTCACAAGGATAATCAATGGCTGAATTCCTTTTTGGCAATAAAGATCTCAGTACAAAAGCAGCAATTTTTTTTAAAAAATATAAATCACCCAGCAAAGGCCTAGGTCCAATGCTAATACTTTTGTACAGGAAAATGCGTATAGGCATGTATAAATGGCTTTAAAATCTCTATTATGAATTGTTTACCCATATACTTTCTATTAATGAAATATTACCAGCAAAATAGCACACCTGGAGATGGGCTGCTTTTTTTCTCTTGGTGTTAAACTCTTGCAGAAGATAGCAAAAGGAAAATCCTAGACAAGACTAGAGAATCCTGTCATTGCCAAAAGAGAAAATCTTTATTCAAAAAACCATGATCAGTGACTCCTTACTTTGCTTCTTAGCACCACCGCTCTTCATGTTACTTGCAAATGAAGCCCCACATGCACATCGGCTGCTGCCACACCCTTCCTGTTGCTAATCTGTCTTTTTAAATTTAATTTCTTTTATGGTGGCTTTTCCACTGTTTAATTAGGCCACGGGGAGTAAAGGGAGGCAGTCTCACTGTCCCTTCAGAGTTTATTTCACAGACTGTTCCCTTCAAGGATTTTATTTCTGTCATTGAAAGCAGACATCCTCATATTGCTTAAACACAGAAAATGATTAATACAATGAGATTGTTATGCTCCTAGCTAAAATGGCCTTCTTTCTCATGTGAACTACAACAGCTCGAAAAGATGGGCGCTGACACTACACTACAGCTGACAGTTTTTCTTTTTTTAGTTGTACTATTATTGGGATCTGTAATACTGTGTGACCCATAATAATAATCCCACCACTCTCCTCATATTAATATCATAAATTCTGCAGACAGAGATGATATTATCATATATCAAATATGACCATAAAACCAATGTGATCTTAACACCTTTGGATTTATCTTGAAAAGAAAAATACTAGATAAAATCATTTATGCTGATATCACCAAGTCTTTACTGGGCTACAGTAACATGTTAAGATTACAGTATATTTTTAGGAGGATAGGCATTCCTGACAGATTTATTAATCTGTTCCTTGAGTTAAACTTGTGGATAGTTAATTTGTATGTTATTTAACAGTCAATGCTTTCCATTCTGTGTCCCTGGCCACAAGCTTGAAATTCCTCAAAAGCTGAATTCGGTGTAATATTCAGTGCATTTATTTAATAGCCTAGTTTAAAGGAGTACCAGTCAGAGAATAATATTTTACAGTATTTAAGTGGCACCTGCTAGTGCCACTGCAGTTAAAGGTCTCAAAGCTAATGCAAACACATTGCGGGTTAAAATGGCACGCTCAGCTTTGGAGTGATTTAAAATGAAATCCACAGCATGCAAACATGAAATTGACTTAATACTGGTTTCAAGTTATGTATGCCTGCGACCACTTATACTTCCCAGTAACGTGACCACAGTAGAGGACACTGGAACACTTAGGAAACTGAAGCAAAAGCTGAATTTTAAATACTGAAACCTTCAATTTGCCACCTCCTTCTTGCCACCTCTGCTCTCATCAGAATTAAAATTTCCAGACAGATCGCACAATGTGATTGTATGTTTGGACAACTGCTATAATAATAACAAAAAAAAAAAGAGAGAGCATAAAATGGATGAGATGCTGAGGCTGCCAAAGTAACTGTGCCACATGCAAACGTGACTACCCTTGTTTCAAGTAAAAATTTTAAGTAAAATTTACTCCAGCACACAGGAACTATCTACAGGCCTGTATACCACTTATACCTTCAGTCAAGAGCACTATGGCAGCAGAAGTGCTGTACTCATACAAAGTAATGATGGCGTAGTATTTGTGAGGAATTTTTATAGGGCACATAAACCGATGTGCTATGAAATCCCCTTTTACAGAGATACTCTGCAAAGCACCAAACAGGCTTGTCTGGGAAAAAAGAAGGCAGAAGCAGAACAAAAGAAAGCAACAATGAACAGCACAGCCTCAGAAATACAGATCAAAAGCTGCTCTATGGCCACCGGGAAGAGGATTCTTTCCCAATTTATTTGCAGTAAATGTATTCAGGCCCTAGGTTCAGCCACTTGTTTTGTATATCGTTGGCATGAGGCTCTGTCCCTCAAAGATCAGAACACCTCTGTGAGAAATTATCTACTTTTTTTCAAATGTCCACATCTTTCACGAAAAGCAACACGTGATGAAATTTCAGTATTATAGTTGCCATTAGGAACCAAATTTCTTTATGGGGTGCACAGGCATTCCAACAGGGTAAACAAGTTTTTCCTCACTGAGCAGTCATTTAAAGATCAGAGGCTCCAGTGAACTGCTAAAAAAGCAGATGGGAGTAAGTAAGGAGTAAGCAGAGTCCTGGCTCTGTCTCCCCAGAATGGATAGATAAAGGGGCAATGGTTGTTGCAGTTGGGAAGAGTAATTCTTGAAACACTTTCTAACAGCACAGTGCTACCAACCATTGCAATCATCTCACACGCCGTGAGAAGCCCATAAGCTCAGACATTTGAGGGTTTAATGTCCCAAGCTTCTCAAGTTGAATGGTTAAGAAAGATCTCTTTTCCACTTTTGAGGGAAAGAGGGAAATTCGGTGACTTGAAATGCAGTAACAGAGCTCTGAAATTACCACCAAGACCAAAAAAGAGCAGCTATGCAGCAGCATGTGGAGCTGGCAATACTGACATGCTGTTGCCTTCACTGTAACCGGAGGGCTGCAGGGGAACTGGGCTTTGGGCAGATGATCTCCCACACAACCCAGGCTCCCAGCTGTGACTATATGCTACAATCTACTGCTCGATACACAAATTCCCTTTGACACAGATGACTTTAATGGCTTCTTCTTTTAGCATTATAGTATATTGTATAATTAATTCAGGAATTAAAGCTGCCTAAATGCATTCAGACACAATCAGGCAGCTCTGGTGGAGCTCTTGCGATCTATTTTTTCAATAACCCTACTTCAAAGGTTGATGTTGCTACACATCAATACCATAACAAATGTCCACTCTGGATATTTACAAAATCTGTCCCATGGAGAAACTCAGATTTTTAAGACTCCCTACCAATAGCATATTTACATATTTTACTTAAAAAAAAAAAAAAAGAAAGAAAAAGTTTCCAAATGAAAAATTATATGGAATGTTTTTACTTTTATTGGGTAAATATGCTTCCAACATTTGAAATGAATTCCCATTTTTTTTTCAGTGTAATCAACTATGTGAGTTTTTCCTTAAGAAATTTTACTTTCCTCTTGAGGGTATCCAAAAAGCATTAAAAACCCAAAGAAAAATATACATGACAAACTGAAAGGTCAGAAAGGAGACTGTAATTGATTTATTTTCCTTAAGGGTGAAAAAAAGAGCTGGGGGGAGAGAAAAGGGGAGGAGAAAGAGGTGGGCTCAAGAAAAGGGGGGAGAGAAAATAAAGTTAAATTTGTCTACTTTCTTTTTTAATTTCAGCTTATTTCTTTAACCATGGAAGTATCAAGGATGGCTTTAACTGGCTTTGCTAAGTATCTGTACTAAGTATCTTAGAAGCCATTAATTTGGAAGCCACCTCCTCTTAACTCAAAAGCGTTGCTTCTTTAAGAGCAGCAATCAGCTGAGATGACAAAAAAAGAGACGTGTTCATTTTCTGATCTTAGAGTTTTGGGTCGTACTCTGAGTAGGGAAGATGGCATTAGCTGTGTTACACAGATGGCTTACTTAGAAGACGGATGATAGTTTTCTTTCCCTCAATACTAGCTGTCCAAAGCATGCATGTGGCACAATTTTGTACACAAATAAATATGTCATTCTTTCTTTTCAGTACCTTGCATGTGTTCTCATGCCAAAAATACACAGCCCTTTTTCAAGAGCAGTATGTTTACAACAAAGGAAACAAAATTTGGAAAGCAGAGAAAAGAGCAGCACTCTCACTCACTGATAGGAATATGGTATGACAGGAGGGATGAATAATCAAAGATACAGTTGATAGTTTACTGTTAAAATAAATTAACCAATCCCCTGACAAAAAGTCTTGCCTACTGTATTTTATAGATACAGCTCTGACATATTTTGATCACAAACAGTTTCAAAAGAGGATCACTTTGCCAGCTGGGCTGTTCTTACACAAAACCTCTATGTTTTGATCCAGGGAACATCAATCATCATGTCTCCAAAATCATTACCATTTATTGAGCACCCATTAATATGCTCAATGCTAAATAAAGCAGAGGAACATGCTGTCCTTATCCACATTTCTGATCATCCGTCCTTTATTTTTGAAGTCAGTTTGGCTCTGCATAAACTCAAAAGTCTAAAATAAACAAACACAGAAATATTTTGGTGACTGTGTATTACACTGTTATACTTTTTGTGTGCTCATTTATCTTTCACATTCTGTAAACATAAAATAACCTCATTCCAACTGCGGGGAAAAAAAAAACGGAAATTGAGACTCTGCAGGACAAACGTGCTTGCAAAAGGAGTTAGGCTGCAGAAGGGCCGCAGATTCTGGGTGTGCTTCGGGAAAGGGAGGACAGAACCCTGAGCAGCCACAGAGTTGCTGCAGAGAGCTAAGGATGAGAACAGCACCTCTGCTGTGACAGAGCTCAAAAATACAAGGAATTGCAAGGGGAAAGAACTTGGGCCAAGCAGTGGGATAAACGAGGCATTCAAACATCAGCACTGACTAGAGGATCTATTGCCTGCACATAGAAGAACATTTTGCTATGCCATGTTCAGTTTCTCTGATGTAAATTAAGTACCAATTTATGGATTCAAGCTCATAGATAATATATCATAGGTAATGGCTATCCACAGGAATTCCTAACAGTGAGGATGTTGCTTCTGAAGAAAAGACAATACACCTTTTACTAGAGAAAAACCTAAAACATCTCCCTAGTGAAAGTCAAACCTTTAAGAAGTAAAAACAAAGATTAATATTGACTAAAATAAAGACTGAAATCTACTTCTGGTTCAGCTTTTCTAAAAATACCGTACCTGAATAACCTCAGAGATCATACTATTGGCAAAGTATTTGTTGAATGTTGATCATCAGCATACAAAAATTGATATAATTCACCATTTTAGAAAAGGAATGAATATGTATCAGTTGGCTGCTCTTAACAGTTCTATCTACCTGCTGCGTTAGAGAAGAAATAAAGGTGATGTTCATAAAGACAATGATAAAATTTCCTTCACTTAATAGGCAACTCTCTGATTACTGGCCACTGGAGTATTAGGTTGAATTGCATCACTGATGAATAGCCAAGGGACTCAGTTAACAAAAATCAGTGCTTTTAAAGTCTTTAATGATCAGAACAAAATGAATGAAAGCATTTGTCAAGATTATGATTGTCATTAGAAAATGCTAATTACATATTAGTTTAATAATTACTACGTGATCATTTAGAAAAATTATTAAATTTTTTTACTTACTTTGAAGAATTAACTTTTTTTTTACAAAGTGTTCACAATAGTGCTTTCAGAAGCTAAAAATTTTAAGATTACAGAGCTTCTGAAGCTGGGCTGCTACTGTTGGAAACCTCCGATCTGAGTTTATTGCCAACCCATCTGATTTTGATCACTTGATGATATATATTATAACCCTCTTAAGGAAAGTTACAGCAGAGTAGAACTCATAAAGCACAGGTAACTTTCCTACAAAACCAGCTATACAATGAAAAGTTTAACTCCAGCAAAAATCTACTTGCTAATTAACACACATGTGTTAAGTAATATATATCACTTCTCAATATTGAGCTGAGATCTGACCTAAAAATTATGGTATTAGGCAAGTAACAAATGTATCTGTAAGAGCTGCTTCATCTGGACAGAACAACAGAGGACTATAACACCAGTATTACAATAAGACTGCTTACCTTTGATAACAAAAATACACTCACATTTTCCTGCAGACCAATGTTACACCAGTTCTAGAGCTTAAAATGCATCAGCAGCCACTAACTTGACCACAACAACAACAACAAAAAGCATCGGGCACTAAAGTGAACTCAAATAGAATTCTTTTCAGCCAATAAGAAATTTTGCCATTCCAATGAAATCTATGAATAATACAGTACTTAAGTTCTTTTGCCCAAGTGCAAGTACAAAATTCCCCCCCCAAAACAGGTTTCCTATTTTCAGTTTAAAGTTTATGTTTTAAACAACCAGCAGCAGCTCAAATAACACACTTCCTTTTCAGAGGAGCGCATAAGTGAACTATATCTATATAATTGAACTACTAACAATACGGCTTTAAAAAATACACCCAGAATAAAACCTGAATACTATAGAAAATATTTCATATGTTATTTCTCATGTAAGATCAACATTCTGACTTGGAACAGACCCCTGTGACAAAGTGGCACATCTCTGCATTATTGTCTTTAAGAACATCTTAATTCTATTTAGCAATGAAACAATATTACACCAGTGCTCTTGTTATCCTTAGTAGTATCTACTTAATATGGGGGAATTTGGGTAACGGGACAGTAATTTTACTTGAGCTTTGCAAAGAAATAATTAAGGTTGACTACTTCAAATGCATGCTAATTCCAATCATAGTGTAGAAGCATAAACGCTGCCTCTGACTGATTTCCATAGTGGCTACAGCAGAAAGACAAAGTAAGCTTCAAAATAAAGCAGACACGCTACTGGCAAACCAAAGTCCTGTCCATCCAAGCCTGTACAATTCTCTTAATCTCTTCTGGCAGTATAACTTCATAGAATGGCTTAGGTTGGAAGGGACCTTAAAAATCATCTAGTTCCAGCCCCCTGCCATGGGCAGGGACACCTCCCACTAGACCAGGCTGCTCAAAGCCCCATCCAGCCTGGCCTTGAACACTTCCAGGGATACTTATTCCTGATCAGACTCACTGGTAGAGTAAGAGTCATGGGTAAGAAGAGCCAAAGCTCAAGAAAGCCTCCTCAGGTTGAGTCTTCAAACCTGGTCTTGAGAGGCAATTATTTTGGCTTCTTTGAATTGAAAAAATAAAATAAAATCAAGGGATTAATGCTCTGAATAGTTGCTCAAGCAACAACTGAAACACAACCATATGTAGATAGAGTGTAAAACCTCTTAGCACTGGCTAGAGTCAGCCAGGAAGCAGAGGAATACTATGGCCAGAGGACAAAGCACCTCAGGACTTCAGCAAAGGAATATGGAAACCTGCACATATACATCACACTGCTTGGAAACTTGCCCAGGTCAGTAGTTTCTCAGGAGCGTGAGTTGTCCCTGCAATATCAGTCGCAGTTCTGTCTGACTCATTGCAACTACAGTATCACCACATTTGCCACTCGTGTTGGCAGTTTTAGTCTAAGGAGTGAATGGGGATGGAAACTGAACTACTCATGTCTAATGGTGGTAGCTGCAGATCAAGGTTAAGACATTAGCAGGGCCACACAACAATCCTACACTACTTTTCTTTTGTACCTGCTCTATGGAATATAGCTGTTCAGTCTCCGTGGCTGTCAATCTGGCACTTTTCATAAGTACTAAATTTAAATAAATAAATAAATACATGAAATTATATGTTTCAACTTGTCATTCGGGTAAGATCTGTTTTATTGCTGCAATTTTTGCTGTAGTATTTACAAATCCATCACAAAAGTCTCAATGATGCAATCCCTTTATAAAACAGTTAACTGTGGAGCTTCTTCCAAAAAAGCCTTAGATGCTGTGACAGTCATATTAAACCTACATTAAAAACAATCTTAAAAAAAATATAACTGCAAGTTCTGCTTTTAGGGAATTTTTATAAAGCTCACGTTCCAGAACTAGGCACGTACAGGTCATTTAACCAATATCCATGTTAAAACAAATTTCCGGTATTTAATGTTAGTACTAAAAGATATTTAACCCTTGAAAACCAATCTCAACCCTATTTTTCTGTTAGTGAGCTCATACACATATGTGACTTGCCATTTTTTCTTTTACAAACTTTTTTAATACAAAGTTGAGAAAAAACCCCATTTCTGTATCTAGTATGTTAATTTGATCTGTACATTTTTAAAGAAACACCTATTTTCATAAGGACACAATCAGTTTAGTTACTGATTGTGGCAAATAAATACTGCTTGGATTTGCATTATGGTGATATAGAAGGGTAATATATATCTGAAATTTGGTTTTATACCTATATTTTTACATAATACCATATCTGAAATTTTATTTTATACCTATATTTTTATATAATACCATTAACAGACTATCTTTATTTTTAAAAGAATACTAAATAGGCTATCAACTTCGTTGTGCAACTTGATTTTGAGATGAGAATATAAAATGGGAAGATTTCTTCTGGAAGAACAATTAAATGCAGAATATATACTAGCATCCAAGTAACAGTCAGACCAAGTTAGAGCAGAAACTGGACTTTTCAGGAACACATTTTCAAATAAACCTAATGTTATGCCTTCATCTAATACCGGTGCTTTCATAGAAGTGAGGTTAATGGAGATAGAAAGAACTAACAGATATCCTACATTCCTTATATCAACTTAGAAGAGATATCTTTGCTTTCAGCATGCAGATGTGGCTGAGGTGCAGTAGAATACCAGAGAAAATACATTAATAGCTGCATGAGACTTTTTCCTATATACTAGAAGAGCTCACATGCACCAACAGCTACTGCTGATGCAGTCAGGAAATAACATGCAGGTTATCAAACCCTGCTACGTTTTCTATAAAGAACTGCTTCAGAAGCAGCAGAACCAACAGTCTCAATACTAAATAGTTGCATCTTGCACACACTCCTCAGCGTGGCATCTATCATGTCTACGAGTAACATCCAAACTGCAGCTTTTTTCTTTAGCATGGTCATTAATGGTATATTCCTGTAAAATCAATTTGAAAATGACAGGAGGTTGCAAAGTCCTTTTAGCTGAGGGAGGGAGAAGTGACATGTAGGCAGGCAGCCAGCAACAGCATGGTTACCACCACACTATTTCCAGGCCAAAAAGGGAATATACATCTTATTAAAATGATGTTTATTTTATGTGTAAAGGATAGGAGTAAAAAGAGTCAACCGAACAAGCTTTGTAAAAATACATACTTTCCCTCTCCTTCCTCCTACACAAAACTCTTGCCGAGCAGGACCTCATGTGAGAAACCAAGCAACGCTCTGCAGGTCGCACACTTCCACTCCTCAACCCTTCTTTTGCATTGCTGCACTTCCTTGGCCCCATGACTAACCTCTCTTCCTCCTCTCTTCTACCACCAGAGACTTTGCTCCCGCCTCCAGCCACCATAATGCCAAACCCAAACCAACAGGGCTGTCTCCTTCCACTCAGGACCATATCAGCATGAGGAACAGCACAAGGCCTAATCCTTCCCTGCATGGAAACAACAAGGGTTATTCCTTTGGACTTGGTGCCATGCTTTGCCTGCACCATACTCACGCCTCACTACTTGGTAACCGCTGAGAACTTTGGACATAAGTTACAGAAGCTTGTGCCCAAGCCAATAAGTCCAAGATCACACTGAGTATGTTTTTATTTTAATAAAGACTGTATGTTTTAATAAAAAAAAAAAAAGTAATAGAAGGTTCTCATACAATCACCTGAATTCTGGTGCTAGGGCTTGAAGTAAATATCAATTACCATGCAATTTATAATTAAATGTGAGAGCTGGTGATACTGGAACAGAATCAAACAGACAACCTGCAACTGAATGTTCTGGGCAAACAGCAGCCCAACGTTCAAAAAAGCACAAATTACAAACTCAGAAGAACAGACAGTTTAAAGAGATTTTCCCATTTGTGCAATTTCTAAAACAAAAAAGCACCCCAAACAAAAACAAAATAAACCCCCAAACAAACAACTTCCTCTCCCCTCCAAAAAAAGCACCCTGAAGTTTCCCGAGCATAAAGCAAACTAGCTGTGGTGATAGTTCTGCTGTGACGTTCTGATAAAATTCCAGCCGTGTTTCTTTATCATAAAATCTACCAGAGATAATATGGGGCTTGTATGATTCTTTTTTCCCCTAGAATTCTTCATGGTATAGATACAATTAAGAAAGGAACTTATAAGAATATGACAGAAGGGAAAAAAAGAAAAAGAATGAGACTGTACATGTACAAGAGAAAGCATGTGTGAGAGACAGGACAAGATAACAAAAGACAGACAAGACCTTACGGATGGCAAAGGAAACCTACAAATACATTTTATAAAGTACTGCTTTTTGATCCCCTGGAGTGCATTTACACAACAGTCTACCTAGTGTGAATGCTGCCTTCTCCCCATCTTCTTTTCATTCCTTTCAGATTTTCTTGCCTGCCTGTCAAAAGTGTCCACTTTAACATCAGGTAGGTATACTGATTTTTAGTACAATGCCAGCAAAGGAGGATAAAATTAATAACACATTACTATTTGTTAAATCATCTCTGAAGTTACGCAATACTACTACTCGGTTACTCATATTTCTTTTTGCTTATTAACCACTTCACCTTAGAGCAGGAATTTATCAATTAATGCATGTTTGCATTACAGAATCCCTGTCATATGGCATAGAAACATCTTTTTGGTGTTTCCTACTAATCTAAGTTAACCTGCTTAGGAATCTGTGATCACAAATTCAGCTAAAACCAAACAAACAAATGAACAAACCCCTGTTGATGGAAAATAACGTGTAGGAACAACTCCTTTGGCAGTCCTAACATTCTTTTGGATTTGAAAAATATATTAAGTTGACTTGTAACAATCCTATTTTGAACTGTGGCCTGATTCCATTCAATTGATATATTATTGAGAGACAAAAATACATGCTTAATATGTTGTTTAAAAATTAAGAGTCAGGAATGATTAGAACACAGTTAAAATATCTTCAGTCTGTTTTCCCTTCTGATATGGGTAGATGAATTTGAGAATCAAAAGTTAAACAAAGAAGTGTAAAATACAATTATATTCTAACATAAATACATTACACTCCAGAGATAGCAAAATATCAACAGTAGTATTAAATCTGCCCTGCAGTGAAGAGGTATGAAGCAATTCATTAAAACAGAAGAAGAAAACTAGCTCATTCTGCAGCTAACAACTGCTAACCCTTTTTTTTTTCACGAAAAAAATCTCACAATGTATAGTTTTGTTCTGATTTTCTTTATATGCAAATGCAGAATGTGTGGGATTTGCCTTCACATGCTCTCATACTATTTGGGGAATGGGAAGTCGGCAATGGAAGTTCAAGATTCAGTGGCACTTTCTGTCTCTCTTTGATTACTCTTGACTGTTAGATTACTGCACATGATCAGCAAAATGAGAGGTACTGGAAAAGTAGCCAACAATGAAAACTGGAACCAAACCTAACAAAATACTGTGGGAAGATTTAGTTTTGAAAACAACAATATGCAAATGTTGTCTTTCCTGAATATCCTTAATGCACATTACTGAGATACATGGTAGCTAGGGCTCTCTATTCAGTTTGAAAGGTAAATAAATGCAGGACGAGATGCAGTTCCTGATGCAAAATCCAATTTTCTTATTTTTATTTTTTAAATCAAGCAGAACAGATTTTTTTCATTTAATAAGCCTCTCTTTCTTTGTGAAATTGAACATAGTTGCTGCTGAAACTTACGAAGTACTGCCCACTGGGAGAGTTCTATGGCAGAATAAGGCACAAAGAAAACATAATAAAATAAAATTTTAAAAAGTATCAAATTACAAGTAGAATATGAATAATAAAATCTAAATATTTCAAGTGTGTGGGATATAGTTAGGGAGCTGAAACATAATAAATAGACCTACCTACGCCAAAATTTCGTCAACTTGGAACTTGAGTGGTACTTGGTCCTGAAGCAGAAGCATGCTCAAGGTTTGTTGTAGACATCTACTAATGCAAATCCTCTTAGTCATAATTCCTTCATAATCATAGTTAAAGCTGAGTCCTAACATGAGCCCTCCACTTGATTTTGAGCTGTGTGCAGAAGATATTACTGCATGTAGCATCAAACCCACTCATAACAATAACCATAGACTAGCCATCTAGGTTGGTTCTCACTCCAGAAACATAATTCATTCTACATCTTTAAATCTAGCTCCCAACCAGATCTAGCTCACACACACAGAAAAAAACAACAGTTAATCCAGAAAGGAGAGAATGGCTAAAACTTAAAGCAGAATAATTTATCCGTTGCTAATGTGAACAATGTGCAGTGCTCTGCTGGAATTCAAAAGCTGCCAGTCTTCCAAGACTTTTCTCCAGTTGTCCTTGGCTGTCCAAAAGGGCTTAGTTTTCTTACCCCACAAAAGAAGCAATCATGCAGCAATCATTTTGTGGGTACACTTTTGAGATATTGCTAAAGAACCTGTGACAAATCACATAATTTGGTTTGTGACAAAATAACCACAAACCAAATAATGTCTTGGCTACAGGTGCGTTTGGGTACTTTGGCTTAGTTTGGCTGTTGTAAAGAACACAGAAGGTAGCACAGGGCCAGCAAGTAAAACAGCTAAGCACAGAGGGAGCTCATTTCTCACTTAGGTAAGACTGATTTCAGAGCATGACATGAATGTAGCTACCCTTCCAGGTCATGTTTTTTTTACCAGGCCTTAAAATTATCTTAGTTCTTGTCAAGTATGGATTATTTCATAATGTAAAATACATAAATAAATAAAAGTCCTTGATGATATCTTCCATTAAAAATATTCCACTGTTTATCCAAGATGAACCTAATCTAATAAGGATACACTCTAATCAAGCTGTAGTGACTATTCAATGTGTAACTGAGCTACAACTTAGTGGGGGAGCATACACCACCCCAAAAGCACTTCCCTGTGGCAGTTCATTACTCTGCCATTGCTGAAAGAGTTAAATGTAACCCATCCTGACTATATAACGACTGACTAATGATTTCACTAGTGTGAAATATATCAGAAATAGTGAGCCATCATTGTCTGCTCCCTAAATTTTGAAGAGCTAGCCCTCGCAGGACAAGGCTGCTTCCTACAGGTTACCACACTATGCAAAATACCTTGTCTCAGTTACAATCATATTAGCACTTTCTACATTAGAATCCTTAATTGTTGTTTTTGTAAAACAGTTAAATCTTTACAATACTTTGTTCTTGGTAAGATTACCGACCTCAGTGTTGTTCCCGACACTATTAAAGCACAATGAAAACAGGATTGTTGTTATTATCATCTTCCCTCCTCCCCTGGGAGCACAGAAACACCACCAAACATTTAGGGATGCCCAAATGAATTTAGAATTTCTCACCTGAGTTACTCATGCTTTTAGTAAACTGCCTCTGGTCTGCCACCATTCCAGCCTCTACCGTTGCAGAGAACAATATAATTAAAAAGAAAAAAAAAAAAAACCCACCACATAACAATCCTTCCTCTCCAATGCTATGACCAAATCATGCCTATATAATTTAAGTCTGTATGTTCATTGCCAAATCAGATGCAGCAAATAATTAGAACATGTATGTTCTATAATATTAGAATAATATTAAATTAGAAATGTATGCATTTGGTTTTCAGCCATGGATATGCATACATCTACAGCTGCACAATCATGTTCCCTGAGGCAGAATTACAGGGCAGATACGTGAATCAAGCAACGGGGAGTGTCTGTTGCCCAGTATCTTCAGCTACCTCCTATTAAACTGACCATCACAAGGTGCTCAGAAATTCACCAGTGAAAGTGTAGAAATACAGCAGGGAACCAGTTTCTGGTTAAAACATAATGAAATAGTGGATTTTCCCAGATTTTAAAAATAATTTAATTTCTTATATTTGTAAAATATGTATGAAAAAATAGATTCTTCATAACAGCTTGCAAGTTGTCTACAGATTTATATATCAGGAATAATTAAAAAAGAACGCAGGAAGAATTCCTGAGCTAAGTACGTTGCAGTCAGCCAATAAAATGCATATTTGTTGGAAAGTTTGGATTGTTTATATGAATAATAAACATCTACCTTACAGGTATTATGCTTGCTAGCTTGATTTTTTTTAACAGATGCACTTTTAAACTTGTGTAGGTAACATTAATTTCATCTGCTTGCAAAGAGATTTGACTGCTGAAGTAAAAGACGTGAACTTTTCTTACACAGACCCAGATGAATCCCTGTCTCTGTTTCCTTCTCCTCATGGATGTTTTTTGTCTGCTTCAATACATGTCAGTGGTCTTTAAAATAGCTTTTCTAATCATTATCCAAATCGACAGGAAAGGCACCAAATGCATCAGGAATAAAATAAGTTAAATTAAAAATACATAAATGCAGAGCTTTAGACAATAAAATAATCTGTCCAATACTTAAAGGGCATCCAGAAAATAGCGATCCCTCTGTTCCTTGTTTGCAATGAAAACAGAGTCCAATTTATGCAGAATTGATCAAGCAGTTTCTTTCTTCGTATTTAAACATTTCTAAGAAGAGTTCAAAAAGCTTGTGCTGGCCAGGATGCCGATCAGAAAGGGAACGGCAGAAGGGGCGAGGGAGCAACTCTAATTTCATTAACCCTGAAATTCTAAATAATTCGCTATATCCTTTTGGAAGAGTACACGGCGCGTAGGTGACAGAACGCAGGTGTGGGCGTCTGTCATAATAAAGGTGGTTTGGTTGAGCGCAGCGGAGCGGCGGTGAACCTCAGCGAGAGATTACACACAGACCTATTGGCAGAACATGGCAAGGGAGAATGTCAGATTTCATACTCGGCAGACACCTACAGCAACTGATGCCTTGTAGTCAAAGGCTGTTAAATTACCTGTGAAGGGTTACTGGCAGCCCTGAATGTTTTTCTCATTGTTTATTTAGTTCCAAAAGCTCTTGGTCTTTGTGCTGATTGCCCTAACTGACAGCACAGGAAATCTGGACTTTGTAAACAGGGCGCTGCTGTATTGAATTACAGGTAACAAGTGTGTAATCAACCTGCTGGGGCTGGACCTTTGCAAAGAAATCTTCAGAATACAGACAGAAAGAATAGGTTTCAATACGGGGGAATCAATTACGTTAGCAGATGAGTCTAAAAAGAGATCAATTTGAATCCTTTGTGCTTATTTCCTATAGCATATTCGGAAAAAGAAAAGATGGCGGAAAGGTAATTAAGTACTTTATTCATTGTTGCAATAATATTATAGAAATTAAAGGCGAATATGATTTGAAGTGTCCTCATTATAACCATATTAGTTAAACAGTCCTTAGCTGCAATATGCTTTATAAAAAAGATAAAAGAAAAAGCTTGCAGGTTGTTGTTCCTAAAGAAGAGTTTCTGTAGTCAAATTACATAAACTGGAACAAAGACCAACTCAAAATGAAGCAGTCATTTTCGATCTTCTAAAAGGTAAAGAAAACCTCTATAAAACAGAGGTCTAGTGAAATCTAATACTGTGATATTTCTGCTTACTAAAATAATATAATAAAGTTGAACAACCACCCCCCCTCACAGACCATAGATTTATATGAGGTATTTAAACTGTAATTGTTAATTAAAAAGCATAAATAAAAATCCAGTGGCAATCAGTCAACAAAATAACCCTATGCCAGACAACACTGAGTCACTGAGCAGTACAAGAGAAGAAATCCTTTTTTTTTTTTAAACTCATCAACACAGACCTGTTCCATCTGTGTCCAGGGCCACCATGGGCAATAACATTCACTAAATAAAGAAAAGCTTAACAACAAAGGTTTCAAAATATATTAACATCAGACGATATTTCCAATCCGAACATCATTTATTAAAACCAATACTGTATGCTATCATCTTATTATGCCCCAAAGACCTGTTTTTGCAGTTTGAAATTATAAGAAAAACAAGGTTTCATTAGTGTACTCACTGATGATGATAATTTTAGACTACTTGCACTATTGGAATTTATGCCATGTTAAAGCAACTGGACTTACATTGTTAAATTTTATTCCCTCTAGAGAAGCAGATCTACACTTTGGCATCCAAAATTTCTTTTATGTGCTTGAGAAATATGTTCTAAAATTGACTTTCATTTCTGTTTGCTCATCTGTTGGTATTTATGTACTAATATGTCCCTAATAACTGAAATTCCTGACCTACTTGGGAGCAGAAGGTTATTTTTTGCAAATACACAACAATATATTAAGTACGACGTTGCCCGGTTAGAAAACCTTCAACTGAACCTATGGCACAGAAGAGAACGATAGAAGCACTAGAGCATTTTTTTACCAGCTGATTCAAGATCTAGGCTCCAATAGACATATCAGACAGAGTTTCAACGAACTTTCTTAAAGACTATTAAAAAAGTTTCGGTCAAGAGAGAAAGTCAGATAACTTCTAATGACAGTCTGTTGACACATATGCCACTTGCCTGACATACTCTACCTGCCTAATGTTCCTGTAAACACTTGTATTTATCATGTATACCAAGCTTTTCAGAAGAATGACATCCTTTGCTAAGCCACCTGAAACAGTTGGTGAAGGATTTTTAAAATCTGACTCACAACAGTATCGGCTTGTGACAGCGAAAAGCACTGGTCCAGTGTTGCACTGTGTAAAACCCTACACATTTCTGTCCATTCCAAATGTACCACCCTTTGATGGTACTGGAGATCTGTCTGCTCTTGTCTCATGAAAAGCATTTGACATGGACATCATTTCACATTTTTCTACTTCCCATTTGCTTTTCAACACACTTTACATAGGCATGATGACTAAAAACTCATTAGCACTTAAACTAAGGTTCCTATCATGTAAACATTAGCACATGTATTTAAGGTCTCACTTGATTCTCCTAAAATCAATGTTAATAATTCAGCTGCACACTTAAAATTAAGTACACGAACACTGATATTCATGGGTAAGAACTGAACACCTACTTAGCCATATATGGCACATAAAAATGGAAAACGTATGGATTCCATTTTATTGCATTTTGCCTTTTGTCTGAAACACTGCTCAGCTTTCTGTGATAGGAACACCATGAAATGGAACATAGGGAATGGCGCGGCTGGCCTTTGCACTGTGGATGGAGAAACAGGTCAACACTCCAGCTTCTCTTAAGTGTTTTTAATCACCTGAAGTTCGCTTTTAAGTTACTCTTTTCCTCCTCTTTCTCTCGTTTTTATTCTCTTTTTAGAAAGCAAATTTAAAAGACTTCTTCTCCAGAATCATTTGTTATACCGAGGCACTATTAAGTTAGATGTGGGCATGTAACTGCCCCCTTTCAGAGCACCAACTGCCTATCTGAAAAAAAAATACAAATGTCATTGAATATATAGATCTAGCCTTTCTTCTCAAGGACAAACACAGTCTGTCACGTCAACTGGAAGTGCACATCTTCCAGAACAAATTCTTTATGTGATCACTTCCTGCACTGAGCACCTATCCTAGACACATGACGGCATTTAAATTCAAACCCACAAAAGAGAGCCCGTTGTCCTAGTACAACAATGAAGCAGCATAGACAATGCTGTACTCTTAACTAGATTTGCATTGATAATATATAGCTGTAATTCTGCCTCAATTAAAAGCATATTTCAGCAGAAGCCTAGAATATGATAGCTGCTCTATGCATTTTAATAGTACAGATCCAGAATTCTTGCCTTTGCTAAATGTATATCGGTAAAATGGTGTCAGAATTCTACTTTACATAAATAAAGACTGATCATATTAAGACAAAATCCTGCATAACCTAAATGTATATTAATGGCAGCAACCCAGAAACTATAGCAATCTTTACACTCTAGATAAAAATCAGTAAGCCTATTTCAACTGACTTCAGGTTTTAAAAGCAAAAGTGTTTTATTCTCTCCAGGAAAAAGAAAATATGAAAAAAAATCAATATACAATACCAAGCGTTAATGAAAATGCTTAACCGGTTCTAAATATTAGCATAGGAGGAACATGCTATTACATGACTTTTGCAGCTACTAAAGTCAAGTTAATTTACCCTGTACTTAAAAAGTTAATACAGGAAATGCAAAATTCTTATTGCATTTAAAAAAAATTCTGAAATAGTAAAATATTCATCTTTGATTTTCATGTCATGCAATTCTGTTTTAAATTTAGAAGTGAAAGACTGATGAAATACTGGATTATGTATTTAGTACAGGTTTTCCTAGGAATCCTGTCACTGTAAACATGCATATATGTTTCTGCAAATTTCAGTGTCTGGAGACTACACAGTTTAATATTTAGTTTGTTTAGTGTTATTTACAAAATTAGTTACATCATGGCCCATTACATGTGGTCCAGATTGGGGGATATCACTGGAATGGACCAAAACGGGTAGCAAATGTAACCTATGACAGTGAGAGTATTCTGAAGAACACACCTGTTTTCATTTATGTCATTTCCAGCATTTCTAGAAAGTTATTGGAAATGTTGTTCCCCACTATTAAAACTAGCCATATATTACATTAACTGTCTGACTTTTAAGTGACTAATTGTGATAAGCTAACACAAATCCAAGTATAACATTACCTCAAAAGAGTACCTTTCTTGCTTATAATTAACCATAAGGGGTAGGCGTAGGCTGCTTATAAAACCATCTAACGCTACTGTAGGGGCACTGACTTATTCTTGGCATTATATGATCAAAGGTATACAATAGAAGAAGCAACGCGTGTGTGTGCATAGCTCTCGCTATAGATCTTTATCACATGGTATTCTGCTCTGACTTTTGTTCAAGGCCAGGGGCACGTCATCCTTTGCAGTTTGGTTTTGCTATGTAATGTCCCTGTCCCAAACCTGTATATACTCTTCAAAGTATTAATTCAGGAATATAATATCCTGGAAGTATTGCTCCTTCACTGGAAAATACTGAAGTCATGGACCCATATGCTGACTAGTTAGAAACTGGGCCAAGAAGTTCCCTGTAAATATTAATAGATTTATTGAACATGTTGCTGGTAATGCTCGATTTTGCTGCATTAAGCAGCACAAATATTCCCTAATAAATGAATGCAAACTAGAAGCTATTTTAAATGCCTTTCTGAATAGGTATAAACTTGCCTTGAATAGATACAAACATGCAGATACTTTTAGACTAGTAGACGAGACAGATAAACATGATTGCTTGTAAAACAGAGCTTTACCATTGAAAAAATACCAGTACAAGTTCTTATCTTTCAAGGGAAAATTGCATTACTTAGCCTATTAATGGAAATCATAAACTAGCCTTTTCAAGAAGCAAAATGAACAAACACGAGCATTAAAAAAAAAAAAAGCAAAAAAAAAAACCCGCTGAGCAATGGCTTGTCCAAAGCAGCCTGTAACTTAGGTTTTTACTACTTCTGCAAAACAAAGTCTTGGTTCATAAGAATCTATTAAGAATTCAGCAAGATCAATGAAAAAGAAAAAAAAAATTGAACAAAACCCTTCCTACGTACAGCTTCCAGACCAGTTTTATAGCTTTAAGAGTGATAAAATCATCATGACAGTGACCTGGCTGGTATAGTCTTTAAAATTTCCATCTGACTTGGTTGATAGGAAAGAACCCGCCTATGCAAAATCAGCCCAAACTTCATTCATCTAAAATTATAATTCTACTGCAAGTAGAACTTAATTTCAAAAGGGAAAGCTAAACACTGCATAAAGCCCACTATAGATTTATTCCATTTTTATTTGGTTTAATATGTGGTGGGGAAAAGCATACAACCCTACTGACTTGATTACAAGAGAATATTAATAGAGTAGGTCAGATGATGAAATTGTATGGAGCACTAACTTTCACTTTAAGTCCTCCTGCAGAACTGTTGGTAAAGTATAAACTCTTACTCTGGCTTATCACACACTTACTTTCTCACCTGACCAAGTTTTATAATGAAATAATTTTATTATTATGGTCATTTTACTATCTGGTTAAAAACACAACACCACAATTCAAACATTAAAAAAGCTAACATAACAATTAAGCTACTTAATTAAAGAGATGCTGAAGACAAACTGGACCGCAACAACATATAACTGCAGTACTAACTTCCAGCTAAAATCAGGAAAATTTGAATGGCTGGCTCTTCCAGCAGGTACTACCAGCATACTACCGTGGTGTGATAGATTCTGCTTTGCTGAAAAAACGCAACCACCTAAAATGTCAGGATGCTTAAACTTAAAAAAGTCACACGCTTATGAAATATACAATTACTCCATACATTGAGTTCAATACAATAACGTGTACTGCAAGAAAATGTTGCAACTCAAACTAACACATGATGAACAGCGGGAAGAGAAGTCATGATATGCAACCAGTCATTAATCAACAAGGCATAAAAATACCCACAAAGCTCTAAAGGAAGTTTATGGACCATGTTACACTTATGTCCCACTGAAGGGCATAAGCAAATTCAATACCGATTATTAACAAAACTGATCTTTCAAAGAGTCTGAAAACTTGGATAATAATAATCATAAATAGCTCACCTAAGTTGAGCAGTGATGAACAGGACAGTGCACACTATAACAAATAATATCTCAAAATAAAAAACAAATTGCATCGTTCCACTTAAGAGCTAACATACTGTTGAAGGTAGTTCACAACTGACTTGCTTGCTTCTAGTGTCTTACTAAAAGTTCTCCAAACACAGAACATATCGTATCCCTATGGAGTCCTGTCTGATGAGAGAAACGGTCTCCTGGGATAGATAATGGATTCAAGCACAGCTCCCACATGCTGGAGCAGTATGATCCTCCACTTTGGATGCAGTAAATCATGAGAAGAGATTTATTATTGCTATCTAACTCCAATTAGAAAGTTTCTCAATCACTTTCCAGAGCTGCAAAAAAGTGCATATCTAGAAATATAGTGGGATTTAAAGCAAAGAGAAGAGCCACCGTCACAGTATGTCAAATGTAAAAAAAATACAGAAGACAGAACATGAATCTCTACTTAGTCTTTATTGAAATGATAAATGCAATTGGAGCAGTCTCAGCAGACTTGGATTATGGAAAACACTATCTGAGATCAGCTGCCTGGAAAGTACATTAAAACTGTTGGTAAACTCCGTACTCGTATATTCAGCTGAAAGTTTGTCACTGGTGCTTTTTCTGACCAATTGAGCATCGCTGGTGAGATCAAACAGCGTCGTGTTTGTACAACAAACCTACAACGTGTGGCTCTGCTGCAGCGTCGGTAACATAATATATCTGAAATAGCCACACACAGCAGTTTTCTGTATCTCCTATACCTTTAACTTAATCAGACACAGTGTGACTCACAAACGTCTGAGATCATTTCTTACTTTCTGCTTGTGTGAGCTCAGGAAGACCCATTTAATTTATCACCAAATAAAGGCACAAATTGCTGGTGCTGGTGATTCTGGTATCAGCCTGCAATTGCAAGAGTGAGGAAACTTTTTGGTTCAAATGACATTGTCTACTTTTCAGTATTGCTCTCTTTGACCAAATATTCTTTGATTACTTCATAAAACTCTCTTAAATTCATCACCAAATCAAGCCAAACACTAAACAGTGTTTGTGTTTTCACTTGGCTTCATTTGGCTTTTAGAAACCTGTATATAATGCTTCCTTTCATGACTAAATCCTGACAGGTTATCCATGTTCAGGTTTATATTAATTATGCATATATAAGTGAAATAAAAAATTCAATGCCAGCCTGTATTTTAAAATAATTTTTGCCACACCACAATAATGAAAACATAACGTCACTGTAGAGGACATACTGTTTGGTTGAATGACAATACAATACCTATGTGCATCCTGTGCAGTCAGAAAAGACTTGGCAAGGATTCACGATGCAGACAAAGGAATTCTTTCAAGGACATGTAGCAAAATAACCTGAAGTTATGAGACAAAAAAACAGGACTAAGCAAGACCAGTCTGGAACGGCCTTCCTCAAGCTGGAATGGGAAAAAAAGAAAAGCACTCGGAGTTGTAATCCTTCACTTCTTTTTTATCTCTGGACATGATATTTTGTAATTTAGGGCAATAATTTGCCACTGCTATATGAAATCTACAGTGTTCACAACTGTAGAGGTATAGTCAGTGTAAGAATGATTGTACCATCTGGCCTGAAACTTGAGTTACCTTTTTTTTTTTTTTCCCTAGTTCTATCTTTTCACTGAAGAAGTGGTTTACTGATCACTCTTGAATGTTTAGTTATGTTCTGCTTTGGAAAGTAAGACAGGAAAAGAAGAGGGACTGTGGATCACAAGACAAGAGATTTAAAACCAACTCTAATTGGTTCACTATGACAAATGATATAAAAAAGTAATAGTTTCTAACTGATATAAGGTTTACTTCAGATGTTCACTATCATTATAGAAAAGGAAAAAAAAAAATCACATGCAAAGGTCAGATTCTGCCACTATTACTCACATTAGGCACTACCTTAACTTAACATGCCTCATGAAAAATTGAAGTCAAAATAATCTGACACATTATGGCAAAATGCCCTTTATCTAGCTCATACATCTATGAACAGACACTCCAATAATCACATTCATGCTTTTAACTTTATTTTTAAAGACAATGTAGTGGACAAAATTCTTTCATTCTTTTCCAGCAATTTTAAACTGATCCTAATTTATTTCTATCAGACAAAGTATTCCTGACTTGTAATGGTGAAGAACTATGCTAGATCCAAGTACCTATGTCTAATGTTTAGGAAAACACCTCTTACAACTCAGAATACTTATCTGATAAATGCTTTAATTGAATAGATTCTACTTCTAGACCTAATAAAGTAAGCTTTCTCAAATGAACTTGAATGATGGTTATAAATGTTTAAATTATAACTTGGACACTCCTCCCACGTTCTTCTGATCTGAAATGTTCAGCATAAAAGCAGTAAATATTGTCTGGTTGTTATTTTAGTCACTCTTAAAGTATTGATTTTGTACTAAACATAAGGAAATTAAAACCTTAAGGTGAAACCATTTTTTTTTCTCAAGTTTACAGCCAAGTCAGTAGAAGGTTTGTTTAAAATATCATTCATAGTATATATTGACATTATAATATATCTGTTAATGATCAAACACAAAAGAAAATATAGGTGCACTTTACTACATAGGCACATAAAAGAATATTATACATGACTTTTAAAATGATATGTTTTAAGTGCTGAGATATTAAACATTTAATAATTTGGCAATTTCTTTCAAAGACAACTATTAAAATTAAGGGAGAAGAGGCCAAATGTCAGCTCTGCTGAACTCATGCCTGGTCCATCAGAGAGAAAGTATGTATGGGGAATGAGGACTAACCCATTTCTTCATCTTCCTGGACTAGACAAAGGCCAAATGTCTGCCACCATAAGATGGCTAAGTTCAGAGCTAGTCATGCTGAGACCACCTGCAGCGAATGATTCTTGATGATAAAAATCCACTCTGAGTCCTTCCTCCCACCTAACCCCTGACAACAAATGGCCTGGTTTTAGGAGGTATTCAGATGTTACGTGTGTCCTATCTGCTTCTGAGCAGCTTCAAGCAATGAGGGAAATCCCATCCAAGCTCTCTCATTTGCACAGCCTGCTGTTCTATGGTACAAAGGTTGAAGCGGCAGAAGTTACGCAAAGCTGCATTCTGTTCCCTGCTTAAGGTGAAGGGCATGGTCCCACAGTGGTCTACAGAGCACAAGGAAAGAAGAGGTGGCTGCTGTGAGCCACACCTGTACATCTTTACATCATCTGTAAATTCAGAGCTATTATCCAGGAGACATATCAACCAGCACATGTATCTCGTTCAAATGAAAGCTGCAGTATTTACCAACAACCATTACTGCAAAAAATACTGTTTGAGATTCATAACCTTGACTAGTAAATCTAGGTATGAAATGGCACAGTTAGGCAGAATGGAATTTTAGATTTGGGTCCTCTGCTGACCAGCTCTGCTAATGGAATTACAGAAGAGGCTTTCTTAAGGAATACCACTGTCAGCAGCAAGTTGTGCCACCAGTAAGAGAAACACTCCGTTTCTTCTCTCTGAAATACCAGAGCACATTCCTGTATGTGTTCCCTCACTTTACTCCGAACGCATGTAGCTGCCAATTTTTTAAATGGAGCTATATCCAGCATTTCCTTTTGCCATATTAATAAAGGCAGTATACATCACTATTAATTTATGTCTTCTTCACAGAAGAATAGGTGCATTTTTAATTTTTTAATTTTGTCCTACCTTAGGGGAAGACTATCCCTTTGGGAGGCTGGGACTTTGGTTGCTGGGCCTTCCACTGATTCCTTTTCTAAGCCTGAAAGAGATCTCATCCACACATACGTGTCTGAACTGAGGGTCCAATAGGATTTCAATGGGAAGTTGGGCATTTAAAAGGTAGTTAAGTATGTAACATGCTTACAGAATTGGACTTTAATTTCTGTGTACCTCATTTTCTCTCTCTTTTGCTACAGCTTGAGATCTTAAATTATCTGTATTGTTTATAAATTGTACAATATTGCTTCTCTACTCCTGATATACACTAAGAAAAAGCTAAAAGAGAAGATTAGTAAATTAAAAATATTAATGACAATTACACAGGTTCCACTGTCAAAGTTTACTACTTTTGTCCATCAAAATTCTAACCATTTATGTTGATACACTTGCTATCAGAATAATCTTGCTTTCTCTCCTTCCTTACTTTCCCAATAAATCTTACTTGATTTCTATCAAGTTTGTCACTGACCAGGATTTTGCTAACAAATGTGGGCATGCACACACACACACACACACACACACACACACGAAGTAAAGTCATTTTGCAAAGGCAAGAAGTTAATTTTCCTCTTGCACTTAAGACAGAGAGATCCTCTCTCAGTTTAGTATGAAAGACACAGAGCATTTTCCTCAAAATTATAGCTATTCCCTTTTTTTCACTTCACAATGAAATTTCAAGGAATTAGTTTATCTGTAATTAGTTTATGAATTGCATCAATTAATAAATGCATTCTTTGAAAAATATAACAAGCTTTTGAGCATCTGTACCTAGCTTATCTCTGTCCCAAATGATACTCAAAAAGGAATAAAGCACACTTTTATCAGTAATCTTGCTTCCACTGCAAGAACATAAATGAGAATTTGAAATCTCAGAACACTGATTGCAATTTCTCACCAGCAGCAAAAATAAAAACTGGTTGTATGGATCAAAATTCCCAAATTGCCAGTGATATTCAAATATTTCATGTTTGCATATTAGTCTGATGTACTAGTTTTGGCTGGGGTAGGGTTAATTTTCTTCATAGTAGCTATTATGGGGCTGTGTTTTGGATTTGTGCTGGAAACAGTGTTGATACAACGGGGATGTTTTGGTTACACAGAGCCAAGGCCTTTTCTGCTCCTCACCCCACCCCACCAGCGAGCAGGCTGGGGGGGCACAAGAATTTGTGAGGGGACACAGCCGGGACAGCTGACCCCAACTGACCAGAGGGATATTCTATGCCATGTGACATCATGCTCAGCGTATACAGATGGGGGAAGAAGGAGGAGAGGGGGATCATTCAGAGTTACGGTGTTTGTCTTCCCAAGTAACCGTTACACATGATGGAGTCCTGCTTTCCTGGAGGTAGCTGGACACCTGTCTGCCCATGGGAAGTGGTGAATGAATTCCTTGATTTGCTTTGCTTGTGTGTGCAGCCTTTGCTTTATCTATTAAACTGTCTTTATCTCAACCCACCAGTTTTCTCAGTTTTACTCTGATTCTTTCCCCCATCCCACCAGGGGAAAGTGAGCGAGCAGCTGTGTGGGGCTTGGTTGCTGACTGGGGTTAAATCATGACACCTGACTAGTCAATCATTTAAAAGTTACCCATAACAATACTGCCTTGACCACACTGCACTGTCGAGAAAAGTAAAGATGATGAGACAAGGGGAACCAGAATGCATCACCTGGCTCAACCACACCCCATTTTAAATGTGGTGAGGTCTCAGTAACAGTAAGTTAGATATAAATTGAAGGAAATATTCTGAAGAATATTCACAAGGTGAATTGAACCAACATGCAAAAGCTGAAAAAATACAATGCATGCGTAAGTTGTCCACAGAAACCGATATTTAAAAATATATAACCTGACAGATCTTTCTTTGGGCTTAAACATGTATAGGAAACTTTTGAGTTTTAAGCAATTAAGTCTTCCCATATAAAATACCTGGGAAGAAAATGTTATATTTGAGCATACTACATTTTAGTCACGTAAATGACAGTTTAAAACATTTATGAGATTTTTATATTTAAAATCAACAAGTATTTTTTAAAGCTGCACTTATGAGAAATCTAAACTTACTATATAAGTAATATACAGTTTATTTACCCAAAATAATTGCCTGAACTCCTCTTGTAATGAAATTAAGAAGGAAATAATCCTAGAGGAGGAGAGGGTGTGTAAAGTGTGTTTAAAGATTTAGGTTATTTGATCAGGGACCATAAATACTAATATCTCAGCTTCAATCACATGTAATAGCCCAAGATTACTGCAGAGTGAAATTACGGTTACAACACTGTGATTTAGACTACATACACCCACACAGGAGTGGGACCTTGGGACCTTTTCACTTCTGCCTGCATTACCCAGACCCAAGAGCAATGAGAGAGAGATGGGGCAAAGCCTTGACATGACACTCTAGACAAATATTGCTGCTCTTTCCTTCCTTAAGCAAAACGAAGCAGTGGGATGGATACTGCAACTCATATGAGTGTCTCTTGAGAAAAAAACACTGCAACAGGAATTATGTTTACTTATTAACCTTCATTCATGCTTGTATCAAAACCCCAAAATATAACTTAAGATGAATTACAGGTTAATTAATCAGCATTTTAAAATGTATACTCAGCACCATGGATAAATCTTACACTGAAGATAATATAGCTCAAAATTCTAATAAAAGATGAAATTTGAAATATAAAACTGAACAATAAAATCACATATTTTACACTACAAAACCCATAAAAACTAACTGCTATGTAACATTCCAGTCAATAATAGCAATGCAATCAAATTTATAACTTTAGCAAGAAGGATCAAGAAAGCCTGAATAAATTACTCCATGAAGTATTATTGCAAGAAACACTTGAGGAAGACAGTGGATAAATAGAAATGTAATTGATTAACTAAAGAAAATAATAACAAAGAATTTTTAAGAATTAAATGCTGGGGCATATTCTACAGATCTGCGAGGGCAGATGCAATATTTGCCAAACAGCAAGACATCCTTGTGCCCCATTTGAGGGGCTCTGTGTGTCTCAGCATAGTAGACACAGAGTATGCAGGCTTATGAGCAGCGAGCAGGACTGTAAAGACTTCTGTCCATCTCCTACCCTGTAGCAGCACAAATACCACTTGTCATCTCAGTATTCATAGAATCATAGAATGGGTGAGGTTGGAAGGGACCTTTAAGATCATCAAGTCCAACCATTAACCTACCCTGACAAAAACCACTTCTAAACCATGTCCCTAAGTACCACATCTACCCTTAAACACCTCCAGGGATGGTGAATCCACCACCTAAGAAGGGTGAGAATTCTCCCATTCCAGAGAAGGGTCTGTCTGTGCCGTGTCCCCCACCCCCATCTAATAACTAAATAATACTGTGGAGGTTTTAGCAAATCACTTCCAACAGAACAGTCTTTGCTTTGAAGCGCGGAGGCCCTCAGCCCCCTTGCATCCCTGCTGCATGACAGCTCGGCCAGGGGCAAACCCGCTCCCATGCAGGAGCTGCAGAACTGCACTAACGCAATACTGTTCCCAGCTGCTTCGGGGGTGATTAATCTGGGCCAGCCCCCTCAGCACGGCTGCTCTGAAGTTCACGTGCTCTGGTTTTAACAGCCTGGATTCAACCCCTGCTCGTGCGGTGAAATGGGTTCCCAAACGAAGCTGATGTACCAAGGGCAGGAAGAGGTGACACACAGGTGCCCGCAGACAGACTCTCCCCAAACTCCAGCCACAAACGGCAGTAACACCGTAAGGCTAACACTAACGATCACCAGCGCACGTTCATGCTCAAAGCAGAGCTACACTGCTGCTTGAGGAAATACTCTGCTATTCTATGGGGGTTTTTCTAAATAGAGGTATAGTGGTTTCAGTAATTTTGTTTTGTTTTTATACCCTGACTCAGATCTGAAATATGATGTAATAATTTCCGGCTCGTGTTGACTTTTTCTTAACGAAATATAAGCAGATACTATCTTTTGTCCTGTGCCTTACCTTGGAAGTTGCAGACACGCAGTGATTCTGCAGCACTACTGGTAACACGCAGAGTGCATTTACACAGGTGTTTAGGGCATTATTAACATAGATGAATCCCAATCCTAAACTGATGGACCACTTCATATCCTGTAACTGAAGTTCAATCAAAAAGCCAGGGGAAATTTTCTTTCCCTTTCACCCAGGCAACTAAATTTTCTTTCCCTTTCACCCAGGCACAAGGAGGTCCCATTAGCGTGTGTAATCATTCAGTGAGCTGCAGTCTCAAATTACCTCTTTTCTTCCTTATCCCGTAGTTTTATATATCAAATTTGAATGGGCAAAGTTCATAATAAATTCATTTTATTTACTCAATGCATGATAATGATTTAAGCAATGCAGCCTTCTCATGGTTATGCAATCTAAAATAAATATATGGCTTCAGTTTTGTATTGCTAGGTACTAAAGTTTAATTACATTATGAATTAAGTAATAACTCCACAAAATCATTTGTTAAAATCAGCTAACAAGGTAACATATCAACCATTACCCAAGGTAATGACCAGTTTTAGGGTGAAGGTGTTATAAAGTATAACAAATAGTTTACAGCAGTGATATTTAATTTAAAAAAAAAATGACAGAAAGTGTTTGAAAAACCTTCTGTCACTAAAAGCTGCCATCCGGAGCTGTAGCCTGGGAGTCACTTATGGACACCAAACAGCCACGATGTCATTTGCACCTGGCTCTACTGAAAGTTAAAAACACGAGAATAAAGGGGTAACAGGGATGTAAAAACGCAGCCAGAGCATGCCACTGCTGAATGCATGCCATTTCATAGTCATAATTTAAAGTGATCAGAAGGGGGGAAAAAATGAAGCACAATAAAAATGGAAAATGTTAGATTAATGACACAGTCATTAAAATAAAAAAGGTGGAGTTATATGAGGAATAGATCTTATTTGAGTTATTGAAATTAAACAAGTTATTTTAACAATCGTTTTAAAAATCACATTTTACTAAGCTCAAGAAAGGAAGACAAAAAAATAGAAATCTTCATGGGGAATATTTCAAATTGTCAGTGGCTTTAAAAAAATGATTTAAGATTTTCTCTTGTATCTTCTCTTTCAATTTTAGAATTTTAGTTGCCATATATTATAATGGTATTTTAGCTATAAAAGTAGTTTTCCACTCACTGTTCTCTTGCCTTTCAAGGAGACAAACAGTTTTTCTTTCCTCTAAATGAGCACAATAAAATGGGTAAGCTGTCTGGGGAAAAAGAACCCAGACAAACTGGTGGTATAAAGCTCAACAGAAAAATGTGGTACAGAGGAGAGGCGATCTAAAGCATGTTTACTGTATGCCATGCAATTTATTCTACTGGTCAGGTTAGAATAAGAGTTTCTTACTGCTGAATTATCGTTAGGTTTTGTTCAAAACCAACCCCGTTGTTACTGCTGTCCCTGATGCTGAACCTCAAAGAAAGTAGGGGAGAAAAATTTGCATGCAAAATTATGCCATAAAAATAGTAATTCTGTAATAAATACTAGTTAAACAGGGATTCTTAAAATCTGTGGCCGGATCCTGCTACTATTCCTTACAACCCTGCTTGTATAAGGTCTATGCATGCCTATATGTATTTTAGTAGATTAATTTTCAGCACTTCAGCAAGTATCCTTCCATCTTCTTGAAAACCTTCCAGAAATATCAACGGAACTATCAGTTATGAAGAAGTTGATATCAAGAGTCAGCTAAATGAAAAATAGAATAAAAATGCAAACTACGGATGCATTTAGAAGAACCAAAGCTTCACAAGATTTTCCTCTCCCTAGTTGATGTAGGCAAACCAACAGATTGTCTTTCTGTCAGGCAAACCCTGATGGAGATAAATGTAAAGGCTGGAGTGCACGCCTAATTTTTCCACACAAGCTGCAACCAGACCATGGATTTATGCTTCAAGGCAACCAGATTTCTCCTTGTGTACACTTAAACACTGCTGTTGCACTCAGTCCATCTTGTTTAAATGCCTTTAAAACCAAACACAGGCTCTGCCCCCTCCTCCACTCCTACTAATTATATACTTTTTTGTTTGAAGAAGCAAGCCCTTTATTGCTCATAATTTCAGCTATCACTTGCTTGGGCACCTTCTACAGATCAATAGCACATAGTTAAGTGGATGAAAAGGCTAAATGTGATTGTCATTTGCAATGCAAGGTTGCGTGCTTTTCCCCTCCCTTAAGCTTTAAAGCACTGCGCTTGGATTTCATTTTAGAATACTAAATTCCCATTGCCGGTATACAGTAGCTGCACATTCCAAGCCTTTTGTCTAAAATTAAATATCTGTCATTTTTTAAGGCCAGAATACTGGCATAGGTTATAATAAAAACTAGCGTCCAACCTGCAATTTTACAGATTCCATTGCTGGTGGCCATACATCTTTGATGGCAAAACTACATTGGTTGTAGCGCCATAAAATCAATAAATATTAACCTTTTCTGACACTTTCTGCACGGATGCTTTATCAGTCGCTGTCAGGTGATAGAACAGTCAGTGATGTACTGTATTTTTCAGCTCAGAATCCATACCAAACTAAGAAATCAATGTGGATTAACATGCCTTTAAATACAAAAATTGGCAATGAAATTTTGGTTCTGTATGATAAAAACTAAACCAAATCACAATACTACAAAACCATAAATTTATCACAGATACTTTTAGCAATGTGTGAAATATAAATACAGTATTTCTATGGAAAAATAAGTATGCTTGAATGACACAGATTAATGACATATCTATTTCGGCTTATAAAATAAAAAACTTACACAATTAGACAAATCCTATCTCTTTATATCATTTAGAAACTCACAGTCTTTACTTTGATGAGACACATCCGTAACAGTTCAATACACCATTTCTAAACAATGTAAGCAAAAAAATAAAAGTTTACTGGAAAGTGAAAATATGCCATTTAAGTTATCTCCTACATCATATAACTGTAACAATAACTGCATTTAGATCTAAGCATCTTAGAAGCCTAAGGCCTTTAATTATTGGAAAACATCTTGCTGTGTACAAACGGTACTGTAGCAGAGTACAGCATTTCAGCATAACACCATACAGACTGATAACTTGGATTGTTTCTATTTCCCCTTATTTTGAACAACGCAATGTCATCTACGTAACACAGTTTACTTGCTTGCCAGAGCATTAGAAATTATGTTTATTTATATGTGATTCATGTGAATTTTTTTATTAAAATAGGAGTTAGTCAGATAACATGGCCTTTCCAAAACACTTAAGACTTCTTAAAATCTACCACAATATCTTAAAAGCTCAGAACACATTTTCTAATAATTCTTCAAATATGGAATCAAGTAGTACATCCTGGAACAACACTGGTAAGTGCTCATATGGGGCTATTTATATTCAGAAATTCTTGAAAAATGAGGAGTATAATTTTGCTCCATTCATCCTATATGACCAAATCTTTTAGAAACTATCCCATCTGTAATTTTTAAATCTATTTTTTTGTTTCTTTCTAACAATGCAGATGGAGCATTGGTGTATGGGCAACAATTACCTTCTCCTGGAAATAAGAGATAGTATATCTCAGAATTTGCATCAGAAATACTGACGTAAATTAGTAAAACCTAACAAAAAATACTGATATTAACGTTACAACAATATTTAGACATGTACGCCCAGTGAAGTCAGTAGCAGGTACACAACAGTATTTGGAGAACGAGGATACTGCTTTGAGAAATTTAATATAAAGTTATGTTCACAAAAGCTAAATTGAAATGCACTAAAAGCTTTATCAATACAAACTTCAAATTTCAACCTGAAGTACAATTTTACATTTGACATTTCTTTCTATACCATCTGTGCTTCTACATTAGGCAAGAAAGACCTATTTCTGCCAATCAGCATCAGGAGCAATCAGATTGCAAATTCTACAATGATTTTCTCTAAAAAATATTGAGAAAAGAACGTGTAATCAGCTCAGTTTACCTATTAATGCTAATATGAAAGGATCTGCATTTATTGTGAAAATCCTCGTTAGGCAAAAAAAAAAAAAAAAGGCTGTGAGTTTAAGCAAAGACAAAGCCTGCACGTTGACAAAACTTAAAAAAAAAATTGTAAAAAATTTGAACATGCCTAAAAGCATCCCACGTCACAACAGAGACACCAGATTAAAGCATTATTTCTTCATATTGCACAGCAGACTCACCACAGAAAGCAGGTATTAACATTATAAAGTGGATGATCTTTAGGTTGTGAGCCACTCGTGCACCTGCACAGCCACGTGCTGAAACCTGCTTTGTGCTCGAGTTCAAGTTACCTTATACAAAACCATCCCCCCAAATCAGTAATTTTTATGATTTTTGGTTAGAAGATGGCAACAAAGTTAAAGTAATTCCAGAATAAGGAGTCTTATTCTCTCCATCAAAGTATCATCAGCACTAGCTATACCAACTCATATCCATTTACTCTTTCTGTAAGTGAGTACTTGGGCTGGTATCCCTAACCTGACCAAATATTTCTGCAATTGGTGCCTCTCTTTCATTCTTCTCTTAGAAATTTTTTTGTTGCACATCAGCCATCAGATCTGGGAACAGCTTTATTTAAGAAAAATATTCCACTTCTGGTTAATTTTGTAATTCTGGGCTCCTATAATTTATTTTAAAATTATTATCTCAAGACATTCCAAGAAATGTATTTCATCAGTTGGTCACTTCCATAGCTCAAAGGTTTGCAGGCAACAGCATATGTAAGGAACAAGCCTGCACAACTACAACAGAGAATAGAAGATTGCGTTCCCCTGCTGTCTTAGCCCACCTGATTTATAATACAAGTAAGGCTGTACTGAATTACAGATAACTGAGATTTCATGATTTTCATACACTGATAAATCTGATTTCAGATGTCAGGATTTTTGCTTGTGCGGGTGGAAGCAAGCACAAGCAGCTCAGCAAATTTTAGTGACAATTTTGACAGTGTCTGAATTTGCTCAGAGGAAGGTGGATTAGAAAAGAAAGGGTCAACAACAAATAGTATACTGAATACTATTGGAACAGTAAGGATCTATAGATAAATCCTTACCAGAAGAGGCTAAATTGAATTGACTTTAGTAGCTTTATCCCACAGGCATTTTGTGATGATGGCAGGCACTAATATGTGAGGATTCCAGACATTTCACAATGGCTCCTCCTTTTTATTTTCACCTTAATCATAAATTCTAAAAACGACTGCAACTATTTTTCTAAGTGTTTAGTAATCCCCAACATCAAATTCTTCAAGCCCAGTTCTGAACTTCAGATATATATGCTGAATCTAAAATCAATGTTAAATTGAAAATGTTTGCCTAAAAACTTCTGATGTCTCTTGAGATAGCTAGATAATCAGGGTTTTATCTTTTTTTCTTTAACTATCAAAAGATGCTTTCATTTTATGTTTCCTCTAGATACTATTACTTCGAAGTAGATCAATTCTTTTAAATCCTCTATAAACTGTGTTCTGAAAACTCTTATCTGCTATTACTTGCTAGGCTTTGAATAAGAAGTACCATTTTGGCGAGGTATAAAAGAGGTAGGGACATGACTTAGGGTGTAGTATGGTAGTTAAATTAATGCCTTTTTTGTAAGTACATTATATTCCCAAACACTATATAGCAACCAACTCTTTCCTTTAGCTACAGTAGAACGACCACTAATGAAAAAAATCTTCCAGCAACAATACTCTAAGTTTCTGAAATGTTATTTAAGCAGGGGTTGTGACAAACAGTAACTGGTCTTTTCTTTCAAATATTTGAGAAGTCCTTCTAACTAACCTGCCCAGCAACTTTGCCTCTGGATGTCAGACACCTCCAGTACTTCTCACACCCAAGCCACTGGAAGTGCACCAGTTTAAACCAGCAGTGCCTTTAATCCAGTCATGTGGAGGCTGAACCAGTGACTTCTATTATCTGAAGCCCAAAGTTTTCATTAATGCTCCAGTTGCCATGCATTTTATATGACAATTGCACTCACTGTAAGGTCCCCTTTTACTATCAGAGTATTATATGAAAATCATACTGTAATGACTCAGAGAATGAAAACATCTGTATTAAATCTGCAGTGGTTTCTTTAGTACAAACCAGTTCTTTGACATTAGATATTGATGAGCATGAGCTCTTTCCAATAAATGCAAGATCTGCATAAAATGTCTTAAATTCAGAAGATGTACTTTTTATCTTCCCATTCAGAAGAAGGGGTTCCCCACTAACTGGCCTGCTGGGAGTGAAGAGATACAATATCTGCCTCCATGGTTTTTTGACATGATACAAGAATTATAGACAGTCGGCATGCAATGTATTTATATGAGATATAGTTTCATATTATGCTCTTACATGTTCACCAAGAAAGTGAAGCAATCTTTCTTCTGAGAGACTTCTACCTATCTTAATTTCCTTTAGTGCAAACAGTTATAGACAAGCTCCTCTTTGAACTGATAATTTTTTAGAGGTCATTCAGCCCATAATTTCAGGTCCTAGTCACTATCCTGATGGTCCTTCTTAGGAAATTGGACCCAGTGGGAACGTTTTTTCCTTCTGCTTAGTCTATGGGTCAGCATTTTCCTTCCCTTGTACTTCTTAATTCCCTTAAGTGGCAATTATTTAAGGCACAGCTAGAGAAGGTGCAATCTACATTCATCCAATAAAACCTAAATATTAAAAAGGACAGAAAAATCCAGCATGGTTACTAAGGATATATGGGAGAGCATTTAGCATTTGAAAGGTACCAAAGATCTGGTAAATGAAAAGATGTGAAAAATTATGAAGAACTATTGGAAGTAAAATAGAAATTAGAAGTACAAAAGAAGAGGTGTATCAGACAGACAAGACATCCTACTTACAAAAGGTCAAGATCCAAGATGCCAAGTCAAGAAATTAATGGAAAGTCGGTGCAGCATACATTGGATCAATGAAAGCAAACAAAAAGAAAGCCCCAAAGAAATTTTAAAAATCAGCATGGAATGCCAATGATTTGTGATTCATTGGAGCAATTACTGCTGAGGGCTCTTCTCCTCATGCATGGCCAAAAGTAGTAAAGCACTGAGCACACAACTAATAGTTGATTCAGTCTTTCCATCCCTAACATTACTCATGTCTGTTTCAACACTTTTCTGATTCTGCAATACTTTGCTATTATTTGTGCCATTTTGTGTAATAACCAAATTTCGCGTAACAAGAAAATAATTCTTTTGTGTAATTAAAAAAANCTAAAAATCCAAATCACATTTTAAATCAACATTTTCATATTCATCTTCAAGTTGCATCTTACATGTTACATTTACTTCATTTAAAAAAAAAACCAGCTTTCTATTTCTTAGGACTCCAGCACAGCATAACTTCCCCAAGTTTTCTTGATGACCCTGATATCCCATTTTTTTGTGTTTTTCTCAGAATTTTAATATGTTGATATTTGATTACTAATATTTCCTTTTATTACTTATCTTTACCACATACTATTATGCATAAATATTTTCAATCAGAATTAAATATTTTTGTCTTTCTAGATGGCTGTCGTGTCTTAAGGGCTTTCTTCTACTTCCGTACTTTAATATTTCAGCCTTGCTTTAAAAGTTTTATATTAAGATATCCTATTTTTAGCACCAAATAGGCAATAATATGTCTCGTTCTTCATGAAGGATATTTTATCTATTAGTGTAATGAAATAATAGCTTGGAGTAAGATTACCTTCTTTTCATCAGTGAAGCTGACATTCTTGCAGAGGCAACAGCCTTTGTGAACATTAGTAGAGATTTGGCATGTGGCTACCAATGCAGCGCAAGGGATTTGCAAAGCAGATGCCCATCTGAGGGTGCTTTGAGGGCACACACGAGATGGGTACAAGGCTCAACAGAAAATTTCAAAACTGACGAGGGTTTCTGTNATTATTTGTGCCATTTTGTGTAATAACCAAATTTCGCGTAACAAGAAAATAATTCTTTTGTGTAATTAAAAAAAAAAAATTCAGGCAATCACTTGCAAACAAATCAAAGCAAATTTACAAATATTAATCACTGACGTTATTTATCAAAAGTACATTCTTTCAGTGCAGGTTGTTGAGATGTTGGCAGCATCTCACAGGACAAGAAAATTTAAAGTGTCCTCTAAATAATGTACAGCCCCAGTGAAAGAGGCCAAGAGGTAGCGGCATTATGTAGGCAAAATACACTGCTATGTGGTTATACTAAAATATAGTGCCCCCCAGGTCTTGGAAGTACTGGTAGTTCAAATCTCCAAGTAATGAAGTAATTTGTTCATAATTCAGATCCCACCATTGTGATATTTATTATTTATGTTAATCTGAGAAATAAAAATTATATAAAATTATTTATATTGTATATTAGCAATATAAAATATTGAAAATATTTATATAATAGAACTAGACCATATTTAATATAATATNTATCTTTACCACATACTATTATGCATAAATATTTTCAATCAGAATTAAATATTTTTGTCTTTCTAGATGGCTGTCGTGTCTTAAGGGCTTTCTTCTACTTCCGTACTTTAATATTTCAGCCTTGCTTTAAAAGTTTTATATTAAGATATCCTATTTTTAGCACCAAATAGGCAATAATATGTCTCGTTCTTCATGAAGGATATTTTATCTATTAGTGTAATGAAATAATAGCTTGGAGTAAGATTACCTTCTTTTCATCAGTGAAGCTGACATTCTTGCAGAGGCAACAGCCTTTGTGAACATTAGTAGAGATTTGGCATGTGGCTACCAATGCAGCGCAAGGGATTTGCAAAGCAGATGCCCATCTGAGGGTGCTTTGAGGGCACACACGAGATGGGTACAAGGCTCAACAGAAAATTTCAAAACTGACGAGGGTTTCTGTATCAGTCAGCGTGGCACAGACCTCTTCCAGTTCAGCCGAATGGTTCCCCACCTTGGAAACCAAGATGCCACAGGGAAGGAGGACAGGAAGGCAGGCACACACCAACACCCAGATTAAATGCTTAGACAGGGGCAAGGAGATTCAAGCTGCTCAGAAGTAAAAGCTCACCCCACAAAAAATTAGTCACCTTGTGACAAACTGGGATAGTTGTTCAGAAAGGAAAATGGTGACTAGGAAATCCCCAGAGCAGTGGGCCATGGAGAATGGATTGAGAAACAGAATGCAAGAGAGACTACAAATGCCATTGATGCTATAGGCAGTATGAAAAACACAAATACAGGCTGGGCAGAGAATGGATTGAGAGCGGGCCTGAAGAGAAGGACCTGGGGGTGTCGGTGGATGAGAAGCTCAACGTGAGGTGGCAATGTGCACTCGCAGCCCAGAAAGCCAACTGCATCCTGAGCTGTATTCAAAGGAAGTGTGTCCAGCAGGTCGAGGGAGGTGATTCTGCCCCTCTGTTTCACTCTTGTGAAACCTCACCTGGAGTACTGTCTCCAGCTCTGGAGTCCCCAACATAAGAAGGTCATGGACCTGTTGGAGTGGGTCCAGAGGAAGGCCATGAAGATGATCAGAGGGCTGGAGCACCTCTCCTATGAGGACAGGCTGAGAGAGTTGGGGTTGCTTAGCCTGGAGAAGAGAAGGCTCCAAGGAGACCTGACTGTGGGCATTTCAGTACTTAAAGAGGGCTTATAAGGAAGATAGGGATGAACTTTCTAGCAAGGCCTGTTGCAATAGGACAAGGGGTAATGGCATTAAACGAAAAGAGGGTAGATTTATACTAAATATAAGGAAGAAATTTTTTACGATGAGGGTGACGGAACACTGGAACAGGCTACCCGGGGACATGGTAGATGCCCCATCCCTGGAAACATTCAAGGTCAGGCTGGACGGGGCTCTGAGCAACCTGATCTAGTTGAAGATGTCCCTGCTCATTGCGGGGGGGGGGGGCTAGATGACCTTTAAAGGTCCCTTCCAACCCAAAATTTTCCATGATTCTATGAAACGCAACTAAAGGACTATGAAAGGAGTCTGTAAGATCTTCAACAACAACAGCAAAGCTACATACTAGAAAAAAAACCCCAAAGACTTTAATGGCTTCCTTTTTTTTTTTTTTCCTACTTTACTTGCTACCTGGAAAGAAACAACTCTATGGTTATGACCACACAGATAAAGATACTGGCTATGGAAGCTCTGCTAGGCATAAAAAACCTTCTATTAGAAGACAGTTATAAAAATCAAATGACTTAGGTTTTTTAAAATGTAGATGAATTTTTCCTGAAACACAATAATACGTAATCTACAGAGGTTATAAGGAACCTAGCTTTCTCCTTTACAAACAGAAAATCATTTATACTAGGTTTTTATTTCAAGCACACACTAAAATTATTATTCTTCACAAAAGAGGAAAGGGAGTGTCTGCCAATCAACATGACACGCTATTGAAAGACTGGCACTAATAGCTATGACAAGAGCAAACCTGTTTGAAGCAGAGCTGCTGCTGCCTATTTTTTTTCTTTTTTTAAGTATGCCAGCCATCAAAAATAATGTTTTATCTGACTAGAAACCCAAGCAATATTCTGCTACTGTAAAAGCTTCTACCTGATTTGCCTATATCTAGCAATGACAGATTTTTAATACTGTTTCAAATTACAGCATTTAAAGTATTTTATTTAAACAGTGATAAAGACTAAGAAAGAAGATAACTATTCCAAGAAAAAAGTTAAATATGCGTGCAAACAAAACTGTGCATCCATTCTTTGGAGGTTTCATTGAAGGTATGAATTGCACGTCTGCATAGGTACTCAACTGACTTGTATTTCCATTATTTCATTGATGAATATCATTCACTGGTTTTATATTTTTTTAGTTTGATGAATTCAGAGAGTCTAAAAGCAAACAGGCTTTTATTATTTCATTTTCCCTATTTTTTTAACTTTAGTAGTACTAAAGAGAAGATGCAAAAGAAAGGACAAGAAAAAAGAAGAAAACCTCAGAAGTAGAAAAGCACTAGGATACTGGTATAATTGCTATATTATCAGGTTATGTGTGTCCAATTCACATTCTGAATAAGTCTTCAGTTTCCACTTGGTAATACAGTTATACCTTGATAAAATCACATAATAGATCACACCATAACTTTTAGCAATCAATTTTTCCTCTTAATAATTTGATAAATGTAGCTGCCAAGTGGGATAAAGATCACAATTTTATTTGGGATTAACTATCTGAACTCTCAGGATTCCATTCATGAATATTGCAACTGTTATAACTGATAGGATCACAGTTTTGTCCCTTGTTGATGATGTAATCACGTTGTGCGTTGCTAGTACAGCCTTATTTTCAAAAGCTAAAGAAAGTGAAAGAGAAATGTGTGGAGAACACAGCCTTTTGAAAAGCACACTTAAAAAGGTTTGGAAAAATATTTTTCAAACATGCATAAAATAGACCTTGCGGTAAACTCTTCCTCATTTCACTGCTCTCTGAAAAGAACTAAAAGATCCCCTAACTCTGTTCCCCTAATATAAAAAAGAAAAGGGCAGGATGTAGGCCTGGCTTAGTGAACAGATGATTAATTGAACTGTCTTTTCATTGATTTCAGACCTCAGGAGACAGTAACACAGTAAGGGGACTGCCAACCAAAAGAGCAGAATTTCATAAGGATTCTTCAAACACCTTAAATAAATACATAAATAAACACACATATGTTCCAATGTGTTTTATTAAGGATTTAACAACATACCAGAAACTAACATATCAGGCAAGTGTATCTCTACTCAGGCAAAGGTACTTCAGCCTGAAAGAGAGCAAGAATTTAGTGTCGATGAAGGGAATGCCATCTCTATGAGAAAGAACGCTTTGGGGGACTTACCACACTCCTCAGCTATCGCTTTGCTATTGCAACACCTAAGCCCTTACCAACAGGCTGTATGTAGATTAACACTGTTTTAAGATTTAAGAGCAGAAAGGACTACTAGATAACAGTCTGACTTCTGGTATATCAGAGCACCCTAAATTACACTTAATTAGCTTTGCAGTGAACCCAGCAACCCTGAGTCCTCCTAAAACCTATCTTCCAGAAAGACATCCAGTCTTCTCAAAGCTGGATGTGGAACAGGGTCATTTTTACTATTTTTTTTTTTTGCTAGTTGCTGCCAGAGCTAAATCGACCTCATATTTAAGTGTTTGCACCTTGTTTCTCATTCCAATTTGTCTGACTGTGCTTTCAGTAACTGATTTTTCTTCGGCTTTTCTCAGCTAGATTAAGAGTAGCTCATGTGTGATATTTTCTCCCTGTGAAGCAACGAATACACTATAATCAAGTACCTATCTATCATTTTGGTCATGAATTATGTAACTCTTCATGAGCACTAAGCGTTCAATCACCACGTAGGCAGCCAACTGCCAAAACACAATCCTCACAATCTTTGTTCTGTGGATGCCCAACCCCGGAGGCACCTATAATTTTCCCGGAGGCACAGGCACACAAAGCTGTACTTCCAAGCATTCCCCAAAACACATCTGTGCAGAGAGGGGAAGCAGCTCATGCTTTTAATTCTGTCAGGATCCATAAGAGTAAGCAATCCTCCACTCCTACTCGCAGGGCCCAGGGTGGCAGACTCTCTCAGAGCACGCTGGATCACTTGCATGCTTCACAGGCATAGTATCACTTTCAAAGAAAAAACACTTACCAAAAAGTACAATGAACTGATCTGCCTTCCCCCCCTTTTTTTTTTCTTAGAAGAAAAGACTTCAAAGAAAGACTTCGTATGATTGCTAATTCTGAATTAGGTAAAACTTCTCCAAATTTGCTGTTCAATGTCTTAAGCAGTTCCCTAGTCACATAGTTGACTGTTGTGAAGCCATTTTCAAGCAAAAGCTTTGTGAAGTACGTAGGCATTACACCTGTTTTCACATGGGGAAACTTGGACAGAGAGCAGGCCCCCTGTATCAGTCGCTCAGTGAAAAAATGGGTTATTCTCTTTTCCTAGAGCAGCATTAATTCTTTGAGATCATACTCACTTTTAACAATGTGGCATAGAAATAACAATACAGAGAAAAAACAGTATCATCACATAACTTTCAACATGAGGTCACAATTCCAATAATGACCAAACTGTTCCTCTTCTCTCTGAAGAACTTTTTGCCTTACGGCCAGTTTAGTATTCATGGAAGACTACTACACGCACAGTAAGATGCCATGGTCTCTGCAGCTATTGGAATAATGGAGATGTCAAGCCACAAATATTACGCTCTTTGGATATAAATAATGCATCATAATAGTATCATAATGTTTATAGGACAAGAGCTCCTAAATGATGAACATTTAGTTCAAACTGAAATTAGTACTATCAAGTGATGCTACTCCAAAGCAGACAAAGCACTGAGAAAAAGACCTGGTCTACTGATCCGTTTCAGGTTCTACCACAGCTACGGCCCCTTTCCCTGTCCCAATTGTCCAAGTATTCAGGCTCAGTTCAACTCAGTATTGAGATGTAGCATCAGTTGGAAGAAAAAGCCTGTCCAAGATTCTTGGAAATGTAATGCATACAAGAATCAATGCAAAGATTTTTTTCAACTTACTTTGAGACCTGCCATACAGACAAGTCCACATTGAGTAACTCAGAAAAATTTCCTCATTTAAAAAGAAAAAAACAAACTAAAATGAGAGTCATGAACATGATATGACAATTCACACACTCACTGTATTAATTTTCCATTTATAATGACAAATTTTCAGATTTGCACATTGATAACAAGAATAACATGGGTAACTTCCATTGGAACCAAATTTCCATGACTAAAACATTAACTGCAGGATTCTCGAGCTTGCTAGTAAGCCCATTTCTGTTCTAGAACAGCTATAAAATCTATCAGTGTCTTTAATGTGATTATTTAAAGAAAATAAATAAATATTGTGGATAATCAACAATCACTGGATTTTTAGCTTTTTTTTTCTAAACAAACTTTCCATTTCAGCACAGACCTTGAGAAAATGGGTCCAAAAAAAGGCATAAAGTTCTTACAGAGAAACGCATAATATTCAAAACCAGATATGATGATTTGTATAAAAACTAGAGGTTAAATGCATAAAGTTGTATTTGAAGTGTGAACTAGCAAATTCAATCCATAATTTTATGTGCAGATGCATATATCTGTTGGTTTGTGTGCATTAAAGGCCTGTTCAAATGCAGTACATTTTAAAAGGTAAAGACAGAAGAATTCCCTAGATTGTTATTGTTTTAAAATATACAATGGTACTTCGTAATGTTTATAAAGCATATAGTTGTATAGTTAAATATGTCCCTCTATAATAGAGCCTATAGCAAAAAGGGGAAAGTCTGAAGACCTGGTTTTGTGGCATTTCCACAGAACAATTCCTCACCTTATATAGGAATTCAAAGATGCAGAACAGAAAGTGTTACCACCTTTCAAATCCAGCATCACCCTTACTGGTGTAGAAGCTAACTTGGTCTTGTCTTCTACCTTCCACAGCCTCTACCTTAGAAATGCAGCTTCTTCAAACTCCTCGCTGCCACTGACCCCATAAAGCAGTATTGCAGTTCCAAAAGAAAGCTTAACAGAAATTAGTATTAGAGCATCCTATTATAAAGAGCATTAACTTTGAATTAGAAATCCATCTGATAATCTTAATTTCACAGATGAGAAACTGACTTGATTTTTACTCCCAGCCACATCCGAAAGGTACCCCACAGCTCCATTCTTGGTCGGTTGTGGTGAAGGAGTTTCTGACTGCTCCCAGTTAAGTGGCTGGATTTGGCATCTGTCTCTTTGCCAGTGATGAAACTTATTCTATTTCTATTCTACTCAAAGAAGCAAAGGGGCTGTCCTTCCCGTTACAAAGCAATATTAGAACACAAAAGACAGACAAATATGTTTAAGTTAAAAAATCGATCTTGTATGGATGGCACTTTCATACTCCTACCATCCTAAAGGGTTCTATGTTGTGTTGTGGATTCTCTGTGGGTGCAGCCAATGACCAATAAGTAATCAGTAACTGTGAACCAGACACAGAACAAATCTTATTTTGATAAGGGATGGTAGCCAGGGCAGAGAAGTTATCCTCTCATTCTTCTAAAAATCTTCTCTAAACTCTTTAACTCTCAGATGTCCAGCAGTCATAAATGGATTGAAAAGAAGAAATGAAAACCCCTTTAATTTAACTCTGATGTGAATACACAATTATCACCTAGGTCCTGCTTTAACAATGTTCCTTCCTGAATAGAAAATACAGTATCGCCCTTTGAGTGATGGGATTATGCAAACAATATTTCAGCACTCTTGTATACCAATTCTAGGCGAGCCTGGCAATAATTAGGTGACAACGAATTCCTGCTAGTACTAATATGGTTGTGCAGTGCTCTGTTTAGTGCAAGGGGATTTCTACAGTATAAGAATCAATGTATAGAAAATAGATATCATTAGTATACAACATACTGTTGACAGTTTTCCTATGTTGCCAAGACAAGCAAGTTGAATAGTTTTAACCACAGCATGCTGCGATGAGCAGTTCTTCTACCTACATATAGCCTATATGAATAAGCAACGTGAAAACTTACAGATTTTGTAATTTTGGAAGAACGTTAATGATTCTACCAGTGCTAAATCTATCTGTGTTATGCCTGTATATCTGTCTATTGAAAGCATTTTAATTGTTCATGTTATTTTAAGGGGGATTATTGTAGTAAAAATCCAACAATGTCTGGATTTAAGCTCTGAGTTGCATACTCATTCACTTTAGTGAGAACTATGGTGAAATGTGATCAGTTTTCTGACCTATTTTGAAATTGGTATTCCGCCAACTGGCATTTTGTTTGCACATCCAGATATTATCCACCATATGCTGACATGACATGATGATTGGTTCCAAAATGAAGTGGAATACTTGGCAAATAGAAATATATGGTACGAATAATACACTGCCTCTAGTCAGAAAAGCAAGCAGTCATTTTGAGAAGACCGAGAGGTTTTAAAATAACTTGAGCGTACACACTGCGCAGAGCTGAATGAAAGCACTCTAGGCCATGGTTTTTTTAGGTAAGAGGGTCTCAAAAATTATGAGATCAATTCCTCACAGGAGAAGATTCAAATCTGACACAGCAGAACTAACAGTAGTACTCCAATGCAAGATTAATTTGCATCTTAGGGAGAATTTGGCCCACATAGCTTCTTCCTCCTCTGGATTCCCCAACTCTTTCTTCTCGCCATCTGTTCTTTTTTCCCACTGCTCTGACTTGTCTTCCCGCCCAGTGATGTCTAAGTTATCTGCCTCTCCTGAGTTAAGATCACATTTCATTCAAGCTCCAGCCTGATTTTGTATTATTTCTTCTAACCTCTTGCCATTGAACTCTTTATTTTTCTCCTAAACTGATGCTCCCATTAAACTTCTACCTTCTATTCTGAACTGCAAAATCTCAAAAAAAAAAAAAAAAAATCTTGTTCCTAAACAGGAGACACACAACCTTTTTTCCTTTTAATTCCTGTTTCCAAAGCAATGTTTTTGTTTGGTGTTCTTCCAGCAACTTCCATGTTGTGTGCTCTCTAATGTAAAGCCTCAAAACATATATGTAAGTTATTGATTGATCTCTGCTGTTCTGTCTTTTGATGTTGAACACTGTCTGCTTTTTTGTAATGAAACTAAGAATTTTTAAAGCAGTATGTTAATTTGCCACTGTATTTCATAAGGAATTTTGTTTTTCTGTTCTTGGGGAAAGAGGGTGGGCAGAGGGACTTGACACAAATGTTAAAAAAATATTCCTCTATGAAAGTTCAACTGGACTTCAAAATGAGGCATCTAAATAGCACACACTTCTGATGTTTATGTATTGAACTGCAAGCTTTGCTTGTGAAACACGAATGGATTTCAGTGCTTAAATGCATAACCTTTACCCCTTGTGAAAACTTGAAGAGGACTAAGCCCATTTTAAACTCATGTTCTTCAGAATAAATGATAATAACATAACAGGTAACTTTTTTATTGCAATCATTTAAGCCTGCTTATATAGAAAAGAGAAAAATTTGTAAGCGAAGGGAAGAATGACCTTACCAGCATGCAAGTACGCCAGATCAGGATTTTCAATGTCTGGGTGTAGTTCTTTCAAGTGGTTGCGAAACTCCACAGGGATATTGGTTCCATAGTCACATTTAGGACAGTTATACATCTTTACTCCTTCATGCTTTCCTGTATGTAAGATGTGTTTACGGATATTTTCAGCACAGTTAGACCTAAAAAGCAATGAAAAGAAAGAAATAAGTTATTATAGCAATTTATTCCCTACTAGTCGGTCAAATAAAACCTAGTATAACAACAGAAAATGAGCAGCCATTACTCATTTTTTACTATCTGCACAATTTTTTCTTCCTCTTAGGTTTGGCATGAAAGTTGTTCCTTGCAATGAAGGCTCCCAAAGCTCTTTCAGGTTAACTAACTCATACATCTGAACCAGAAACATTTAAAACTGAACGGGTTTTTACATCTGCAAAAGTTTTACAGTTTTTGGTTTTCTTGATGGTACTCAGTGATGGACAGAAATTAAGCAAAAGTCTTTTAACTTAGCAAAACTGAAGTGCACAGATGCCTATAATATTCCTAACAGCTCACATGAACCTTTCCTACGCAGTTCCTAGATTCCGTGAATGTGAATGACTTGTGTAAGGATATTTCACCAACTCTTATCCCACCTTATGAACTGTTCCTAGAGAAAAAAAAAATTCCTAGAAAAATTTCCAAGAAAAAAAAAATTGATTGTTCAAGTTTATGCCTTTTTGAAAATACACGCAGATTCTGATTTATATCATATACACAGCTTTTGTGAAAGCTGTTTTCATGCATAAAAGTCAGAATACATATACAATTAGTTTTATGCATTTACGCAAATAAATGTTTCTGTTATTTCTGAAAAAATAAGTTAATAGAAAAATATCTCACATTTTGTTTATCCACAAAGTGATCCATGATATGACAGTAACTTTTAATTTCCAGTCTTTAAAATTTTTCAGTCTAATTCCAAAATTATAGAATTATAGAATAGTTTGGGTTGGAAGGGACCTTTAAAAGTCATCTAGTCCAACTCCCCTGCAATGAGCAGGGACATCTTCAACTAGATCAGATTGCTCAGAGCCCCATCCAGTCAATTCCTCATTCACTGAACAGTCCACCCATCAAATCCATATCTCTCCAATTTAGAGAGAAGGATGTTGTGGGGGACCGAGTCAAAGGCCTTACAGAAGTCCAGATAGATGACATCCATAGCTCTTCCCTTGTCCACTGATGTAGTCACTCCATCACAGAAAGCCACTAGGTTGTTCAGGCAGGATTTGCCGTTGGTGAAGACATGCTGGTTATCAGAATCACCTCCCTGTCCCCCACGTACAAAACATTTTTCATTAGAATGTCCTACTTATTCAAATTTCATGATGAATCCCATTTAAAATATACTGTTTCTTCATTTATTTCAGTCAGAAAAAACCATTATATTTATTCTTGAATCAAAATAACGGCCTGCGTACAATTTTTTTTAGACTTCCTTAGTACTATACACCGTTAGTAATTTCAAACAAAGAGCAGCAATTCAGTTTAACTGAAAAAACTACAAACGCTCAATTGAACTATATAAATACATAATACTTCACAAACGTTCAAATAAGACAACAGTAGTATTTTGAGCAACTGATTGTTTACTTGTGACTGTTAGAAATACCACAGTAACAGACACCTAAAAAAGGACCCCCAAAATAAACCGGAAGTAGCAGCTTGAAGTTCTGTTGGAGCGCTTGTCTCTCCCTTGGAGATGGTCATAGTAAAGCTGGTATCTGCCTTACGGTGCTGCCAAAGCTCACCCTCTGTCATGTCCATCTGCTATATACCAGTATAACGATCAGACTCCTGAGAATGTCAGAGAAGACACTTATGTTCACTGAAAAATATGGGAAATATTGGACCTCAGCATCTTTCAGCATTCAGCCCTAAAAAAATTACAATGCTCATAAATGTTGTTAAAGCGAAACATGTATTTTATTAAGTAGGAAAAGGGATAGCGTACACCGCAATGAAAGCAGGAGCCAATCTGGTAACCTTCTATTATGGGTTATACTTTAAAGGGCAGTGGATTAAAGCAGAGCATACAAATCTGAAATAAAATATCTGTGTCCTTTTAGCTCAGCTCTCATACTATGTTAAGGAAAGATATAAAAATTTTAACTTTGAAATATTTCTGTGAAATATATAAAGGATCTGTGGAAAACTATGTAAGAGTTGTGAAGAAAACCCAGCCTGTTCAAGTCATAAAAGGTCAGCTCTATCTCCTTTGATTTGTGAATTTGCTCCAACCACTTTAAACGGAGCAATCCTGAAGTCTCATTTACTCAGTCATCAGTAAAAATCTGTGACTAAACAGGCCAACATACTGATATATTTATCATGGGAAATAAAAATTTTAAAAAAAATATTTTTCCATATGACGAGGCCAGAACGGCTTAATCAGAAATGAGGAATATGAGATCACAAGGCATTACAAATGGCCTCTCGTATTAGGTTGCAATGCAGCAATTGCAATATAATGTAAACCATGAAGGTAACAACTGGCAAATCCAACCACTTTTGAAGCCAAGTAATACCTTCAAATATGACATGACAAAAATGTACTGCATATAAAATGTGGTTTTTTAATTATTCAGTGTGCTTTGACTCTCTGTTTTATTAGGAGTCTTCTCCTGAGTACTGTACAAGTATGTTATTATATGTCTGACAGCCCCCCCCAAAAAAACCTCTGTGTATGTGTGTACTTACATCACTTCTTCTCATATGACTAAACACAGAGGTCTGTGATTTTAAACAGCACTGTATTTTCATTAAAGCTATGCCGTGATAAACATCTAACTAAAATAATATAGTGTTGCAATAGTGATGACAGTTAAGCATTTGACAGGCTTTGTATTATAAAATTCACTTCCAGGAGTTTATAAACTTTGAGATAAAGATTGCCTTTGTTCTGAAATTTGGCAACGTAGAGTCCAGCCCAAAAGGACTTGTTTGAGTAAAGTCTTTCTGTTTTTTGAGTTCTACTCTAAATTACAGACACAAACAAACAAATGTAGCTTTTAAGAGGCTTCTAAGTTAAATCACTATTCCTTAATGTTAGGATGCTTTTGTCCTTATGATCCATTTTCCGTTTTGAAAATCAAATGTATACATTTCTGGAACTTTTTCCATGCTCTGCCATAACAGAAAGGGCACTCATCAGAGAGATTTAATTAGTCTAAAGCTATAGTCTAACGGTTTGCATTCAATGCTGGTGCAGAGAAGCACAACAGAAATTTTGCTTTTATTTCATGTCTTGCTGTGAGTCTTCTTATCAGACATGAAGAAAGATTTAAGACTCGATGCAAACTCCACAGCAAATCTACCAAAGGGAAGCAGAAGGCCTGTAGAGAGTTTTCAGTGTCCTGTCACCAAGTGTCCTTTCACATGGTGAAAGAGAAGATGGGAAGTATTCCTAAAGCACATTGCAGATGAATAAGAGAACGAAGAGGAGCTGAAGAGCTCAGCCCATGCTTCCCATGCAATAAGCCTGTATGACTTCCTCCATCAAAGACTGACATATTGGGAAGGGTGTAGGTCTACTTTCCACTGCACACATCCAGGAGAGGTCCCACATTTCTGTAAAGGACAATGCTGTGAAGCAAGGGAGATGGATGGCAAGTTTCTCCTGAGAAATGCAGCTACTGCTTAAGACAAAAGGAAAACCTCTTTTGGCTGAAGATAAAAAAAGGCTTTTGTCTCTAATGTTCATTGCACAGTGATGCATTCACATCGCTGTTCTAACTACACATTTCATGCTGCCATTAGAAGCCCATTCCTACCAACGAGTTACCTGTTGTTCTTTTGCTGCTCTCAATAAATTAAAGGTTGCTGCGTATTCAAATAACAAAAACTGGAAATGACTTGTCAGTTGTAAAACTGTACTTCAGTCACAGAATGGTTGAAGTTGGAAGGGAACTCTGGTCGGCATCTGGTCCAACCCCCTGTTTCAAGTGAGGCCACCTAGAGCCAGTTGCCCAGGACCATTGTCTAGACAGCTTTTGAGCATCTCCAAGGATGGAGACTCCACAGTCTCCCTGTGCAGCCTGTGCCAGAGCTCAGTCACCCTCACTGTGGGAAAATGTTTCATGATGTTCTGAAGGAAATTCCTGTGTTTCAGTTTGTGTCCATTGTCTCTAATCCTGTCACTGGACACCACTGAAAAAAGCCTGCATCCATCTTCTTTATGCCAGCCCTTCAGGTATTTTATAGCTTTCTCTTCTCTAAGCTGAAGCTCTCTCAACCTTTGCTTATTTGAGAGAGATGTTCCACTGCCTTCATCTCTCTCAGTGCCCCTTTGCTGGACTCACTCTTAAGTATGTCCATGTCTCTCTTGCACTAGGAGAACTGACACAATGCTCCAGGTGTGGCCTCACCAGTGCTGAGTAGAGGGGAAGGATCACCTCCTTTGACCTGCTGGCAGCAATCCTCCTAATGCTGCCCAGGATACAAATAGCAGCCTTTGCTACAAGGACACGTTGGTGGCCCATGCTCAACCTGGTGTCCACCAGGAACCCAGGTCTTTTTCTGCAAATCTGCTTTCCAGCTGGTCAGCCCCCACCATATATTGGTGCATGGGGTTGCTCCTTCCCAGGTGCAGGACTTGGCACTTCACCTTGTTGAACTACATGAGGTTCCTGTCAGCCCGTTTCTCCAGCCTGTTGAGGTCCCCGCAGATGGCAGCATGACCCTTTGGTGTAACAGCCACCCCTCCCAGTTTGTGACCTGCAAACTTGCTGAGGGTAGATTCTGCCCAGTCATGCAGATCAATAATGAAGATGTTGAAAAGAACTGGGCCCAATACGGACTCCTGCGGTACACCACTACTCACTGGCCTCCAAGAGACTTCATGGCACCCTCTGGGCCCGCCCAGCTGTTCAAGATGATTTAAGTTACTTTTGATGCCATTGTCACTTATGCAAGCAAATCTCACAATACTGGTAACTACCTAGATAGGAACAGAATACCAAATTAAAAAAAAGCTGGACAGGTATCGTAACAGTGAGTAACAGCCTCCAATGGCCATCTCCAGTGGCACCCTATCACAATGAGACTCAAAGCTTGCCCACAATGAGGCCTAAAGCAAACTTCACTATTCCACAGATGAGAACAAAACAGTTTATTCAAGTTTTCAGGGGTGACTGTGCTTGCACAGGCATCATCCAGAGTGACAAGGAAGCCCAATGCCACATGCCAAAACCCTTTGCGCCCTTGTCTGCTTCTTGGCAGCACTGATCTGCTTTGCTAGGGGTGTAGAATAAAGTGTAAGGTTAGGAGTAGCATAAAGTGCCCAGACATTTTGTCAGTGTGAGAAGCTGTGGCCTTTCTTTACTTTGTCTTGTCTCTCCTATCGCCTCTCCACTATTCTTACACATACCAGTATTGTTACAAAAAAAACCCCAGGGCATTGTGCTAAGAGCAAGAAACAGAGTGCCTGCTCTACAGGACAGTGGGAAAATACCTTGCACCTAGTGCACAGACCATAAGTTCTTGTAATTGCCTTACTCTCTAAACCAGAAAATACTACTGGTCCTCCAGACCCTAAAAGTAGTAAAACTCTGCCCTTGGGCAGACATTTTCTCAATTGCATTGCTGAACTACAGTGTGCCACTGACGAGATTTCTCAGCACAACTAGGTTTACTCCACTGGGAACAGCAGCACTGTTCGGGGATCCAGGATGATAGAGCACAGATGTGCACCTTGCAGGAGGCAGAGGTGGGAATTCAAAGTCAGCAGCAGGGAAACACGGGAGGGACGATGAGCCTTGAGCATGTTTGTGCCAGAACGGTCAGCCTGAAAGTCCCCATAGTAAATTCTGGCTGTGGTCATTATTCCCCCATCATCTCCTCCTTCTCTCCCATCTTGCAGGGCTCAGCTAGCCAGCCAGCCAGTTCCACCAGTGAGCAGGAAAAGCTGTAAGAGGGCAGGGCTTTGGGCACCCTTTCGCCACAGAGAGGGGCTCAGCCCTGCTAGGGTCATGCTCTGCCTTCCCCCAGCCAGCGGCACTGGTTTAAGCAGCCCATGTAAACAGCTGAATTCAGTAGGCAACTGGGGAGCTGTGGCTGCCCCATACCAGAGCTGTTTGCTGTTCTCATCTTTTATGCGGCATTTTGGACAAAAATCATGAAGTAAGAGAAATTCATAAAACATCTTCTGTTCATTCTAAATTTGCCCGTGCAGAATAGGAATGCTTCTATACTTTCCAAGGGTTTTGTACCTGAGAATACATTAGCATTGTATTCAACAGCTAAAAGAAATACAGCAGGAAGCAACCTATTTTTATTAAGATGTTTTACTAATAGGGAACCGAAATTAGAACACTTTTCCATTATGCAGTGCCTGACATTTTCAGAAAGATGCTTACTGCAAGGCATGGAAATGGAAGGTTTTGGAGGTGCAAATGAGGCAAAATGTTAATTATGTAGCCCACTAAGTTTTAAAAATTTTAGCACCTTTTAGGGCTCTTATTGGCATAAAATAAACCTTTTTTGAAAGGTTTCCTCCAGGACATTAGGTACAAACATCCTCCTTCTGCAGAGAAATGCAAATAACCTAAAGGACTTATGGCAGCTTCATGGATGTCACTATTTACAACCTAAAACCAAACACAGTGACACAGATGACCGAGTGAAAAGATTTCTATTTTTCTGCTGTTCATCAGTAAGAATCAAGTTCACTCTCATATGGAGAGCACTCTGAAGGTCTTCTGCACTGCTTATACTATGCAACCTGCAAGTAGTACACTGAAACTGCAGTGTTTTGATTGAAAACTAGCGAAGTCCCTAGATACTTTGTTCCAGAAATAAAAGCAGTTATGATGAAAGCAAGCTTCTCATGAAAGCAGTATGTGTCATCATAGATTCTTAACTTCAGTTATTCACCAAAAACTTGCAGGTGTTTTATTTCACAGAAAATGCCACCTAACAGAAAACTGTCTTTAAATAAAACCGGCAATAATGTAATTACACTAGAAAAGGAGAGCCACAGAGTTCTAGAAATGCAAAGTCATAGGGGAACATTTAGTTTGACCTCATGGATAGTTCATAAAAATTTTGCCCAGTGCTTCTTTCCTCTAAACCCTAACTCTTTTTGTTACTAAACAATGATTTTCAGAGACATGCTGAAATCTGATGGAAAGCAATCACGAATCCATTGCAATCCTAGGCAAATTACTCTAGTTGCTCACTCTCACTTTTACAAACTGTAATTATTTCTTATACTCCTGCATCCAGCTAACAGATGGTGTTACATTTTCAACTCGTCTTGCTCAGCTGAAGGCATCTGGACGTCTAGTGGATGAGCTACAGAGATCCAGTTCCCTTCAACTCACTTTGGGAAATCATCAGATTCTTCCTAACTCTTTTCAATTGTAAAATTGCTTTAAGCTTTGAATACTAGAGCACATTTCACACCAGTGATGTATACATGGGTGCCAGGACTTTCCCTGTGCTCAGTATTCTCCAGTTCCGGCCAGGAGTTCTGGGAGCTCCTGGATATTCCTCAAAGCACCGAGAGCTCCTGTTCACTCATTTAAATGCAGGGAACTTTCAGGGGTTTTTTTTCTGTGTTATTGCTTCCCAAAACCAATCCTTTTAGCCTGCCTTTATGTCTTACTTGCATTGTATGAAAACTAGCATTCAGTAGAGTGATGGTAAACAACCTAATGGACAATATTTTCTTGACAGGAAAGAAACAAATGCCTCAATCTGTGGTAATTACATTATACAAACAGGCTTATTCAATCAAAACCTTCACAATGACAATCACTCTGCCCAACTTCTACTAAGCGAAAACCCAGACAAATAAACCAATGTAAAAGTCTTCCCAGCATAGTCAAGATTTATCTATGTTCTGTTTTTAAAAGAAAATAAACTGATTTCCAGTTAATTCAAACTAGCTACAGCATTATACACAACCTGCATACACCACTAGCACACAGTTCAGACCATAAGTTTAAAACTTAAAGTATTGGGTTACCTCCTCAGTGCTACAGGTCAATACAGTATTGCACAAGAAATAATAAAAAATAGAAAAATATCATGGCCAAAAATACATTCTGAAATGCGCTGAAACTAACATTATAAAAATGTAATTATTATTATACATTAACACACATATATAACATATATATGTGCATATATGTACAAGAAACGTGGTATATTTTCTCAGTCTTCTTGTTACTAGCATTCACCTGGGTTACTTTTTCCTTACTCTTTTCTGCAAAAATTCTATCTTTTATTTAGGTTTTACATGACTGGGGGGAACAATCACATGAACGCAAGTGCTACCGCTCTGCAACTGACCACAATTACCAAGTGACTTAGGATACTATTGCCAGAATTAGCAGCATACCGCTCCATGGGAACTCAGGAAGTCAACCACAACGTACCTAGTGCCAGCTCAGTTCTGCCCGTCTCTGCTGGCAAACATCTCTCTATGCTGTTCGTAAAGACCTCTGGTGGACAGTGGCAATGAACTGCTGGGGGACAGCAGCATCTTTACCACTATTGCTGTTTCTGCAGTGAACATTTGCCCACAGCTGATGCTTTTCAACCACACCAAGCTAAGATGACCGAAATACACATCCACAGTGGCATAAAAAGGCATGCCCTACAATCTGGTGGCCACAGGTATGCGCCATGTTGTAAGTGTACTGCCATGTATCACGTGTATTGCCATTCAGAAAATATGAAGTAGCCCACAGAAGAGAGTACAATACATTTACATGTTTTAATGAGATTTTATGATATAGTCAGTTTCGCAAAGAAAATAATAAAAATGTATTTGGGATTTATTCTGACAGTATTATAGTAACACCCAGGGATACTAATCGTAATGTTTTCTGCTTTTCTACATTTATAGCTTTGCATTTTTTTCTGTAATGATCTATTTGTTATGACATACAGTATGTGTGACAGATGTCCAATGCTGGCTGCTAAAAAGTAGCAGAGCCCTGTAGGGAAGCAGCAAAAACTTGTGCGTCAGCACTGAAAATGATGGAAGATTGATAATTACTGCTTGTGTCTCAGCTCCATTCAGCACACCACCATGTCCAAATTTTAATCTGGCCACAGATCTACCATTATATTTACAATGTATTGCAATAAAAATTCCCAGATTCAAATAATTGACCATTACAAGCACATGTGATACAAGGAGTTGATTATGACAGCCAAAAGGAATGCTTTTAAAGGCAAATTCAGGGTAATTGGAAATTCTGAAGGGAAATAAGAAGTGATGTACTCTAGTGTTGTTCACCTCAGAGGAATCTGTAAAACCAGTTACAACCCCGCACACTGAACAACCACCAAAGTATAAAACCATCACGAGCATCTAAATCTACTCATGAATTTTCAGACAGAATATTCTTCTCAAAAATACAAAAATGTCTAGTTCACAACATACCACAACACAAGGAAACCCTAATTTTTGCAGAAAAAAAATTATCTCTGATTCCAAGGAAATAATGGGTTCTTGCCTTAAATGCTTCCATTAATTCTGCTTTCTACAGGAAGAGAAAGACATAAAGAGGAGCCTTTTAGATAGAAACCTGCAAAACTATTACTAGACTTGGGAGGAGCAGGTGGAAAGGGTGAGAAAGGCGGGGAGAGGTGTCTCAGCTCCCGCCCTTTGCTGTGATCCCCACCGCCCCCGCAGGTGCAGTGCAGAGCTGGGCTGCTCAGCGCCTGAGTCCGCCGGGGAGCTCTTGGGAAAGAGCCGCAGTGTCTCCTTCTACTGACTATAGGGAAAACAAAAACACAAAAGCAAAACCAAAAAAGGCATTTTTTTTTTTCCACAGGACTGATCTGTTACTGAAAACTCACCACAACATTTGCTCGGACTCCTGGCTTCCGCCTGGCGGCAGGCAGAGAGGGCTCTGTAATGGCCGGGCTCAAGGGCTCTCTGGATGCGCCTGCCCGCAGCGCGTGCGGGATGCAGAGGCCTGCGGTGCGGAGTGCGCCGCTGCACCGTGTCAGCCAAGGTTTAAGTGGCAGAAATAGCAGGTGGAGTTCATCTATTTCACAGTAACTGAGAATAATCACTCCATTGTTCATGGGCTTCCTCCCTCCTCCCCCCTTTCCTTTCTCGTTGGAGCAGATGGAATAAGGGAGAAGTTGGGCTGAGAAACAGCACCTCTGCAGTGGTGTAAGGATGGAGACCGGGCTCCAAGTATCATAGGCCCTGATTTAGCAAGGTACTTACGCACTCGTGCAGCTTAAGTACAAGCAGCCCCATTGACTTCAAAAGAATGACTCACAAGCTTAAATTTATGTACATGATCAAATACCTTGCTGAAATGAGGCCATGGAAAGCATCCATTTTTTTAAAAAGCTAGGATGAATTTAATTGAAGACACACTTTTCCTTTCAACATCAATTTTTTCCCCTATTGTACTTCTTTTAATGACCACATAAAGTAACTGAACAATTCTGTAGAGTCTGTTTGTATATCCTCAGGAACCCATAAAGTATTTTCACAAATATAAAAGTGCAGATGGAGCCTAAAAAAGGGTGTGGAGTCTATAGGCTGCACAAGATGAAACTGGACTCCTAATGTTGCTGGAGTCAGAAATGATAGCAACAGACCCTAAAGGCTGCCTGTCAATCTCAGATGCAGATGGCACTTCTTCCAACTGGCCTTTGTGTCAGTTCCTTCAGCCATTTTAGTGACAACGCAGCTCCCTAGAGGGCAGATCCTGTTGCTCTGCAGCCTGGATATGTACCCAGGGCACTGCGGTCTGTACGATCTCTGCTCAAAGTAGGTTTTTTTAATGCTAATACATCGCCTCTTCTTGCCCTATCCCAGCCCCAACCACCCATGCAAAAAAGAGATGGTCATTTTCTTCCTTCTTTCAATTGTTCCAATTTATCAATGGAATAAGCATTAATTGTCTGAAAGATTCCTTTTTCTTATGCATGCCAAAAGTATATATAAAATCCCTGCTAAAAAAACTTGCAGATGACACTGTAATTGGTAGCGTGATTAATACTGATGACACTGCAGTCATACAGTTTCACAAGCTTGGCCTGTTCAATCAAAACACACACACATACAACTACACGTTAGGTCTCCCACCTTTGCACAACGCACGCAAGTAACTTTGAGAATGCGAGAATGCTGTGAAAAGCTGTGATATTGAAAATGATTTAGGGATTAGTGGACCAGTGGTTTAACGTGAGCTTCTAGTGCTATGCTCTAAGCAGAAAGGTTCCGTGTCATCTTTAGATGTATAACCAAGGAAGTAGCAAGCAAATGTAAGGATGTAATGTTATTTTTATGACACTGGAGAAACTAATTCTAGAATATCTACTTTGCATATTACTCCCTACATTTTACAAAGGAAACCAACAGCCAAAAATTACAGCAAATAGAAATATAAGTTAAGGGTGAAAAAAACTCCCAAACATTTAAATTAAAAAACCTCTGGTTTGCTTATTACATTTAAGCTTGGGGCATGAGTAACTTAACAGGGAATAAATATGTGATTAAGGGACACCTTAACTTAGAGAAAACTTGTAACAAAACCAAAACCAATGACTCCAAGTTGCAGTTAACTTCAAATGAGAAATAAAGCACAATTTCTTTAACGCTTACAGCAATTAACCTTTCACACAAGAGGATTGGGTTCTCCAACTTTGGATGTTTTCAGATCAAAACTGAATGCCTTTCTAGATGATAAAATTTAGTCAAAGGCAAGAGGCTCAGTACAGAGCAAACTGGGAAAAAAAATGCAGTGTGTTTTATGTAGAAGGTCAGACTAGCTGAGCTTAAGGCTTTTTCCGGGCTCAAAGTCTACAAGAAGTACAGTTTAAGTCTGAAAAATGTCATTGTGAGGTCAGACATTTATTGTGTTTCCATGATGTCATGGAAATTTGTTCAGTCTGCAAATTAAAATATATTCTTCCTGGCTGTCAATACTGCAAAACCATCTTAGGTTCTGAAAGTCAAATTTGGTTCTTTAGTTGGAGGTATGATTGATTATCTGATCTAAAATCTGCCTGGAAAGTATATATCGGAGAAACATCATTCTCTTCAGATTATGTCCTCATAATGCCATTGTCTGCACAAATATAAGTAAATGCAGCATTTGGCTCTGTACTTCAAGCTTACTTCACAGTCATCATTCACCCCAGAAAAACTGGTTTTAAGAGAAGGGAGCAAGCAGAACTTAATTTTTGTTCCTACAAGAGTACATTTGCCTACAAGGACACCCTGCTGCTCAGTAAGAAATTGCAATTTTCCTGTAGCTATGTTTTCACAGCAGACCTACACATCAAGTTGAACACGTGCTGTGTACATCACCAAGAGATACGAAATGGAATACTGGTGAATGAAAGCACTGAATTTTATATTTGATTTACCTAGCATACCTAGTGCATACATGCAGAGTAAAATGTATGAGAGAGTTTCTAGCACTTCTGCTTGACTATTCCAAATCCTAGATAAACTACATTATCTTCAATCTGGACCACCCAGCAGAAATTATTAGTGTTCTTTCAACTACACACAATTATCTCTAAATATTAGACACAGTATTTTAACTAGATGAGAAATCAGGGCAACACTGCAAATCTATTGATTGAGAAAAATAGGAAGTGCCTGAATCATATTGCTTCACAAAGCTGACCTAGTACCCAAGAAGAAAAAAAATTTAAAAACAAGGGAAAAGCTTTCTGAATGCCAATGAAATTCTGTCATATTGAGGAATTTCACAGACCAATGCCAAATAACTTATCCTATGAACATGTATGTAAAGGTTCTATCTTAAAGAAAAAAAAAATCACAACCAAACCCACATAAAATTAAACCTCACCATATTACACATATTACATGAAAATAAACTTTCATTTAGTACAGATGGTGTTATGGACTTGCCTTTTTTTCCCACAGAGGGTTAATGTGGAAAGAGGCAAAAATGGTAAAATATGAAACTTCTTTGGCTTCATCTTTCACATTCCTGTATCGTACTACAACAGAAACTAATGAACTTGCTCATCTTCGAAAGCCCTTTTGCATGCTTCTTCCTTCACCCTTAACTCTGATCCTTGCGGATCTTTCCTTATGTGTGTGCCAATTTTACTGGTATAATATGTGCACTTTTATTAGTTTTGTTCTGATGATTTCTACTGAGAGATACTTAAAGCTTATACAAGTCAAAAACTATTTTATCACTTCTGAAGAAAACTAATAGGGCAGAGTCACTGAATGATAAGAGAGAGAGAGACCACTGAATTTATTTAATAATCCATGTCCATTTCACAAAAATGGCCTGTGTAATCCTTTTAAAAATAATAACCTGTTCATTTCAGACCTTGCACAATGCTTCTCTTTGTCCCTTGTAAGTCTCTCAAATGTCTTATTTTAAAGGAATATATAGTACTCCCGGAAGACATTTTCCCATTTCTATTCTCTTCAACTCCTGTGAGCCCTTGTTCTGTGTGATAAGGCAATCTCCTTCGGGATCTGAGCTGTGTAGTTTCGCACCACGAGTGACAAGGACTCGACTTGAATAACTGCTGTGCGCAGGTTGTAATTATGTCAGCTGGAGTGTTGAACAAGGGGACTGATTAATGTGAGCCCCAGCCCAGGCACAGTCCCTATCAAAACCTTCGTGCAGGCCAGCAGTGGGGATGGGTTAAAGCAGAAAGACAAAACATGCTGTATCGTCCATGATAGATGAATTGCTCCAACAGTCTTCAGGCAGATGTTCCAGGACAGTATAATATACAATTACTCTGCCTTATCACCTTCCCAGGGACAATAAAGCTTCCTCCTTCTATAGCTCATGTGAGTGAAGGCAAAATTAGTTTTACTTTTACAACACTGACTCACTTATCATGTTGCCTTGATTGTGCTTTTACAGCTAAAGAAAACATATATTCCACTCTTAAACTAAAAAAAAAAAAAAAGCCACCAAAAAAAACCCCCTGCTCTCCTCACCTTTTATATAAAACCAAACAATCCCTTTGAATCTATTTTGCATCACAGTAATACAGTCCCTAAAGGGCTAATTCAGTACGTTATTCTAGGGAACACAACTAACTTTAGAACAACCAGACCTATTCATAGGCTTAATGTTATATATATGTATACAAAGGCACATTACTGAATCAAGTCAGAATGCATAGATAATAAAAAATACATAGGTTTTGTACAAAAGATGCCTATGTGAATAACATAGGCATCTTAATGACTATTTTAACTAAGCACTCATTCTAAAAATACCAGAGTACTCTTGTGAAACAGTTCTTTAAGAAGTCATTAATCCACATACCTCTTTAAAGGCCACAAGACTTTACTGCGTAACTATGATAAATAATCCATGTATTTTCCAAAAAGTAAACATAAATTTTATAAATAATAGAAATTTAGGAAGAAAATTATATATATGTATATGTATATATGTATGTATGTAATTTTTTTCTTTTTGTTACCAGATGTATACAGAATTCTTTTGCTCCTGAGACAGAAGCAGTCCATATGTTCCAGGGCTATTTCCAAGAGTTTACAGAACAGCAGAATATAGCTCATAATATCCTAATGTTCTTTCTTTCTAAATACCGGATAGTTATAGATCAAGAAGCTATGCTTTAAAGAAAAGAGTCTAAATAGTTAGACTTGCATTCCAAGATGCATTGCTTTCAGTACCACCCTTTCTTCAGCTATATAACAGTGACATGATCTCAAAAAAGCAAAACAAAAAAATGCACTCAAAAATACATTTAGAGAGGCACATATTTGAAGGTCAGGTTTAAAAAGAAAACCAGACTAAACCAGCAAAGGCTGACCCTGATGATACTTAAGACTGCACATGCATTTGAAAAATTCTATTTATATGCACTTAGTTCTCATGAAAGGTATTGGATTACCGGTTCTAGAAATGAGAGATGAGATTTTCTAAGGAGACTATGGGAATTAGGCACTAACACTGCACTTCAATGGAATGCAGGCTCCCAGCTGTTCAATCTTCTTTGAGGTTTTAGCCATTAAACAGTATCACAGTCTTGGCAACAGTAGGGTTTCACCATAAGGGTACAGGCTTTCCTTTACTCCGATGGTGAAACACAATCCTGTGTTTACGATGCAAAAACTGGCTCCAAGAAAGGTGGTATGTTCCCACTGCACAGCATAATGCCTTTAGAGGACAGCATGACAGAATGATGTTATGTCACTTACTGCATGGAGGAAAAACAGAAGAATCAGCCTTGGCCTCAGCAAAATTACAATCTCAATATTGAAAAGGGTATGACAATCAGAAAATAGGCAAAAAGAGTAGCGATCGGTTTGGGTGACAGTGTACCAGTAGAACAGGGTAGAAATAAGCTTCTTTCTTGTTTAGGTGCTCTGTTGGGCACAGCAGTACTAGAAGGCAACCTAGTCTTTTCTCCTTAACCACTAAAATTCCCAATACAATTAATGGAGATAAGAAAGAACTAATGTAGGTCTCGAGATTTGCTTAAATTAGATGCCTACTTTTTCTAAAGTGTAGGTAACCAATATGAAACATTAGGAGCTTCCATCTGCTCAGAAGAAGGAAACACTGGTGTCACTAACTTTCTAGAAATTAAGGCACTATTCTAGGGAGTAGAACTCACGAGTTTTGGGCTGCCCTTATCTTGAGGAGGGCTGAATTCAGTTCTCCTGTGTCCCAGGAAAGTGTATTAGCTGGCATGAAATATCCTGCACATACCCTTTTTTGAAACTCTGTCAACGGACAGTAAGGAACTGCCAGGAGCCAAAAGTAGATCTAACCCGTTTTCAGAATTATTCTTCTGTTTTCAGTTATGTTCCCCGTATAACTTTCCTACAAAATCCAAACAACAGGCTCCCAAGCCATTGGCCTGTGCCCTCTCAGCTGAGAATCCTAAACAATAACTAGAATCAGGCTGGGGACAGAACTGTCATTAATTAAACGAATCCTGGCTTCTCTAATTTTCAGGCCTCTAACAAACACCCAAGAATACAGGTCTAGGAGCCTGTTCAGCTAAAAGGAGTGCCAAAAGAAGTGATGCAAAGATACCCATCTCCCCAGGATTCTGAGCATGCCTCAGTGATTTCACTTAGTCGTGCAAGAACTTGCAAACTCAGTAGAGAGGGAAGTGAAAAATACAAACTTCTAAAGGAGTAGCTGATTTTGGCATGATCTTCTCTGCAAAGTTGAGCAGAAACTCGAAGTACCTGGGTACTTGATTGTACAATCTATTTGCCTAGTTGAACTTTTTTACTGTCCAGGATACAAAGTCTTGTGAAAAGTCTTGCCAACTCCCTGGCATTCCACTTCTGTCTTAAGAAGCAAGTACTTCATGACTGACAGAGAATCTTGGCTTCACTGAGGACATAGAGGTGATGTGATTAACATCAGCACAGCCAAGACTTTAATCTCTTTCTTTATTTTTGTTTTATAGCATCAAACCCATGACAGTAGACACTATCCAGCCAGAGAGAGCTGACTCCCAACTGAGCTATGGAGCAGAGATGCTTAGAGGGAGAAGGGCTTAGTTATCATCCTTTCTGTTACAGTACTCCTGCCATGCTACTGTGAAACTGCAACTAGAAATAGGTACTTCAGAGCAGGAAAAGAAAATAAAGATTCTCCTGATATTATGTTGTACTGTTCTGAGGGAAGAGATCTAAATATAAGAAGGAAGCCAGAAACAGATGCAAGTGGACAAGAACTCTTCTAGAACAAACAAATGCTGTATTTGCCTTTCAGGATACAGTTCTGCAACCTAGAGCATTAATAGAGCTCGCATTGCTCCATACTGTATACTCATCTCTCGCCTCTTCCACCACCGCCAGGCAACATGCAGCAGTTCCCCAAAGCTGCACTCACCAGCCTTAACTGGGCTGATGGCCTGACTTGACATTGCTGCATTTATTTTAAGAGAATGGATAGTAGCCACCTGCTCTGCCCTCGCAAGGGCTCCGATTTAGGTCTTCCCTCTCTGTTCTGACACAGACTCGAACAAATCTGGCACATTTATTCTACTTGAAAGTATTTTTATTGCTCCTCAAAATGACTACATTTTAGCATACAAAAAATCAATCAGCTAAATACCGTAGAAGATGACTGTGCTAGAATTTATTAGTGCTGATCAAAATCTTAAAGGCTGAGTAATTAAAATTCAAATTAAAATATGATGAAAGTCACATTTAGTCACCTGAATGAAGAGGCTGAATTCCAAATAGGTACAGAGACCCTAGACCCCATGTGAGATGAGAGTTCATAGGTGCTTAGTATCGCTACAAACAGGTACAAAGAACTTAGTATTTGTTCAAACTTTGCTTCTTTTCCTCACTTAAATACATCTACCTAGACCCACGCATTATGTCACAGTTCGTCAGTAAATGACCTAAAGAAAACAGAAGAAATGCCAAAGAAAGTACTTGTGGCAAAATCACTCCATATACCATGAAGCTCTTCTTATTCACTGACTGAATAAGAAATGTTAGTGCTCTTAATCTCAGGGGTACAAATCTCTTCCAAATAATCTCTTTTCTAAAGAAAAATATGCATAGCTGGGTGTATTCTCTTTATCCTTAAAAATACCTTTCAGGTTTTCACTTTTAAAATTACCTGTCCTAACAACTTGCAACAAACAGTTAATTTGGGACCCAAAAACATTGATACATGAGCACTGTACCAACTTAAACATGGCTTCCTACAGATCCCCCCCTGTGCACTGAATTTCCCAATGCAGTAACAGCAGCTCCCCAACACGTGCTTCAAGATACTTCCATCAGGCAAGAAAAACCAGCTGCGCTGGGCGGCGAGCCTGGCACAATACATTGGCTGGTTGTAAGAGAGAAGAATGCATGAGAGATGAATTTTGCCTGCTGGTTCCTCATTGATTTTTCTTTTTTTCCCCCTCTCTTCTCCTCATGCACCTCTTTCAGGAAACATGTAGGAACTTAAATTATCTCAGCAACTACTACGGGGTGTCAGTTTTGACTGAAACTGGCCAACAGCTTAAAAAGTTGTTAAAGAAACTCAGAGAAGATGGATGGATGGGCTGATGCAAGTCTCAGAATAAGTTAGGAACACTAGGCTAAAAATCAATCCCTGTCAACTGATTTATAAAAATTGCCTTTTTGAAGTAAAGACACATCTCTTTGCTGAAAAAAACCCCCCAAATTACTAATAGCTTTTTATATGTTAAAATACCCATAGCAGATAGCTCCAAACTTTGCTAATGAAAGCAGTTCTCTGTATTTTACTGAGAGCTTGTTAACAAGAAGATGTATGAATGAGTGAAAAATCATCAGAACTGAAGGATTCGTTTTGATAATCAAAATTCGTATACAACTTCAAAATGATTTTTGGTATTGTTTGCCCTATAGACTGTGCATACAAAATTTCAACAGAAATGTTTTGAGGACACTCTGTATCCGAAGATGTTCCACATGGGATTTCTAGCAGAACAAATTATGTCCTCAACTGCAGTTGTTAGAGAGAATCCATAATTATGTTAAATAGAGATTGAAGGAGAGTGCACTGAAGTTACAAATATAAAGCTACAAATATTCTATTTTAAGGGGTACCAGTAATATCACAATCAACTAGTAGGATGATGTTCAGGCAGCTTATGATGTCACTAGAACCACTCAATGTAGTTATAGGATTATAACACAAATAATTTTACAGTATTATGAACTGCAGAGCTTCTAGTTTTGTGTTTTTTAAATGATAACATCACTAAAAATACAAAAAGATAGCAATGCTGAAGAACATCAGAAGAAGTGTTACTTTAAAGCATGATTTAAAAATACGCGTATATGTGTATGGACCTATATTCTAGGAATCATGTTGAGCTGCGCAGTTTGATTAAGTGGAAGGAAAACCAAACCAGAACTCGACTGGAGGCCCGCTGGCCTGAGGTACAGAGCAGGCTGCGCCTGGGCTACCAGCCCTGGGAGCACCAGGGAGATCTGGGTGGTCTTTGAGAGTCAAAAGTCACTTTGCAACCTCCTCTTTGCTTCAGGAAGAATAATCAGTTTGCTCTCAGGCTATGAATAGCAGCAGTTATTTCCTATCCCTCTCAGTTCCCGCTACCTGCCTATTTCAGTTCATTCACAGAAGAAGACAGGGTAATACTGAGGAATGTCTCTACTCCAATCCCCCGGACCATGGGGGTGGGAGAAAGGAGAACAGCGTTGCACCAGCTTGTTTCTCCTGGTGTACTAAGCCTCAGCATCTATAACCTGTGAGGGGAAGATGAGGAGAACTGTACAGACTTCATCTGCCCTCTAAGGATGTAAAATGAGAAGCAATAGCTTTGACTCAAGGCATACAAGAATGCAGAACAACCTTTTCAATATCAATTTTGTATTCTAGGGGTTTTTTTCCCTTAATGATGTTTCCATCATTAAAATTAAAGCACAAAATTGAGGTACGTGTAGTATGCAACAGGTTAAAGACAAAAGCTAAACAAACAAACTTAATATAATAAACAAATCCAATAAATGCTACTACCACTACTTCTAAATTTTTTAATAGACAGAAAGGAAAATTGGAAGCTAAAATCCTAACTGACCACTACCTGGCATATGTAAGTATCTCTGAGATTTTTTTTTAAGTGGCTTTCAAAAAAAACCAACCCACAACCAAACAATGATAACACCAGAGCAGCACTCCATCACTTGCAATAACAAAAGTGAGGGCTTTATGGCCTGGCTTTTATAAAGCAAGTCCCTAAGAAGTCTCAGCAATATCTACACCTGCTATTCAGACCTAAACAAACAAGCCTAGCAAAACTACAAAGACTATCCCAAAGAGGGGAAAAATAGTAGTAACAAGCGACTTAGTAAATTACTTGGACAACAGAGTCCTCTCCAGATTGTTCCATTGTGAGTACAAGCCTCAAGTGAAATACATCCCTGATCCATGACTTATGGAATAAAGCAGAGTATCATACCAGAGAGTCTGCATGATGGTTTTAGGGAAGGCAAACTGTTGTATACCAAATGGCCTGTCCTCCCTACACCACATTTTTCTACGGGGAAATGCACCATCTTCTCCCAGCAGCTCAGGAAGGAGAAACGGAAAACTGATGGTATGGAGAGCTGCAAGGCACATTCCAACCTTGAGACAAAAGTCTTCTTGTTCCTGCCAAGGCTTTTACTGGCCACGCCTAAGCAGCAGCTTTGAACCACGGGCTGTCAATCAACATCCTGTGAACTCCAAGTTCCCAAATCTCTGATGTTTTTGTCTCCAAAGCAAATTGTTTAGAGAGCTGAAGACCTCAGAGATGGAGTTTCAGCCCATACGGGTTCCCCACCACACTGGAGAGAGGGTGTCCAGGAGCACCAGCCTCCCAAACCCCAGGTGCCGACTCTACCCCAGAGCCTTAGCCCCACCATACTGTATTGTGGCCCCTGGAAAACACCCTCCAGCCACACTGCCAAGGTGCAGACCTGGTGCACTGAGCCCATGGCTTCCACTTTTGAGGCAGGGAGCCTCATGGTGGAAGCAGAGGCTTTGGTACCTGTGTTCTCAAAGTGCCCCAACGTACCGCTCCAGGGGAGTTTGGTCAGAAGCTGTCACAGAGACAAGGGCAATTCTGCTGGAACGCGCAAGTGATCTTACTTAGCTTCAATAAAACAGGAGTTTCTAATAAAGCCATGTTTATTTGGAAAATACCTCACTAATTCAAATGCACTAGAAGTAACTAAATAGCAAGTTTTTCTCAAACAAAAAAGCCCATTTTTTTCTTCTTCTTTCCTTCCTTCCTTTACTTTCTACTCAACAATTCTTTTTTTTCTCTCCCATTTTCATCAGCCTTTAAAGGGAAAAAAAAGCCTTTCCCTTTTTCCCACTTGCACTAGGTTACACGTTTCTGGAACTGCTTCTAAACTGAATTAGCCTTCTATCACTTCCCAACATTTTAACCTGTTTTGTATGTCACCTGTAATGGGGGAAGAGGGAAGGTTGTCACAAAGACAGCATTAATACAGAAAATTTTTTACATGATAATAGCCATATTACCTGGAGAATAAACCATACCTAACAAAACAGGCTAGAGTCTATTAATTTCATCTTGAAGGCCTACCAAAATATTTTCAGATTGCTAACTACAAGACAGGTAGTTAGCCACGTAATTAGCAATAATAATTCCTTGTAGATTTGACCACCCACAAAAACAGCTTTGGCCCTTTTATAATGACTGGACTGGGGATTAGGGAGTGGTAAAAGAAACAAACACATTTATTTTTTATTCTGTGTTAGCAGGCAAGAGCAACGAAAACATATGTAGTCGCTTTATCAGCCTTTTTAAAAACTACTTTTTACCTAAAAAGGTCACATTAATTAAGCTATGATGCCAATGATTATTTTTAGATCAAATTATTCCAACAAATGAAAGTTTATTTGTAGACATAAAAGATCTTCCCTGTATACTTTTATCAGAAGCGCGGTAAGAACAGGAAATTACAAGTCTTTTTTGTTACTAAAAGCTATATTAAGACCATAGCCTTGCCATTCATCTTGAGGTTAGTACTAAAATTTTATTTACTATCAAAATATAACCTATTTAAGATTATTTTAAGTTTGAAATATATGCTGGTGTTCCAGATTTATAAACATTAATTAACTATACATTAAATATAAACATAGGTATATTTATATAGGTATAGGTATATAATGTGTATTTACATTACATAACATATTTATGCTCCATAAGAAAGCGGAATAGGTAAGACAGTGATAATTGCACGTGATAGGGAAAAAGAAGTGTGAGGACAGGGAGAAGATAAAATGTGATAATAGAAGACATTAGTTACTTTAATCTGTTCACTGCATGAAGTGGTCTTATTCATATTTCCTAAACACCAAATACTTCTGGTTTTGGGTGAAGTGCGTTGGACTCTGATTAAAAAAAAAGATCATCGCTACAGTTGGGGGAGAGGCTGCATAAGAAAAGGTTAGGGACAAAGCCCAAATTGAACAGCAAGGGGGAGACAGTTACTACTAAAAGAAATCAGGAACCTGAGAATATTTTTGCAGAACTTGACGTGTGAACAAACTGATAGAGTGTTGAGCTACAATCATGACAGTCTGCAACAGGGAGAAGCTGCCAAAAGATAAAAATATATAGCAATTTTTACATTAATATCAAAATAGCTGAATGTCTCAGTAACATTAAACTCAGTGGTAACCCCTGAGTAACTTCACATGTCGTTTAGGCTTAAATACATCACTTAAAAGTTGTTCTTCAAAGGACGCAATCCAAAATGAGGTTAGAATAGTATTATCAATGCTTGAAATTGCATCACTGGTTTAAAGATACTTGGGCACCTTAAAGCCCCAAGTCCAGTGCTTCAGCATTAGCATGAGAATCCCAGACTCACTGAATTAAAAAGGCAATTTTTAATTCCTCTTACTTAGAGTGGCCACAGGAAAAAAAATGGAAAACAGGAATAAATTTAAAAAATAGAAATAAGAAAAACAACACAAAAGAAGCTTGAGTTACCAGTGGTCATGGAATTATTGATGGATTTCTGTATTGTAAGCAGTTAAAAATTATTCATTAAAATAAATAAAAATCTGTATTACCCTTCTACTGAGTAGAATACATTTACTATGCTATTAATTAAAAATACAGAAAGCAAAGGACTTCACAAAGTGACTATACTATTGCATGCTGTGCAAAAGCCTCTTAACAGGGCAATTTCATTGTGGACCATAGTCATCAAGTCTACACACACCAATATATTTGTGTGTGCTTGTGCATATATGTCTTTTTAAAGAAATAATCTTGTTTTCTAATAAACATACATTCTCTTAAGCACTCCATGCAGTGACTTTGGCATCTGGCAGGGAGGACAGGGAGAGCTACGAGAGAGGGAGTTTAAGTTCTTTGGAACGCTGCTGCCAACATGATTCTCCAAATTTGCAGAGACAGGATTTCTCGGTCAGTGCAGACAGCATACACATCTCCCAGCGAGGGCCATATCATTATTTGTGTGCTCTCAGCTTCTACAAGTTTCTGAACATTAGGAACCACATCTGAAGTCAAGTCTCTTGGTTAATGTGATGGCTGATCTGTATTCTGCGCTATCACATTGCATATCGTTATTCTGAGTTTACCGTATGAACTATTTGCTGTAACTTTGGTGAATATAAACATCACAAGGGGAGCAACAGAAACATCATAAAGGGAATAATACTAACCATTGCTTTGTACGCCATGTATTCACTAGAATAACTAAAGTGGATTTGTGGTAATATCAGAATTTTATTTCAGATTATTTTTCTTTTATAGACTTAAATGCTACAGTATATTTTATTCCAGATTAATAGAAATATTACCAAGTATTTTATCTGAATGTTTGTTAAAAACTGAGGGCTGAATAATATTCTGAGGAGTTTGCAGCTGGGAACTATGCCCATGCACTGACAGAATTTCTCTCTAAACTTCTCTCTTTGTTTGTTTATAAGTCTGCTAGCACAAGGCACTGGATATCCTCAACTCCTGCTGCTGATCACAACAGAAGCTTAAGTGCTTCCTGAAGGCCCTGTTTGTTCTATTACATGCATGCATTATTGTCTTTAGCAATTTCTTATTAGCACAAACTGTATGCAACTTTTTTTGCCTAATTCTGCCTTTGTGATTTATATAAAAAAGTGTTTTTCCATAGCACAGTGGTGGTTGCCACTTGGAGTCCTCATCAGCCTAATGTTCCATACAGTTGTATAACCTAGTTATTTCCTATACATGCATATTAAATTTCACTGGTTACAAAGAGCATATTAACGTTAACGTTTTAATGGTAAATACACTGTTTCATCATTTTATGCAGAAGTTTGCCTTAACAGCCTCTCAGTTTTGCTATGAAGAAGTACATATTGTAACCTCAGCATTTAGAGGAGTCCCTAGTTATCCTTTATATAACTAGGGAACAGTGCACAGCTGATGCAATCATACCAAGACAATGAAAAGTTATTAAATTCACCAAAATAAACACAGAGAAAACACTTACTTTGCACATTCTTATGACTTAGGTGCAAATCCTGGAGTGTATTATAAACTGGTCTTTACAACCTATGAACAGATACTATAAGTCAGAGGGAAGTAGGAACTCCCTAGGGATGCTGTCCAAAAAAGAAAAGTAGCCCCTGTGGAGTCACTCCCCCTAAGTCATGCTGCCGCTGCTGCTGAAAACATGCAATGAATCCGTCTGCAGTTGGAATTTCAGATGCCATAATCCCTTAGAGAATGTTGTCTAATTATTTTATTATGCATAATAAATGTAAAATATTTATTTTAGTTTACATAATTATATTAAAAATGTATGCTATTTATTCTCAGTCTTGTAAGACATCCTTCACAAGTCATAATATACTTTATAGAAAGGTGCATTTACGGAATTAATGCCGTTTTGCTGGCCTGGCTGTTTGTTTTATACAGCTTCTAAACCCTCTTATCTACGGCTGCGGAACATCACCAGTCTCCTGAATGTTGCCCTCCATCCCCTCACTGCCCTGGGTACTCTGTGCAAAATTAACCATACTGTGTAATGCCAGAGAAATGAGAGTAATTTTGCTCAATTACAGCACAGGGATGGCACAAAGTACATGAACATTATACCCGTCCCACACTTTCATGGTCAAAGTTTTAGCAGTACTGTTTCTGTATGACGAAACTATGCCAGTGCTCCTCCTGAGCCCTGAACTCCAGCGAATGTGACTACGCGAGAAAAGCAGGGCTCTGTCTTTTGTCCGCCCCCCCAATGCAAAACAAAGTAATCCAGATCCATTTCATACTGAAACATCCCCCTCACGCACACCATGAACATAAATTATTACGTGCCTGAGAAGATTTGATAGTTACATGGAAAGTCAGTACCGACGGGAGTTGAATTTAAAGCCTGACGTATGACTAAAATGAGAGTCCTAATTCTTTACTTTAGACACATGCACAAAACCAGTTCAGTTTTTGACAATGCTGTATATCTGCATCTTTCATTGACATCATCAGACTTACGGGAGTTTAGCACTTCCGAAATCAGGTTAAATTCAGGTGCCTAAATGTGTTGCAGGTTTAGAAAGTCTGGCCACAGATGACACAACCAACAGATTTAGAAATCAGCTGAAGTTCAAAGGCATTGTTCAGTTACAGGAGGTTATAAGACTCTTCACTACTTATTGTGTCCATTACAAATGCAGATGGTACTGTTGTGAGTGTAACTCCAGGATTGTGTAATCTGAGACGTTTAGCCACATAACACATCTTTTTAAAATGACTACGAAATATAAAATAAGCATTGCATATGTAATGGTGGTGTAGGGCCCTATGAGACCAATTCTGTATTATAAAATTAAGCTGAACATTAATTAGGCGTGAATGAATATTTCTGTATGACAAAGCACACTGACTTCAGAATGGAGAGACATGTTGTGTGATTTCAAAAAGGTAAAAGCAAAGGAAAATTGTGCATATTTTTATCTAAATAGGGGAAGCCTACATTGAAAATACAAATGTGAAAAAATATAACCAAAATGTTTAACAAGAATAACAAGAATTTAACAAGAATTTTTTTATATTTATGAATATATATTATGTTTTGCTTCCTTCAAAAAGAATTATTTTTTATGAACTATACTGAAAATTATAATAGTAACTGTAAGTCACATACTGCTGTATAGAAAAGTAGATCTTCATTCTTTCGCTATCAATATACAAAAGATTTAGATAAAAATAAATACCAAGCGGTCACAGTGCAAAAAGTAGAGAAGGAAGTTAACGTTTTTGCAAGAATATTTAAGTACAACTGTAAACATAGATTATAAAAGCAATTTGGTAAAATAAAATGAGCAAATTCTCCCATTTTCTTTTTGGGAATACGCATACTATTGAGAATATATAATTCTAGGTTAGTTTATCATTCACTTCAGAAACCCCCATCCATTCATGTCTTTTCCTAGTTAAGAAAAGAATTTCTCATGCTGTGGGTTATATAGGGAATAAATTCCCTTTTCAGTTCCATGCAGCCAAATCAATCTTTTTCCCATAGTATATTACAGCCTAGTTCACTTCAGTTTTTGCTGGTAAGAAAAAAAAACCCAAACCAAAAAAACCCAACCCAACCAACAGTTCTAGGTGCCTGTCCAGTCATAAGTGATCTAGATTTTCTTAAGAGCTCCTAAATTCAGATTAGTTTCATTTAATAGCCTTTCTTTCCGCACTTCTAGCCAGGGTTAGCTAGCCTTTCACTCGCTAGAGTGGCAAAAGTTTTTGCAGGATGATTGTTCACAATTTCCTCCCAAGGAATTGGAAAGCTTGAATTCAGGAATCTCTGAAGAACCCTCTGAGCACTGATGAGTGGAGCAGGTATAATTATTTAGATACTTTTTAAATTCAAGTGTCTCAAAGTACTTTACAGACGTCGCTTCACCTATCAGTGAAAGAAGACTTTATGGAAGCACTAACAATACTCCGTACCCATACACAAAACCAGTAATATTCACCTTGTTGAAACTACAAGGGTCATTAAAGTGTCTGCAGTTGCCAAGCGACACTAAACAGCAACATCTGAAATAGTCTGGATGAACTTACAGTGCACAGGCTGAGCTGAAAGCACCACAGCGAGAACTCGACCACTAGGCGTGGGGGTGAATTTTATCACTAGGTCAGCAGATTTTTTTAAAATTTTGATTTTATGTTTTCGGTACGTGACACTCGCAAGAGTACATACCATCTGCTGACCTGATATAAAGGACATCATTTCCAGAGCTGCTAATACCTTTCCACAAGAAGAGATACTGGGTGAGTTGACAAGGAGGCAACATGCGATTCCTTTAAAATCATATTTAAAAAAAAAGAGAGATAAAAATGAGAGAAGTAGATAGAGAGAAAAAAAACAACTTGCCAACAAGTCTGGCTAATATCCCAGGACTGTGGAAACTGGCAGGCCCAAGCAGGACCGCTGGGCTAATAAATACAGCAGCCCCTCTACTGGCTCCTCCGCAGATACACAGAGTGCCTCACTGCCTCTATGAACTTGCAGCAGCAGCAGCAGAGCTCTGACTCCTGCATCCCTGCCAGATGTTTTTCAGCTGAGCTCAGAACAAATTTCCTGCAGAATCAAAGCTTCATCAGCTGGTATCTGTAGAGATCAGCCTCCAAAGATTAAGTCCAAACTGGCCTGCAAGGGATGGAAACTAACGTCCTATTACCATGAAACCTTTATTTTCAATAATATACAGGCAGGGGATGCTCAGAGATTTCTTGTTAATCCTGATAAAACAAATTATGCTTGTTTCTTCTCTAATAACCTCCAATATAATAAAATAGTAGTAAAAAACCTTGCAATTTCTTGGCATTTCTATCCCATACAGAAAACTCTCCATCCAAAGAAAAATGACCTCCTGTCTTTCATTAAACAGAGTACTGAAGTTATGCATTTTGTCATACCGAGTGAGGGAATCGCATCCGCTCATTGCAGTGGGTGTAACAAACTCCAAACTGATTCACATCTACAAAGATCCCAGTCCCTAGGGTCTTTGAGCCAGGAGCTCAAACCCACCATAACCCGCCTCTCATGACCTAGTTCTGTAATAAGACTATTCCTTCCAATCGGGATGGTTCATTAAAGTGGATGGCCCCAAGATCAAGCCTCCTCAAACACGCAGGAAAGATAGCACTCCTTTTATCTTTACTGCAGCCATGTCATGTCACACTATTACTTATACGCGCTCCCTTCACTCAACACAGACCTTTTCACCCAACCACTCCGACAAACACAAAACCTCCTCTCTTTCTTAGATGACAGAAACACTTCCATTTAAAAAACAAAGCAAAAAAAAAAAGCAAAAAGCAAAAAGCAGGGTAACTTTTAAGGTAGCAGCACAGAAACAGAAGTCCCCCTCCTTGAGTTACCAAACTCAGTTCCCTGCAGTTCTAGGCACTAATTTCATGGGAGCTCAATACAGAAGGGTTCACAGAGCGTTTGCTCCACGTGCACAACCCAATGCAACAAAAATTTTTGAACAGAAACTGCGTGATGACTGCAGCAGCTTTCTGTACAGGAGCTTTCTTTAAAGCAGCTCATAAATAGCGTGAAACCAGGTATTATGAGAGTAGCTAGCCTTTGTGACATAATCTTGTTTTAGGAAACTACAGTAAAACTTATACTAAAAGAACATTATAGTTGTATGCTCACCATTAAAAGAAAATAATAAATACTATAGTGGTCTAATCAAATGTTTAACTTTCTCCTCTTGAGTGCATGCATCACAGCACATGCATTTAATTATATAATCATGCCATTTATCAAATATAATACTGATTTTTTAAAAAAAACTTTTTGGACGTCAACTCTGTCAAATTGCTCATTAATAAATTCTACGAATTTCTTTATAGTACACTTCATCACAAGGTATTAAAAGTATTCAAGATTGTACAAGTGTGTTTAAGAAAAGAATCCTTTAAGAAGCAATATGAGATCATTTAATAAGGAGTCTATAACGAACAAAAGACACATGGGATGAGCACCACAAGTAATCTTAACTGTCCATTCATGTGATTTTTGAGAACTTAATATATTGACCTAACAGGATGGGTTTTAATGGTGGAACATGGGAGACTTTCCATGCAATCGTCCTACGGCCAACTCTCATCCAAAAAACTTGGCGGGGAAGGAGAAGGAAAACCGGAGCAGAAAAACAAGACTCCGCAGCACTGCAACTAGCTCCAGTTGCTTCCTGTTCTAATAAGTGTCTGGTGAGTATTTAGGCTGCTAAGCCTTTTAGGGGACTTTTCCTTTCTTGGTTGGAATGGTTGCAACTCAACCGAGAAAAATTTCAACACTGCAACTGATTTGAAAAGGCGATGCAGATAAGCGGCCCCACCATGGAGAATTCTAACAGACACTAGAGCAGCTGTGAAACAAACACTCCACATTAGCACTGCAGTGTTACCACTTAAAGGTTTCCCATCATTTGTTTTTCTTTATAAAGTCATACCTAAATACTGAAGACCAAGTTTTTAAATTTAGCTCCTAATTTAATATGCAATTACTGCTGCCCTGATGGTGTTTTAATGGCAATATATTTTTATTGGTGACTACAAATGAACCTCGTCTGATCACCTTAACCCTTCTCTCATCATGCTTTAGTTAATGACTCATTACCTGTAGTCACACCAGGGACATCTGTAAGGCTTTTCTCCAGTATGGACACGCTTATGTCGTGTCAGATGCGACTGTGTTGTGGAAGCGAAGTTACACTCATCACATTTGAATGGTTTCTCTCCTAGAAGGTGACAAGAGCAGATAAACATTATCAGTTTTCATCAACAGAAAAGAAAGTCTAAATTTCTGGTAAATCCCTTGAGACAGGTTTTAGTCCATGTATATATAACAGCCACAAATACAAAATAAATTTCCAAATACAGTGTATCAATTGCAAAATACTAGTCTCACTGTGACATATACATATCAGCAGCCAGCTGACTTCCCATGTGGTGTTACACAGCAGCAAAAAGGAGGACAAAGAAGTGCACTGAATCAGGGTAACCATGTTATCATCACCAGGTGACAGGCATTCCTCTCACCCCACACCTTCTGTTGAAGCTAGGCCCACACACAGCCCTGAAAGCAGCACTGCTGGGGACAGAAGGCGAGAAATAAGTCTGAAGCTTGTACTCAGTGACTGCTTAGAAAGGAACGTCTCCGGGAGGAAATTATCTTTGTTTTTTTTTTCTCTGATCCTGGGGTTTTTTATCTTATCCACTAAATAGTACACATAAACCAGGACTGAGAATATGAACCAAAGCTCAGTGCTCCATTCCCTCTCTCTCGCCTCCTGTCCCTCTGCCCTTGTGAATCTTTTCTGAACGCTGTGACAACTTCAGCAGAAGGACTTGAAAGGTTAATGGAAAGAAAAACCAAAAAAACCCCACACAACAAACCAACAACCAACCACCAAACCTAGACTATGACAATAATATTTTCAGAAGATTAAAATCCAATCTCTGCTGAATGCGCAACTGCACTGAAAACTTCTAGAGGACTACTAATTGAAGAAAGATAAACATTTCTCGCTTATAAATTATTATGTGAAAAGAGTATTTATCTTTCCAGCAGAGGAGTCCACCCCTCAGAAGACTCTAAGACAAAATCTCATGACAGATACACATACTGTGATGCCTAGCTAAGACACCTGCATCCCATTTTCCAACTGGTTGCTCCAGAAATAATCTGTGTGGCTTACAGGCAAGTGTAATTACCATTTAGGGAGGAAACAGGTTTCTTTTCATATGCAGAAGACAGAAGGCAGCTGCTAACTTAGGTGATCTTGACTGCACTGTGCAAGCCTTCAGAAGTATTTACCCTAAAGACTTCATAAGAAATCAGCATCCTTAACTTAAGAAGTCTGAATAAAACTGCTAGGGATGGACACCGACCTTGTAGACTGTTCAGAGGTCTAGAATAGGCATAGGCACTTTCAAAATTGAACCCAAGCCTTAGCAGGCACAATTTGCCAGCTTTCAGAGTGACAGGAGACACGCCACCAGCAGAAGACACTTCACTGTCAAAAGCATCCCAAGCAGCCATGCCTCCAAGCCAGATTTTTCAAGCCTGTGAAACACTAAAGGCTTCCAAAGAGACTGTGCCAGAATTCTGAGAGAGAAATCTGCATTTTTCGTTCTTGCAGACTGTTGCGGGTTTTTTTCCCCCTCCCAAGGGAAAAAGAAATGCAAGGTCCTCAGGCCTGAAAAGCCTGTAAGGAAGGACAACAGAGCAGCTTCTGAAAGCTCCATAAAGAGTTGGAATAATTGCTTTTAGCAGCTGCTGGAGAGAATACCAGCTACTATTTTTCACTTATTGTTTCATGGGACAAGGAAAGGTGAAGGGGCAGAACACAATGTGGAAGCCTCTGTGCTGGACAAATTGAGACTGCTAGAAAGTAAGTCTTTCCTGCCCCAAATGGGGTTTCCTTGTCAGACACTGACTCTCTGCTCTGGAGAAGCTGATTCTCCCAGCAGCTTGAACGGTACTGGCTGCTGCTTCAATTAAACTCTCCGGGAGGCCATAGACTCCCCTAGCAACATAACCTGCTCTTGAACTGAAGATTTCCTGTGCCTGATTTATTTTATCTTCCAGTATTAAAGAAGATAGCAACATTTTCAAGCCTAAGTAGTAAAGCCACAGGTATTTTAGATAACATACATACTTATTTTAACTGCTTTCACTTAAAATGCATTAGAACCCTGCCAGCTTGCCCCCTTGTAAAAACAGCAGATCTGAACTGAAAGGGGATTTTTAGTTTGCCGTTCAGGGGAGGATGGATCAGGGAAAGGTCTGCTGCTGTGCTGGGGCAGGGCCAGCGGGGCTGACAGACAAGCGAGGGCCCGTGGAAGCCAGGAGGGCTTGCAAATTCCATCGTGACTGAAAGAAAAATGATAATCCTTGCCCACTGCTCCAGGAAGTTTCTCCTCAGGAAATCCTTGTGGCTAACTACTCCTGTCAAGTGGACTACGTGTAAATCTCACCTGACAGAAAATACATCACAGCAGCACCACACAACAAAAGGCAACCAAAGTGGGAGGAAAAAAGACAGCCTAGCATGGCATGTAATTCTTAGCAGCTGCACATGGGATAAAGTATTTATTTTTATGGAAAATTAACCAGGTCAATAAGTACAATTGAAAAAAATCTAAAAGAAGAGTAGGTATTTCTTTGGGTTGGCAGGTGTTGAGTATATTAGCTGTAGCAGCAGTACTTTTATTTATTTATTTAAGTTTTCCACAGACCTATTCATTTAAGTATTTTTTTGTCTTCCTTATCTTTGGGCCTGCATGCTCTTTATCAATATTTGTGCCTCAGTTTTTCTTCTCTCCTTCCTGCCCCCAGACATGTCAGGCAATAAACTTAATTTTAGTTTTATACGGGCTGCCATTAAATATTTCAGGAGGATTCTCCCTCACCCCCAGTCAAAGATCTAATTAATAAAAAATTAAAATAACACAAATAAACCCCCTAATATTGTCAGTATTTTTTCAACAACACTACATAATAACTACGAAATAGCGTATCCAAAAATATGTAAGGACAAAGTCTACGTATTTAAATATTAATAAAGGTAAAAAACCTCAAACCAATTCCTCCCACACCTTACTGTTATGGAATTACTTGTCCATGCTTCACTATCTCTAACTTTATCATCAACAAACCCTATGAAAAAGAAGGACAGGTGCCCCAGTGGTCAACAAGCTCTGTGAGGGAAAAAAAGGAAGGACACACGCTCCAAGAGCAAGGACCCACTAGCTATCAGGTTTTTAATTTTGTTTTTAAACACAAGCGCTCTCAAAAAGCTACGTTTCCCAAGGACAGGATGACAAAAAAAAAGAAATAGTTTTGCTTTTTTGACGATACTGCAAGAAACTTCTGAAGTGCATCTGTTGCTGAAGTCACCTGGCAGGGAAAATTTTAGCTCCAGCAATCACAGTTTGGGAAAGCAACTGATAAAAGGCTCAGATCACGGGGAGCATCAGTCTATAGAAAAGCAGTTTTTAAGCCTGCTGCTAACCAGTTAGCCTCGGCAGCTCTACTCATTCTGCTCTTCTTAAACTATCACAGCTAAGGCTTGCTTTTTCTCTTGCCTCTCCAAATTCTGCACTGACTTCTTTTTACATCTATCTTAGCTTTTTTTGTTATTGTTTGCTTTTTGTTTGTTTGTTTGTTTTCCCCAAAATTACAGTTTTCTTTTTCTTTCCTTCTTCCTCTTTTCTCTGATTTCCTCTTTCGAGTTCTTTGTCTTTGATGATGAGCTTTTCAGGACACAGAGTATACCTTACTGCAATCATAAATTTCTCTGTGCAGTTATGTACTTAACATGTACTTTTTAAAGGAAAAAGGAAATAACACAATAACAGAAACTATAAATCTTGGTGACAGATGTAGATTTGTGGATGGCAAAGTGAAATTTTTATTTATAATCATGACTGTCCAGACAATTTCTACCTATGGATTATATACAGCATTTATATGAATGTGCTACTGAGGATGAGCTTTCAAATAAATTAAAGAAAATAAAAATTAAATTATGCTTTCAATTTGCAAGTCTTGAGCAACGAATCAGAATCTTATAACGATGGAAGAAATCTTACCCCAGTTGTCTCAAGAGGACACTATTGCTTCTGGTCCTATTTGTCTTTCACATGATGTGTTAAGCAGCACAGAAAGAATCCTGTAAGTTTCATGTGATTTAAGGAATGAGTAGACCACAAAACGCAGCCATCAGCTTACATGTTATGGGATTTTTTTCTTCTTATTTCCAACTATTTCTAATGTTTGTTAAGGCTGTTCCCTGGAGAGGCACTTACAGTCTTGCTAACAAAGCCTGAAGTATGTTAAAGTAAATTCTGTTTGCTTTTAGTCTGGTCAACTTTTTTGCGTATAAGACATAAAAATAAGTACATCCCTGATCTCTTGCTTTTCTTTACAGAAACCCTGTAGATGACATAAGATTGCTCTTCCCTAGGACAAAATGAATGACATTTGTATGCTCAGAAATGGGAGGAAAACTGTTCCACTAAACAATTTCTCTTAGGTAGAGAGAAAGTGTTAAGACATCCCAGTTCTTGGTGTCATTTCTGGCCAAAGGTTTGCTATATTCAAGTCCCACGATCTGCTGCAAATGTTTGCACAAACGGAAAACGAAAAACAACACATATCCTCTTCAAATTTCACCTCTCCTCTTGCTGAAACGAGCAGTAAGTCTTCTTAACTGTGCCACATTTTCTGTGGTATTCAACATTATAATTTTTTTAAGCTGTGGTGGTGAAGTTGAAAGGAAGAGGCTACATTATACATTAAACTCAATGCCGAGTAATGTAACTACACATTAAAGTCAAAGAGCAGTTCACATGAGAAATAGAAACACAAAGTGAGGCACTCATCTGGATAAAAACACATATATTATTAAATTTTCTTTCTTTATTACATTGACCTATAAATGTCTCGAGAAGCACGAGATTGAAATGAGTGAGCAGAAGCAATCATACAAACAGTGATCTGTATGATATAAGCTACCACCTTCAAAAATTCATGAAAATATTTGAACAAAGACACAGCCTTCTTAAGCAGTTCCATAGGTTCGGAGTGACTGTCGCAGCATTCCTGTGCACAGTAAGCGCATGCTCTACTACTGTACTGTACTTCTGTGATCCCCAGGAAGATTCCAACACAACTAACACACGAGAAGCAAATGTAGGCTGCCATTGTGTAGTTGAGGGTGCGACACTTGCAATTTGCAGGAGTACTAACCAATGTTAAAAAAGGAATTTCACGCAAGAGAACACAGGCTGTGACTGATCAGCAACGTTGGATTGAGCCAGCTACTACAGCACAAAATGGAAGTTTACTGGGAAGCATGTAGAAGAAGGGAAAACTAGAGTGATACCAAAAGGCAGACAAACAAAGGAGGAGAGCAGAAGAGTAACCACAAGAACATAACAGAAAGACATTTTAAAATTAAGAATGAAGTGGTTTCGTGTTTTCATTTCCAGCCAGAAATAATTACCCTTACTTGTTTTTTCTCTGTTGTGCAAGTTCCTAGTTGATTATGATTAAGGCAAAACATTTAAATTATGTTATATTACATGTTTCTTTTGTGTGTGTGTGTGCGCATGGGGTTTTTATTATAAAATTTAGGTAATCTCTTAAATTCTTTGTGGAATTCAACTAATTCTAAATTCAGCCAACACTAACGTTTATAACATTATTTATTTTTGTATATTCAGGCAGATTTTCTTACTGGGACAAAATATGAATCAGAACAAATTGTTTCGAGACAATTGAAAAGCTGAAAATTTTTTTCTCCCAGTCGTATTGAGGCACCAGAACTATGGCATGTACGTTCTTGCAGCACCGCAAGCTGTCCCTTATTTACCACACAGCACCAGCTAATATTGCAAGTGGTCTAAGTTTCTTAAGACAGGTTCTGCTCACAGCCAAGGCAGCCACAAGTCTCTATTGTAAAGCATTTGACAAAGACAGAGATGAAAGTATTCTTTACAGTGTGATAAAATTCTAGTCAAACTCTGGACCACTCTTGAAGTTCCTGTGCAACCTGCTCTAGGTGGCCCTGCTCTGGCAGGGGGGTTGGACTAGATAATCTCCAGAGGTCCCTTCCAACCCTGTGGTTCTGTGATTGCTTCAATTCACAAAATAGAAGATTAGGCCACTGATATTTACAAACACAGTGAAAGACTTGCAGCATTTCACAAATTGATTCTTGCAGAATAGGACTGGAAGAAGATGCATTCAGATCATAAAATAATGCTAGAACATTTTACCAGGACAAAGTCAGACAAAGACCTAGCTTTGTGTGCACTTCTCACAGGACCCGGTCAGTCATTAAGGACTTAACATATTTAACACAGAATGAAAACATCAACTGGTGAAACACCAGGGATCTCTCGACAGGTCAAATTATTTTTTTCTACTTCACAGTTCTGCTTTGCAGTTGAGAAAGCCTATGTCAAGGATCTGTATGGAGATGCATCGTGTTTGCAAATAAATTAAGTAAAAACATATTTCAAGTCTTAAAACTAATGGCTTTTTCTTTTAGTTAAACATTCCTGTATTACTTTTCGTTTGAAACCCCAAAACATATCTTCCAGGGATAACATCCTGTTTATGAAACCAGTCCCTACAATTTGCTCTCTGAGTGACCGAGGGCCAGATTCTCCCAGCCTTATTCACACCAAGTTATACTTTATCCTCCCTGTAAGACTGCCAAAGAAAATGCATCTTTCACAAGGTGACAGTTATTTCACCAGGTACATAAAAATAATCTCATCTAAAAAGAGAGGAACAGAGTAAGAAATAACCAGAATCAAGAGCATCAAAAGTCTAAGTGGCGGGTCCCGCAGCCAGCCCTCTCTTGTGTCAAACATCTATCAGCAGCTGTACATTTCTCTGGGGTGTCAGGACACCTCAGGCCTTGAGGCTGGGACGAGAGGAGGCTTGTTAAGCTGGTTAAGACTCCGTAACTACATGTGAGGATTTGCTCATGTGCCCTTGAATCAAGGGTCTCTGACAGGTGATAGAAGTAAATCTTGGATTGGAAGATGTTCTGTGTCAGCTCCCTAGACAGCTTGTATTACAGTAGGGAATTATTTAAGCCATTTAGACTATTTTTGATACCTATCCCTTTCAAATCTGATTGTAATTTGCTTTGGCATTCTGCTCTGGGAAAACTGTGCCAACTGGGGACACAGAAGAATATCGGTATAAATACAGGTACAAAGAAGAGTGCGTGCAGCTAAGGACTGAGATAAAGTTGTGCGCTGGATGAAAATACATGGGAACCTATGTAAGTGCAACAAAGCAGGCAAAGGTGGATTGTGTCATTCTCCCTGAAACAAATAGAAGCTACAGATAATTTTTCTGCTAAAGAATCATCTCTGATTGTTTGTGCCACAGAGGCAGATAAATGCCAAAAAGATAGATCCCTCTGCCTCTGAGATACTGTCCTGTATAGTATAAAGTTAATAGCAAAGTAATAACGAGCCTCCAGTCCTGACATAAAATATAAAGTTATGCCTGCTCGATGCAAGCTTCATGATCTATAACCTGTGAATCCCTGTGATCATAGCACAAAAGTCTCTACCATACTGGCAAAAGAAGGGCAAATGCCATTGAAAAGCTGGACAGCTTTTCACCAGAAAAATACCGTATTTTCAGCCTAATTTTGCACATAAAGCAGGAAATAAAATATTTTTTCTATTGACTTGTGGCCTAATGATACAAAAAATATAAAAATAAAACCAATGATAGGAAATTAAATTTCTGATAAACCAGATCTGCACTCACATAATAGGTAAAGACAAGAAGAGTAAAGCCAAGAATACACATTTCTTCCAGTTTTCCATTCTGAAATAGTTGTTTACCATTTGTTTGGCCTCATTGATTGTAAGTCCTAGACATATGCATGATCCCAGTGTGAGACGTAGCAGGCCAACAAAACATGGTTCCCAGCCTATTGATCACAATGATTCATTTTCATTCTTAGCCCACATTTGGTAAACTTCAGCCAACTTGAAAATTTTTCAAAGCTCCAGGAAAATGTAAACCCTTAGGTACAACTGAGGCATGCAACTACCATTCCAATAATTGCAATTGCTCCTGTTATCATTCAGACAGTGTAATATTAAGTTAACTTACTATATTTACTATATTCACTAAATGCCTTTTCTTGGACGCTTTAAAAATACAAACTTCCTGCAGTGTATGGGGACTGGCTGTGGCAGTACCCTCACACAAATATATTTTCCTTGTTATCAGAGGAAAAAATCTGGAAGTATGATTACTAGTTAGACTTGCAAGCAAAATTTGGCCCTACGTATTTTTTTTTTTTTTTAGAGCTTATCCATTTCAAGATATTGCCTGCCTGGCACTGAGAACCCCACCTTTTTGAAAGCACAGGACTCTCCTCCAAATACTATTGTTTTAATAAACTGAAAACAGGGCGGAAAGAATGGCTTCAGGCTCTCAAGAAAGAGAGTAGCTGCTCTCCAGGAAATTACGCACTTAGACGATGTATGTCCTGAATCAAGATTAGTTTATTCAGGGACATAATAAAATCTCCCACTGAGATTCCTTTACAAAATCCATGGAAAATTCATGATGTAACAACTACAGCTTCTCATTTCTTAGCCATTTCTTTCCACTGTACATTAGACAATGGTCACTTAACTCACATGGCAATTCCTGATGATATTAGATTATCCTCATGCTAGTCAGTAAAACAAAAACTACAGTGGCTTAAGCAGCAACACTTCTGTGCCTGTTTGAACAAAATCTACTCAAATAATCAAACACAAGGAACTACTAAAAAGCACAATTAAGGTAAAACATATTAATAAATGTTTAATACTCACACTTTTTTCTGGTCTTCTGAAACTAAGAACCAATTTAATTTTATCTGATATTAAATTTTAATAACCAGGTGGTAGGAAAGCTGTACTAATTCTGGGAGAGAAATCTTGCTTTACATGCTAGCCATGTGGTAACTCTTAAAGTTGCACCTATTAATTACAAACTATCTTAAAATTACAAAAGGGCAACTGAAACAACACTAGCTTTCAACTATGTCTCAGTCCAAAATAATGGATTAATCTATATGTAGTCTCTAATTTTCACCCAGGGACATTCTAGCAGACTCTTGCAAAATCTTCACAGTAGGTAATCTATTTGGGCCTTGGGAAAAAAAAAAATTAGTAGACTTAGCATTCATTTAAAGAAGAAAGCCCATCTTTACAATTCTACTTCGTTCAGAAAAAACACCAAAAACACCCCCCACCCCACCCCCCCAAGCAATTATTTAAACTCCCAGCCAGCAGATTTGGTGCAAATCTTAGGCATACCGGTTTTACAAAAACGATTAAAAAAGCAAAGTAAACAATGAGCCGATGTATTATTTGTGCAGTAACGTTCTATTTGGCTTGTGTTACTCCCCAGAGTAGAGGGACTCCCTTGCTGGAGAAAATATAGCAAAGAGTAAAGACAGCTTTACTGACCTGTGTGCTGCCGCCGATGCTTGGTGAGGGCATGACGTGTCCCGCCGGCAAAGCCACAAAGGTCACAGAGGAACGACTTCTCGCCTGTTGCAACAATAAACAGATGAGGGACTGCGGAGGTCACAGATCATTAAAACATATCTATCAAGGCTTTCAGGGTTACTAATTCCTCCAATCAAATGTTTCCATGTAAATATGTCAAATGGGAATGAAATTACCACTGCGGTTTATTGACTGTGATAAAATCTGAAAAGCACCACTGAACATAATTACATACTTGTCAGACCCATAAAAATTAGCTTTATTATCAATGGAATGGTTTTGTACAACTTCATTTCTGTTAGATGTCTTCCAGATGGGGCTGCTTTATGCACTTGAACAGTTTTTATGCATATCCTGATTTTTTACAATTCCCATACATCTGGCCTTTCTGTGCTGAGTAAAGATTGCCTGGAAAAAAAGTTAATATACTGTATATATGATTCTGCTTAAATAAAATATATTGAATTTACCAACAAATTAAGGGTACTGAGAAATTTTCAACAGACTAGATCACAGTCATCTTTAGTTACCTTCTATTTATTAATAAGTATTAAATTATTTTCTTGAATATACAGAAGAGCCCAGGCAACAATAAAAGCCACATTATTCAGCACCAGTGGCAATTCAGCACTGTTTATGTTTCTAAAGTTTTAATGACATAAAGAAAACCGGTCTGGGGATTGCTACTGAAATTGCAGCAGAACTTGTATTGTTCGTCTTCAAATGATAATTCTTCATTCCAAACCTCTGGACCAATTGAGAGATTTTGGCAAGCTCAATACTCATTAAAAGTGCGTAAATGCTCTCTTTTTAGTACTTTTTTTTTCAACAGAAGCTAAGATTTTGCCCTGTTGTCTATAAATACAGTCTATCATTTCACAGCAATATTTTTACTCAGTATGTACTAACATGCACCGCAATCTCAGCCCATGAAGGCCACATGGAAGGTCATTACAAATTAATAACACTAACCTCATATATAGACTCAGTAACTTCAGATATGACTGAAATTTTAATTATTTTTTTTTAAAAAAGAATCGCATTACTCATTTGGAGCCAAATTGTCTCCTTTCGCACTAACACAGCGGAGAGGGGGCTGGTGGGGCAATGATGCTGAATTCATTGAAACTAACAGTCTCCTTCCCATTCTTCCCCGTGGGGAAGGAAATTTAGTCTCTACAAAAGATGGCTGGGTTAAGAGGTCGGGTGTCAAATTACCAAGTCCTCCTGCGAAGACAGAGGGATGGAAACCTCCACGTTGTTTACTCCCACACAACCAGACACTCTAATACACGGACTTTCTGGAAAAGCGCAGTGCCTCAGTTAACTTTGGATGCTATTAATAGAAGCGAGAGGCCATCTCTTGAGCGGGAGCTCCCTGGAGAGCACCACAGAGACCAGCTGCCCTCTCCTACCACTGCCTTGATGGGGGTCCCGGGGGAACACCAGCTCCCCACCCCAGTCACTGCAGCCCAGGAGGTCCCTGGGCCCCATGTTACAAGGAGGAAAGCGATTCCTCCAAAGTTTCCGAGGCAGCCTGAACACTCCCACTAAAATGGGATCATAAAAAATGCTGATTAACTTCCACCAGGTAGCTGGGCTATGAAAAGCGATTGGCACATATTAATCATCTCCCCTTCAGAATAAAGCAAATGGTGTATTGTTATTTTCTGCACTCAAATTTGGTCATGAAAAGCAGACTGAAATTCTATAGGATTTGGGGCTTTTTTGAAAATTTGGTCGATTGATGAGGGCATCCCAAGACAGTATCTAACGTGTGAAATAATTTCAGTACCTCCTTTTAGGAGTCAGTTCTAGGCATCTGTGATTGTAACTGAATTTAAAAAAAATAGAACAGAAAAAGCAGAATGGAAACCCAGCCTAACTATCACATGAAGAATGCATATGTGCTAAAAGATGTAACAGAGACTGAATTTTGCAGCAAAAGGTTTGGCAGTAATATTATTGCAGAAGTTATACATCATTGTTACACAGAGATTTCTGCATCATCTCTTTTCTTTGCTGTTTTGAGGTTTTTTTGATTGGTTGGTTGGTTTTTATCAGGATCTTCAGCATGTAGCACTTCAATTCATCAAAATATCAAAGAAAAGGAGTAGAAGGACTATTCTTAATGCTTAATTATAATTAAATATTAATTAATTAATTTGAAGTAGAAATCTTTCTAACTAGCTGTAATGCCTAACACCCCAGCATAATATTCACACTTTAAAGTTAAATGCTGTTCCACTCCTACCAAGAAATTGCTCATCATCTATATATTGTCATAAATTAGCTCATGTTGTGTTTAGCGTCTAGGAGCAGACTTCAGTGTGGCCTGCAGCTTCAGACAGTAATGAGGACACAGAATACCCATAGCATCTTTGCAAGCTTACGGGTTTACTGGGTAGTTTCTATTTGGGTCTTTGGAACGGGTTTTGAGCCACAGAGAAATGATTCAAAACCAACCAACAGCTTTAAAATAGGGAAATTGATCCATCCTGTAAAATGATTTGCCAGTTAAATATTCCACACTCCTCTAGGTCGGGTCTGGGAGCTCTCATGCAGGCAGGGCTCTGGCGGGAGTCAGTGAGGCTTTGGAGCTGAAAACATGAGACTGCAGGAGATGTGGCCCCTGTTTTTGAAGCTCAGGAAAGGTGGTGATGCATTTGATCTTCTGCAACATTCATTTTCAGGCATACTAATGAATTAATTATCTTACTTGTGTGTGTATCATGGTACATGCACAAACAAATACATCCACACACCGAGAAAACTTCATCACCTGTGACTTTAAATTCAGCTGCACAGTATTTCTTAGCCCTGAAGCTTGATGTGGGTTTAATCTCTCATATCTAGACATAATATTTCATTTGATGTTATGGGCATGTATTGATACATAGATGTATTTTACATTCTTCTGGATATGCTTAACAATTTTATCATTCCAACTTCAGAATTTGCGACTTTTTAACTTTTAGCAAAATGTAAAGGCAATATTTCACTTGCTGTACAGGGGGCTGATCTAAGTTGCCATGTTTATATGATAGCAGAAATGCAATAGAAAATGGTCCTTTTCTTAACAACTTGAATTAGTTTCAAGTGTGCCATTTTGCATTCAAATGTAGAAAGACACGGAAACCAATCCTTTATTTTCTATTAGAAAACAGCCACTGTCCCCTATCTCTCATTATGGTGCAGACTACAAGACCTAACAACAAAAATCCATATTATTGATCTAGCCAAGTCTCCACAATTATTCTTTAGAAGGAAACGCCGACGATAAATTACATCTGCACTGGCTTTTCATCTGCTGTTCGATATAAGTGATCTCTCAGGGCAGGCTGGAGACCTTAAATCGTCAACACCCTTGTCAAAGAAGCTAAGGAGGCCTGGGCTTCCCACAAACAGCTTTGGAGGAACTTTTAACCTACAGTTTCAAGCTGTAGCACAGATTTTTAGAAAATGGGGAAGAATCCATTCAGGAATAATAAACAAATATTTTTATTTCCCGTGAAAACACTGCATTTGATCTCTGAGAAAATGGCCAGGCTGTAAGTGCAGCGTGATTTTTCCAAGTCTCTTTTTCACTTTCTCAACCACACACATGTCTAAGTTCCTAGAAGAGCTCAGATAATGTAATGTCAACCTTATACCGCTTTTCTTTATGTACTATAATTATATGAAGCCTAATAGAATTTCAAAATCTGCATTCCATACATTTATTTCTTCTGAAACCAATGTCACATATTGGTTGTATGAAAAATGATATTTACTGTTATTAGCACTGAATGGTATTTTTAAGGACTTCGGCATATTTCACAGGCACTTATTTTCTAGACACTGCACTTGTCACAGCTTAAATTTTATTTAACTTCAAACCTAGAATTAACAATGCCTGTTCCCTTGCTAAAGGTTCTGTATAGCTTAAATCAATTAAATTTAAGCGCATATTTTACAAAAATGCTGCTCACTTGACCCATCTGAGATACATCACCAAATTTGAATTCTTTTTTTAGTAATTATGGTTCTCTGAAGAAAAAGAAAATCAAGCCTGTATTTCAAAGGGTATTTTACTTGAGCATACAGTGCCACACGCACACACACAAAGGCTGCAAGGAGAGAAAAGGATTCCTATTAAAAATAACAAGTGCTGAAGAGCTTATTACTTCTGCTGTTTCCTTTGCACCTCTACTCAAGTTAACCGGGCCTCTTTACATAGAACCTGATTGTTCCGAGTCGCCAGCAGCTCTATCCATGGCTTAATTGATAGGTGAAGGATTATCGCAGACACCGCTAAGAGGATGTGCGCTTTTACAGGCGTTTTACTTTGTTAAAGAAATTGTGTTTGAACTATCAACCCGGAAGCTCGAATAAACCAAACTCAGGTGTCAAACCTGAATTTCAGGCCACGGCGCCCTCTCTCCCGGCTCCAGCCGTTGCGGGGCAAGAACTGGAAGCGGAAGCAGGCACCCCACCAAAACTAAAGGCTTTTACGCATTGGCAGGGGAGCGCTTGCTCCCGTTCTGCCTTCACCATCCAGACCTGGGCCTGCTCCCGCTGCTGGAGGGAGAAAAGGTGTTTCAAACCTGTGTGAGTCCTGAAGTGGTCCTTCATGGCGGAGGCTGTGAGGAAAGAGTAATGGCAGGTGGGCCAGCTGCACTTGAACGGCTTCTCCCCCGTGTGCAGCTTCATGTGGTTGTTCAGCGCCCACTTCTCCGTGAAGCTCCTGTCACACAGGTGACATGTAAATTTCCTGGGTAGGCAAGGAGAGGAGGAATTAAAAGCCCGCACGTGCACAAAGCCAGCGGAGGAGCGTGTTTTTAACCCGAAGCGCGGCAAACGCATAGACTTTGGCGAAGAGAATTGCAGGCCGGCTCTGTCATGTCTGTATAACCAGGCATTGATTTTCCTGTCGAGGCCTGGCACCTCAGCCATTTATTCTCTGCTTTGCGGTTGGGCCCAACGGGTTTGAAAAATTCTGTTACAGTCCAGTCACCCCTGAGGCAAATGTGAGAATAGATTTCACCTGTGCAGGCCCGCACCACTTATCCAGGGCAGGGGCTGTCAGAGCAAAGGCTAAATGAAAAGCTATCCATACTAAACTGCTCAGACAATCACGCTGCTCGGTGCCACGCTGCCGCCGCCGCCGCACCGCCTTGAAATACAGCTTGTAATAACGCCGCCGCGCTAATAAACAAAAACTGCTTCGAAACGAAAACGCGGTTTTTAAAAGGGGCCGCAGAAACTGAAGTAAGCGTTTCCTGATAATGCGTTCTCCTCCCCAGCGTTGCCACAGGAAACATAAAAGATCCCAGTCGTGGCAAGGGAGGGAAGAAAAGGCAATTCATTCTGCCGAGCAGAGCCACCGCGCTTCTTCGCGCTGCCAGATAACTTCGTAACAGCATGCAAAGCCAGCCCAAATCTGAAGGAAACCTCGTTTCACGTCCAGGTTTTCATGCTGCGATTTTTGTTAAAGCAGACGCCACGATTCAGATGTTTTACAGCTGGAATATTGCGACTGAAAAAGCTTTGTCCCCCTTTCTCATTTTGCTCTGTCAACATCAGGCTGCACCTTCACATCATGCCTCACTCTCTCAAATATAATGGGAATTTTTATGCTGGCAAATTTTAAAAAAATTAACAGAGAGATCTAAGCCACAAATAATCTTTTATTATTGTCTTGCATGACATTTGAAGTGTTTCTTTATGTTTTGCAGGAGAAAAATTAGTCTCCCCTGCTACGAGAAAGAAACATACATATACAGATATATAAAAACCTAGAAATACAGAACCAGAGGAGCTCCCTAAAAAGGTATTAACTAAATCAGACTGAGTATACAGACATATCTCAATAGAGACAACATAAACTGCCAGGTAAACTTTAATACAGGGGTAATTAGCTTAACCTCATCATACATGTGAGTTTTCTTATTCAGTAGGTGTGGAAGCACGCTATGGGGCTATTGCTATAGCCCTGTTAATTCAACAGCAGCAGCAGAAAAAAAAAAAAAAAAAAGCAGCAAAATACGTACTCCGACATTGCTGCTATCATTTAAGTGTTCAGCATTACACTGTAAACCTCCTCTTTCTTATCTGGGAAAAATTCATACAGGCAGAGGTGCTGCGAGAAGAGCCTGTGCTCTGCAGAGGATGCGGTGCAGGTCAAGAGGTGATGGCAGAGAGAGATGGCCAGGGTGTCAGTAGGTCAGGTTTCTAAGGAGCGTATAGATTTCACCTCTTTTACCTACCTACACCATAGAGAACAGGCCTCCACAAAACTAGAACAAGGCTTTTCACATTTTTATTTTTATTGAATCAAATTTGGTGGATTTCAGAATACTCAGTGAGGGTTTTTTAAGAATGGGTTTTCTGGTCTGGTGATAGTCTTACCATTTTCAACGGCAATTGTGCTACTCTAAGAAATGCCCTTATTTTCACTTGTCTAGACTGTTTTTCCCTGGTTTGCATTGTGAGGTCCATCTTTTATGCCAGCCTTATTAAAGATGCATTATGTCAGGCAAGTTACAAGGAAAATGATGAAATCAGATATACCACTGTCCACAATCTAGGAAAAATCTAGATGTTTTAATATATTAATATTGTAATTTGCACTCAGTAGGGTTTTTTTCCCCAAAACCACTGTACAAACATAGCAATTTTCATGTATGTGTAATACAGCTAACTGAAGATTTCTTTAAAGTATATACTTAAAAATGAATTGTCTATGTTAAGCAACCTATTTAAGCAAATGCTGATTTTTCCAGAAAAACTATTTTCACACACAGAGACCGAAAGATAGAGAAGACTTGTGTACAGTTCTGCTACGTCCCAAAGGCAAAAAAATAAAATATATATATGCTGAATTGAAAACAGACTTTCAAATTACTATATCACTTGATCACTGCTTAGTGGCACTAGCGAATGACAAATATAGCTAAATACTTCCAAATGCACAGTAAAAAAATATCATGTCCGTATATCTCTCTGACAGGTCTTCATGCATTTCACATTTCAAAAGCGTGACAGGGATCTTATTTCTAAGATAAATTCCCCTATCTACTTATTTCCTCGTGTATTTATTGTGGATCTAACCTTCTACTACAAGAAATAAATAAGCAGGTTAAGTAGATGCTATCTTTTAACAAATAGTTTCTCCAGACTGTATTACAACTTTATGAATGACAAAATAAATCCCTCATTTTTAAATCCACCAAGACGTACATTTAACAGTATTGCACCTATTGAACCTCAATGTGTACTCTATTATTCACACACAATAAAAATGTTAAAATAACACTGAGAGTCTGTCTTTGAAGTGACAAAAGCCAGAAAAATCAGAATTAAAGCTGCAACTCCATCTCTAACTAACCCCTGTGTGTGCCTGTGGTAGCAGTCCAAATAGGGTTTCTGACCTTTCTTAAGCTACCTTTGTATTCTTTCTTTTATTTTTTCTTTTTCTTTTTTTATTTTTATTGGTCTCCTTAAATGGAGAAGGATAGAAAAAGACCACAGAAGGCTTCTGTGATGACAGTGATTTCTTTCTGTCTCAGGTTCAGAGACAGTAGAGCTGCTTAGGGGCTTCAATTTATATATTTTTGTAAATAAACAACTGTTAACCAGGCATTTTTTTGTTTTTCTGTGTTTTTAGTATTTTAACAAGTTTCTACTGGTCACTTCCACCATTTGCAACAGAATTTCATGCAAGAATTACTGATCAAAATGTATGACTGTATGTTTCTATATGTTGAATGGTCTTACTCGAGGACAGGACACCAACAGTACAGCTGCTGATTTCCTGATTTTTTGCACCTACCTGTGGTTAGTAAAGGCCCTTTTAACCATTTTCCTCAAAGAAGATGTTGCAGTATCACCAGTTGTCACAAACTGGTTGGCAGCAGAAGAAGCAGAGTGTGGTTTACAAGGAATGTGAATAAGTGCATCCAACCAGAGCTTAACAAGGAATATGTTGTGGGGTTTTTTTCACAGGGTTCCTCATTCATTCAACGCACAGGATGGCCCTGCTCTAAAAGCATCATTTGATGGAGAAGACTTTTGCCCTTCAGAATATTTCTCACACAAAGTCCTCTGATCAAATTTTTTCTCCTTTTGGAGAGTAAATCTATACACTTGAGCTCTGATTTAATTGTTAAATCTCATGTTTCCCCACAGAACAAGCAATAACGACAAAATAAACAAATTCCAATTTTTTGAAAAATACTTTCACATGGTCCATCAACGGGGCCAGCATAAATTTCTGCCACCATCCATAAGAAGACAGCAGCTATCCTTTACGTAAACCAACAGAGGAATTGGGGACTGCATTAGATCTTAACAAAATTTGCCGATGGCACAAAAAAATCTAATACATGCCATGTTAGACTCACATTTCTGGCTGAAAGCATATACTACAATTCATCAGCTCTTCTGTCCCTACATACATGCCCTCTCTCCCTTCACTTACCTTTTTCTAATCCCATGTTGAGTCACTTTTTTCTCCAAGTTCTCCATCTTAGTGCCCATTTTTACCATCTTTCTTGCTGCTACTTAAAACCTCCCATACAGAAAAGCAGCTTCCTGTCCTTACTCTTAACCCATAATGTTCATATTTGCAAATTTGTAGTCAACCAACAAGAGTATCTCAAAACCTCAGAAAAATTAAATTTCACTCAAAAATACACCATATGCATAAGATTAGCACATATGAAGTGTATATGTTCCTTCCTTTTCATGAGCCAATATATTTTCCAAGTACGGTTACATAAAAACTGAGGACAGTTGATGTTTTCCAATTTCACGATTTCTGCATTGGAAACCATGTAGATCTTGGGCCCTGAAATATGATGGAAACCTGCATTTTCAGGACCCGAATAATTAAAAATTAAGGGAGGGATGGCAGGGAAGGGCTTTGAAAAATTTCCTAGTAATTTTTCAGCATTGAATTCATACACTTATTAATTTAAAATTACTATACAAAGTCTATGCAGAAGATATTAATGATATAATTATACTGATTCCATCTTCCTAATAAGCATCTACCAGAAACACAAATGATAGGTATAGAAAGGAAATATTCTTACCCTCAATAGTCTGCACGTATTTAAGGAGACTGGTATGGCAGTAGGATGGAAAGCTGTGCAACATATCTAAAAGCAACACTGAACTGTGTACCATTTCTGCAGATTACCAAAACTGGATTATGTCTTTAAGGGGTAACCTCAAATCCACAAGCAAATACATTTCTCTAAGTTCTTAAAATTTGCAGCATTTGTCTGGCATTATTCTGGTGGCTCGCAACCACCTGTCAAAATATGTGTATAAACTTTAAAATCAAATTTCGCCACTAAACCTCACCTGTTGTTAAGCATCTAAAAATAAATAAACAAACGAGTGGCAGTAAGTACCTAGGAAAGGAGAGTCTGAAACATGCAGTTTTCCTCAAAAAAGGGCACTCGCATGAAAAAATCGCATACTGACACCTTAAAAACAAATGCACGTTGGAAAATGGAGCACTGTGTGAGGTGATGTATCACATTTGTGCAAAAAGCAAATAATCAAAGTAGTACGGTACGTTCAGCCCGCTTGTTCAAATGGGTCTGAAAACCTGACTACATCAAATTCTGAGAAGTCTCTCAAAAACGGCACGGAGGGGTTCTGCACTAATCGGCAAACGCGTTTCTTCAGCTCCGAAGGAAAAAAAGTGTTTTCACAACTGCCAGCGCCTCAGCTCTCAGTCTTAAAATAAGATTGTTCTGTCTGACTTGTGCATCAGCAATAGGCTACGCGCATCAATTTCTGACCTTTGCTTCAGCTTTGAAATATCACCAATTTCAAATTTACCTGTTCTAACACAGTGGGCTGAACGCCTCGTGTCACAGAAGTGACAAAATTGGCCCGTTGCCTTCAATGCTGCAGCACAGCAGAGGGAAAAGTAGGCCTGTAGCTACAGGTTGGTTAGCAATTCCACTAGGGGTACACAAGCCAGAAGAGAATGCATCTTATTCTTCAGTCTCTCTTCTGACTCTGCACTACCTTTAGAGGTAAAATGTAGTCAACATTTAGTCTTGTTTCTCTCCCACGCATTTATGCCTCTGAAAATAGTCAGTTATTCTGTTGAGGTGGCAGCTGCTATTTTTACATCATTGCTTTGATGTGTATACATCACACTTTAAATTTGTGTCTTTCAAATTACAAACATTTTAAAGCATGATCGAATATAAACGAAGTAGGACTATGTGAGAAAAACAGCCTTACAAGCCACCTGAAAGCCATGATGCAACCACCAGACACAGCTCCATGATTCCCATTGTATTCATTAAGGCATAATGGAAAGTTTTAAATTTATCATCTTCCACAGTGTTATAATATTCTGTCAATTTTGTAACATTAATCTTGCTGCAGGGCTTTTTTTATAACACAGAATCACTTAAAATAGTGTCACAGCCTACTGTTTAATGCACATAAAGGTATGTTTCATTAACACCACTCTATGAGGTTTTACTAGGACAAATATATAATGCAGAAAAAACTGAACATCTGTATATAATAGAAGTGATTCAAAAGCTTTTATACCAATAAAACTTAGAGTATCATTCAAACACTTTTTTTCTTTACCTAGAGGATTCTAGAACATAGTGCTGGAACAGAAACCCTGGATTAGCACAATCTAATGGAATGGTGCTATAAAATGGGCAATTCTTTTTGCAGTTCCATTACCTTCATCAGTTGCTCTCCATTATAAATTTCTCAGTTGTGACTACAGTGCATGTGACAATGTTTTTACCTAAGAAAAAGCTTCATCTGCCCTAAAACTATCCTGGATAAATTTATCCCCATTCTGGAAAATCTCAGACATTTGTACTAGATTNGTAGAAGAAAATAAATCACTTCACCAAATGCTCTACAGAGTATTTTACATCAGCACAAGCAGCTCGTGGCATTCAGGCAGAGGCAGAACAGAAGGAAAAAACAGAACTGTGACTCAGTCTATCAATTAGACTGAATGGGACTCATGCACAGTTTGTAAATACAGGTCTTTAATTTTTAAGAGTAATAAACACTGTACTGGATTTTAGAAGATCAGATTCAAACCACTAGGGTCTTCATGACTGCAAACATAGGTTCTGCTATGTCTGCCCATTTTTAAGAAGGGAGAGATGCAACTACCTTGAGATACCATGTATGTTCCAAAGGTTACATCAAGATGTCATTTACATCCCCAAAGATGGATACAGTTAAAGCAAAACTTGTCTTTAGACACGTCTTCTTATTCCAATTTTAATTGAGCCATTACCTGTCTTCAAGGATATTAAAAATTTCCTTTGATATCTTATGCAAATAGAAGGGAAATCAAGAGGAATACATATTTGAACTCAAAACTATTGGCACCTTGATACCAGTGGTTGTTTCCTGTTTCACAAAGAGAAAGCAGTTCCTACATTTTAACAATGCTTTTGATATTTGCTGTCTTTTTTTAATTTTTTTTTTATTTATTTATTTACTTTGGAAATCTGGCAGCTTTTCACCGTAACACTAGTAGTTTACAGCAGAATAGCAACACTGACAGTGACTTCTGTCATTAGAATAAATGAATCCCGATAGCCAATACAATCAACTCACAGACTGACAGATGACTGAAAAGCGATGGTACATCTTAATTTTGAGCTAAATCTTATCGTCCTCTCTCAGACAGAAAACTCACTCATGGAAGAGATGACGCATTATTCTAATGCATATTTGCAGGAGCAGACTGTTAAGAGCAAGCTTTGCTGTATAAGAAGCTAAAAGTTTAAGCCTTGAGGTAGAGTTTTGCCATGAAAAGTTTCCTCTTCAGGATGGACATCTAACTAGGTCTAAAATTCAAACCAGACTGTAGTCTAATCAGGTAAAATACTTGGAAAAAAAAACCCAAACCCCAAAACTCTACCAGAGCTGAGCAGACAAATAATTTTCATTCTTTCAGGCTTCTGACTACCCTTATGTTCAAGTGTATATAATTTTAAAACACAAATAAAACTCGTATATTTATGTTCATCAAGTGCAGGAGAAAAATCAGCATTTCTTTGCACATTTGCATTAATCTACTTTAGCAGTTCTCACATTTGTTATTGTTCTACCATGCTACAGTCTTCTATCCTTCGCATTCTATCCTTCTATCCAACCCCCGCCCCCAACCCCCGTCCCAGCACACAGTGGCCAGAAACCAGCAGGTAGCCTTACTCTGGTCCACAATTAATTCCCAACTTAATTAAAATCTTTATTAAAAATATATTTTTTTAAAACTCTAGAGGTCTTTCAAAAGTGATGAAAACTGCTCTTTTGCTAACAAAACAAAGGAGACACAATGAGTTTAATTTAGGTCACAGTGACATCAGAGAGGTTTATTTATTGCCAGCTTTGTTGCATCCAACAAAGCTTTAATCTGTGACATGCTGTAGCTTGTAAAACAGCAAAGTGGTATGGTATCAGAGAAACTACACCATGCCATACATTTCTAAAAACGTCTGGTGTCAAGCACATTACACTCAGCAACATCGTCAAGAAGAAAGAGAAGGGATTTTGGGGGGGGTTGTTTTTTGTGTTTTCAGTTTACATCCACAGCTGAAACAGCCTTTGAAAAATCCTATAAAGACTTCACAAACTGAGAGACAGCTGTTTTTATGTAGTTGGAGATGATGAGAGTACAACATTGTTATGAAGCTGAAAATCAGGGCAGACCTCAGGTTTACAAAGGAGAAGGGTGAGAATCAAGGCTTACCTCCATGAACCTCAGAGCTCATCCAGCATCAGGCAGATACACCTCAGCAGGACAGAGGGTGGGAAAATTGGAAGATTTCAGCCCATAAAAGACAAGGATTATTTTGTTTGTTCAACCATGGTTTCATCAGGTATTACGAGAAACAAAGGAGTGCAGAGGCTGAGTCCACGGTGGGCTTTGAGTACCAAAACCCTCTCCAAATCCAGCCTCCTTTTGTTGACCCCCTGCAACTCTAAGTCTTTTGGGAGCACCTTGGGAAGTGCTGAACCACTGCGGATAGATTAACAGAGACTGGAGAGCTAGAGTGGCCTGATGGACGTGTGGCTGCTGAGAATGTGACTGAGAGTAAGGCTTTATCAACTGTTAACACTCGCCTGAAAAGAAGGTTCCTCTTAATTTTAACCAAATGCATATGGGGACGTATATGTATTTGTAGTTCAGCTACTTCTTAATTACATTTAACATATGCTACCATGCTTCAGACTTCCTAAAATATCAGACTTACTCAAATCCACATGCCAGCGACAGTTTGTATCTGGTGGGTAATTTAACCCGAGTTCAGCTACCAATGCGAAAAGTTCACCTGCTTGTGAGAAGCCCAGATTTCCCTGTTTGTTCGTAAACCTCCCCAGCACGGTCTGATTCTAACAGGGAGTCATTTACAGTATAACCCTCTGCTGCAATGCTGAAAAACAGACAAATAAAGACTTCGATTTTGACCGCCACACTTTAAAGCTATTTTGTAAAAAAAAAAAAAAAAAGAAAGAATAGAAAAAACAGCAGTTCCACTGCTATCACAAGTAATAAAAATTAATTAATTTACTATGGATGCATAGTTAGGCTATTTCTTTAAATTGAGAAGAAATAAGAGAATATTTCCTTAAAGCCAGAATAGAAGATATCTTAAACACAGAGGGGTGCAGAATCCCTGTATGGTTTGTGTGGGGTTTTTTGTTATTTTGCTTTTAAATCAAGCTGCTCAGCCAAATAAATATTTTTACAGGAAAAAAAAAAATTAAAATCAGTTTTTATTCAATTATCGGGATTTTTTTTTCAAAAAAATCTTTGCTGTTTTTAATTTACTTTCACATGAAATCATATTGAATAAAATGAACCTGTCATTTACAACAAAATTCAGAAAGAAAACCAGAAAATCCCCTAAAGGAAAAATAAGACTATATGCTGAAAATAAAATATCACAGACTTGATAAAAATGTAAAGCAAGAAAAAATGGTAACATGCCTTTTATTTCATGTCTGCAGTTGATAATTTACTACAAATGGATTTTTACCAAGTTACTTATTTTGGTATCGTATTTAGACAAATATCTGTACAATCTCATAAGAGAATGACTGCTGGTTTGTGATTTTAATAGGTTCTCAGAATAGGAGTCCACAGTTGCCACAGCAGAGCAATACCAACTTGCAGCATGATTTTACTGACATCAGTAAAATATCAGGCAAACTCAGTTTGACTCAAATCAGCTATAAGCACTATTTTTTTTCTAAACCTAATATTATTATAATGCGATTTTTCATTATTAGTCCAATTCAACTTGTATTGAAGTCAATGAGATTATACCGAGTTCTATAAGTATTAGATCAGGCTCTACGATGATGCTACAACTACAGCAAAATGAGTTGTGTCAAAACGACTAAGATAAAGTACATCAAGCTTATATTGTTAACAAATTATTAGTTTATTAAAAACTGAGTTTCCAAATTCTCATTTACTTTTCATCTGTTTGTTTATTGTATCTCAGCTGGTGTAATCAAAATAACTGTTCATTTTCATTTTACATGAGCTGTTTCAGTCACTTTCATTTTCACGTTTTTGTCCACTGGCATAACATTCACAACAGTTTGCCAACATTGCTGGAAGATGTTTAAACTCAAGTAAAATACATGCCTTATAATTTTGCTTTTGTTATAGCAAGGGAAAGACTGATACTGACCTTAAAAGATTTTCCCGTACTCACAGAAAATTTCCAGTTTAAGCATTGGTCAACCCATCAAGACCTCTTTGAAACTTGGTTTTGTAAAATTTTGGTTTGGTTTCCTTGTGATATAGGCAAAATACCATAGCACTCAGTTGGCAGAAAATGCTGAATTAGGTTGAGTAAATATAATTTGTGATAACAGTGGAGCCACGGTACAGCGAGAGATGATAAGACTGATATAATTGTTTTAATTTAACATGCAAAATGCTGCACATGTGGAATAGAAGAATTGAGAGCAAAGAGGAATATTGTATGTCTGAGAAAATAATGAAAATCCAGCTCAAATTCATGGTCTTTTTAATATCACACATTTTGCTAAAATGCCAAGTGATATTCAGAGTGCTGTGGTGAGTCTTAAATCATATATATTCTGTCTACTGTAAAAACTGCACATTCAAAAATAATTAAAGCCAATATGTCTAAACTACAACACACAAACTGATGTACAATCTCATTAAAAATATACTGAGATTTCTGTAGCAAGCATCCCAGGATTCAACGGGAAAAATGTCTATTTGGGAGTATTATATAGTATTTATCACTATTTTAATGTAATGTTTATCACTAATGTGCCAGCAGAAGCTTTCTTCTCAGAAGGCTAACTCTTTGAAATTAAACAAAAATTAGCGCATGGAAAGTGCTTAATTGTTGTTCTCTTCCTATTTTTAAATGGAGGAGGTGCATATCATTACCAAGATATGCATGTATTTTTAATCAAGATAGTATCATTTGAGGCTGTGATTCCTAAGCCAATTTGCTATTTCAAAATGCAGTTCTCTGTCTAAATATAAATACAAGAGGATCAGAGCATTGTTGCACAAATCATTATGCTTTTAACAGCTGTTCATTTATGTTCTCTATCATTTTGGAAACAATAGGAACACGAACAATTGACTTCATGCACAGAAATGTATTCTTCTGCCAGGTATGTTCCCCTAATCGGTCACGTTTCTGTAATGTCTTACCTTCTTATGACCTGGAAATTAATTTTCTTAAGATCCTTCCAATGAATTCTAAAGAAGTTTCATTATTATTTTTAAGTAATTGGTACTACCTACATTAAAAAAAAAAAATATAAATGAATGTGCAACAGAAATTACAAGAACTCTGAAGTCTTAAGATCCAAGGAAGTATTTCCGTTTTGCATGGTTTCATCCTAAATCTTCAGATTGACAAAACAGTAGATTTTCAATACAGCAGATTACTTTTATTAAGCTACATTTCAGATGTATTTCAATCATGTTTTATTACCCTTTAAAATTAAATGAAATCAGAAGATTTAGGAGCTTAAATGCCATTAAAAAAAATTAGACTGTCTTTCCTATTATAATGTAGTTTTATTTCTAAGTTTTCTTTTCAGTCTGTCCGTACCAAAATACACCCCTACCAGCAACACAAAAGTATTTGGTAAGTTTAGATCATGGACTGCCTATTGGCTACGGAATAACTCTAAACCCACTCTTGAATAATAATTTCCATAAGACAAATACTGTAGAGTCAACCATAGTTGATCTAAAAAGTAGGATATTTTTCCATGTCAGGTCTGGTCTGATGAACCATCAGGCAAATGACAGCACCATCAGTGATAAACCAATGCCAGTCTCATAAAATTTCAGAAAGAAACAAATCTCATTCTCAAACATGGTGGCAGTGAAACTGATACAGATACCCAGAACATATGCACAGTTTTTCTGCTGCTCTATGGCAGCTGCTTACTTTATCAATTAATCTGAGTACTCCTCTGTTCAGGAAGACTGCGCAGCTATTGCTCATAAAATACCAAATTTTAACATTGAATCTCGAAGGACTCTTATTCCTAGACATCATTCCAAGCTGTAAGGCTGAGGGTGCTAAACATGCTTGCTCTTCATACACTTATCCCAGGGTGTTGTCTGCTCTTTTAGCTGGAAGCAAACCTCTAGTAAATTCCTATTTATCTCCTTGCCAATCAAGAAGTGAATGACTGACAGTAACAGAGCCTTATCTAGGACTCCTGTCTGTGGTGCATTCTGCTAAATGATGTCATCGCTCTAGCAAAAGAAAATAAGCAGATTATTACAGTGACTAGAAGCAAACTAAACATTTGGATTTTTGCATGGACAGATTTACACACTGTCTGTCAGATAAAGCACAGTTTGCCTGCTGCTTACACAACAAGAATGTGCCTGACAGCTTCTTCCCAGCTTTAGTATCTGATTACATAAATAGGCCATTCCCCACCATTCCTAAAGACTGACAGTCTGTCTCAGTTTAAAGAGCAATTTCTGACTATCAGCCTTTCTGTCTTGCACACGAGGCTGATTATCATCAGGGCACTTCCTGGAGGTCCAATCAGTTGGTTTTTCTCTGGAACTCGGGATGTTGCAAAACTTGTAGCCACAAGAATAGTAAGGAAATGAAAAATTCTTCAGTAAAAATTTCCCAGCAGTGACCCAAAACTTACACCCCCCATCACAGTGAAAACTCTCACTGACTTCTTTGAGCATTTAGATAAAGATTTCAGGTGGCTGCTATTTTCAGGGAACACAATGACCACATGGGGGAAAAAAATTAATCTTCAAAAAAGACAAAGAAGAAAACCAAACCAAACCAAATCAGACAAAAAACCCCAAACCCACCAATCACCAAACATCCACCCACCAGTAACAGCTAACTACTCCCCCCTCCCATTAAAAAGGACCTTTTTCATGAGTGGGCGTCAGGAATTCATACAGCAGCTCCATTGTCCAAGTCTGCAGTTGCCCTCCCAAATTAAACTTTAAAATTGTCATAAAAATGATCTTTATACCCTTCTGTATCTTTTTGTATTAGCTGTGCAACTCAGCCTTTTTTAATAATTCTGCTTTTCCAAATCATACCTCAATAAAACTATGCTTTAAATTAGATGCATTTTACTGTTGGTAGTTGACTCAAATATTTTTAAGGCACGAGCACGTAAAAGACATGCCATTTTTCACAGCTAAATGTATGCAGGTGTTAATGAACTTATTTAAAAAATAGTTCTGAGCACCGAAAAGGGTAAACACATAATAACTCTGCTGTTTACAATGGTAAACAATTGCAAGTCATAACCACAATATTGTTCCTAGTTATTTCAGCTATAACTTGCAAGGCTTCATAGCCAGACAAACCAGATGAAATATGTTGCTGCAGGTCTGCTCTGATGGATCCCTCTGAAATATCCACATTATTGCTTTTATTTTATTATGTACCACACTTCATAACTGTACACAGCAGAGTACAATAAAAACTGCACTACACTCCTTTAAGTACTTATTAAATAGGTCAAAAAGTTACCATAACAAATAACTTGCTTTACTCGGGGTCCATTAATAA